>JACDOX010000044.1:2241688-2612025 GCA_014549065.1 Cardinalis cardinalis | reverse complement strand
CTCAGTCTGTTTGAGGGAAACTTAACACCTTCATGTGAAATACGGAAGCCTCTGTAAAAAATGCAACTGCTTCTAAAATCCCTCTATATCTCTGTGGGACCACAGAAAACAATAGGCTGAAAAGGCTCTGCAATTCATGCAGTGCTGCTACACCACCAGAGTTGTATTTGGTCATCTCTGTCCAAAGCTTYTCTTTCCATTTCAGGGTCAGCTCTTGTCACCTTACTTCTAACAATGCTTATGGTGTCGTTGGCTTTTCCACTAAAGCGATCTCTCACTTTAAGGGGGCTGGGGGTCTCAAAATGGATTCCTGGCCATGCATATGGGGTCATTGTGTCTTAAGTTTGCATCAGTCTTGACAGCAATCCTCAGACTGCAGTTATGAAAGTGGATTTAGCAAGCAAGCTCATGTGGTGCTTGCTGCCAGCTGAGTTTTCTGAGGTACCAAAGAGTTATTTTTTGAGTAAAAGCTATCCAGAAAACAATCATTTCATCTATCCAGTATATTTTTTTTATGTTACACATTGAATCCTAAACCTCATTGTTATACCATCTGTCAGAAATCTTTGCAATGTTGGGCTGAAAGAATAAGCTTTTCAGTAGGTAATGAAAATTCAGTTCTTTCACACAGGAAATGCAGTTGAATAGAAGTTGGAAAATAACTGGAAAATTTTTCTTCTAGTACCAAATGTCCTGGCTATACACGTTGAAGCTTTCACTGTTTCACTTTGTTATAGTTCTGAGAGAAGGCAATTTCTGGGGGGTCTGAAACAAGTTTAAGACTACAATGATGCTCTTTTATTGCAAAGGATACCTTAAAGTGTAGTWTTTTTTATGTGGTTAAAAATGCATTGTTCTGGAGCACAAGACTTTTCTTATCTCCCCAGATTACTTATTTCTAGTACTGAAAGGATGACTGGCCTCAGCACCAGTGCAACCTAACAAGGAGAGACTGTGTCATTGTTTTTGATGTACATTTAAAAGAAAAACCAAACAACAAAAAGCTTGGTTACATTTTCTGAGAATTGTTTTGGTGAGGAGAAATTGTTGATGAAAGCAGATATCTCTGATAATATCCCAGTTAAGAACAACAGATGTATTAAGTCCAATTTCTCCGTGCATTAGTGAAGTTACTTCTGATCATTAATTAAACATTTGGTTAAATCCTTTCCTATGAGGAAAGGCTGGGATAATTGAGTGTGTTCAGAGTGAAGAAGAGAAGGTTTTGGGAAGACCTCCCAGCAGTCTTGCAGTCCTTGAAGGGGGTCTATAAGAAAGATGGGGACAAACTTTTTAGCAGGGCCTGCTGTGATGGAACAAGAGTAATGGTTTTAAACAGAGAGTTGATTTAGGTTGGATATAACAAAAGTTTTTTGCAATGAGGGTGGCATAACACTGGAGCGGGTTGCTCAGAGAGGAGGTGGATGCCCCATGCCTGGAAGCAGTSAAGGTCAGTTTGGACAGGACTCTGAGCAGCCGGATTTAATTGAAGATTTCCCTGCTCTTTCCAGGATGATTGGACCAGTTGGCCTTTAAAATTCCCTTCCAACCAAAACTATTCTTTGCTATTATCAGCCAGCATTTTCCAGCAAATTTTTATCTTTACACATGCCAACAGTCCCTTACAGATCCSTTCTGTTGCTTCTTAATTTTATTTCCTTTTCCTTATCTTCAGTGATCCCTTTCTTTCTCATGTGTGTTCACCTAAACTTCATGCTTTGGATCTGTGTGCAGTTTTACATTTGTCTGAATCGTGTGGTACCATTTGTCTGGCTCTGCAGAAGTGATAGGTGTGTTAGAGTCTGAGTCGTTTGAGCTCTACACAGTTCTGCATTTCTTCCCATTTGAGGGTATTACTTCTATTTGAAGTCAGGTGAAAATTACACTTATRTTATGATACATATTTTTAGGTTTTGGTTCTCTGAACTCTTGCAGTCCTTATTTGTGCTGGATATCTTTCTGGATACACTTTGGTTGTGCCACAGTGCCAGTGGAACTTGATAATTTCCCATAAGGAACTGGAAGTATTTACAGTAGTAGGGAGCAGCATCTCACCTGCATGTTCTTTCTTTCACTCACTGACTTGAATTCTACTCTAGCTTAAAAAGGTGCATGATGTTAACACACAGAGCTTGAACACCCATGGGTCGCTCCATCTGCGCAATATGCACTTAGGTGTGGCAAGAAATGAGTCATTCATACAAATACGTAATTGTCCCACACAGGTGGTGGTGCACAGTTATGCTTGCCTGCTTCCCTCTCCTTAAATAGTCAATTTCCTGGGGAAAAAAAAGCATTTTGTTAATTTGATGACTGTACTGATAAACCAACTGTTGTCAGTTTTTATGGAGCTGTTTGCAGTGAAGGACTAGGTCTTGTGCTCATGGTTTGTCAGGTACTTAAAAGAATGATGGCCACATGCAGTGAGGTGTGTAAAGGATTCATATTAACCACAAAAGCAGCAAAACAGAGAATGAGGAGTTTCATGTTTGTTCTTTTTACGTAACATGAATTTTGGCCATGAACATCTACTCAGGATTCCCTGCAGCTGCAGTGCTCTCTAAGGAATAAATAAAAGCAGCATGAGACAAATTTTGTGTTCTTCCTCTCCACCTGGATATTCCTTTTCTGTGTGTTTGTTTTGCTGCAGAAGCAAGGATTTTTATCAGAAGAGACWGAAATGGATTGGGATTTTAAACTTCTCAGCTCTCCCTGTAATATTCTTGTTTGATTATCCTGTGTGATGACCCTGGCAGGAACTGTTACAGCTTATGTTGGTAGAGTTCACCCTTGATAGTGACTTGGTCTAAAGGACWCTGAAAAATAAATATTGAGTCAGAATTTTCACTCCTTCACCCGCCTACTACCAGCCATTTCTCTGGCAAAGGCCAAGTGACCTGTGTATCTTTTGGTTTGGTTTTTTTTCATCAATCTTCTAAAGCATTCTTGGTTTATCCATTTAAGAATCTRGACTTACTAATGCTATTTTATAATGAAAATCACAGAATAGAGGATGCTGATTTATTGAAATTTTTCCATAAAAAACACAATGGGATGTGTACAGAGTAGACTCTGAGAATGTATGATTCATATACGTTTTAAGAAATGACTGTAAAAATAGGAAGGTAGTGAGGATGCTGAAGCCCTTTATTTATCTTCATTCGATAGTAACTGGTCTGTGCCACAGAGATGAAGAAAAGCAGTGGGGTAAGAGTGAGTTGCAGCGTGTTGGGAGAACACCTGAAAACAGATGTATTTGTTATTAGAGGGGCTGCACCCCTYGAATTCCTCTTGGGTTTTTTTTGTTGTTCACCTCTTTATGATGTGGTACATATRGATTCAGTTCTTTTATTAGGGGACTCCCCCCAAAAATAGGAAAAATATTTTCCAAGCATACTTCATATGATGCTGTATTAGTCAAGTGCTACAATATGACAGTAAAGTTTGTAAAAATGACAAACAATGATAAGAAAAYAAATTTTGCATTTGGGAAAAAAGATGACCAAGAGTAAATGAAAGTATTTTTGTTCAGTTTTTTTAAAATCCTAAATCACTTAAAATTATTTCTTTGTGAGTTATAGACTATCATTTCTGAGGCCTATAGAGTAGAATTTCTGAGGYCTGCAGACTATAATTTCTAGCATGCTGCTGCATGAGGTTTCAGATGTTTTTTTAAAATTGCTTTGCATGTGCTATAGAACACCTAAAATCACTTTGCTTATATAAGAAGATATGAACTTCAATACTGTCTTTCTGCTCCAGAATCTGATCTTACTCTACTATTTTGTAGAACTTTCTGGAGGAGTTGCATTGTTTTGAAAGCTTTTCCCCATTGTGGATAGATCTGGATACATTTATTGCGGAAGTGAAAATACTGAGTGCARCTCTTTAATCTGTGGCTTTGTAACTACTGCCTCCTCTTGGATATCTTTCATCAAAGCACAAAGATCTCAAAGCAATTTTCAAGCCAGTGCAATTCCTGCAAGACTCAAGTTTATCACTGTTATCTGCAGGCAGGGCCCAAACTGACTCAAGAGTTTGCTGTAGAACCCCATCTTCCAGTATTAATAGTAATACAGACAGAAAGGTGTGTTTAGTAGACTTATTTTTATGCTCCTGGACTCTAGCAATATTAGCCATGGAGAAAAAATGGCACATGGAAGTTCTGGTAAGAAGCCTAGYTTTTTTTCTTGGCTTTGTACTTTACACAAAAGGTAAGGAGCTGAAGGGGAGCACCCTTACCATTTTACATTAATGTTTCTTTTCTTTGATGGAGGTGTTGCTGGTGGCATAATTCCTGTATCATTCATTGATATTGGTATGTTTAGCTACTTCTGAATGCTGGACAGAACTAATGGAAGTGTGTTACAGTGAAAGCTGAGATCTAGGAAGTATAAACTCTTTCTAGGAAGGAACCTAGAAGCAGTTTTGTCTTTGAGACATGGCTAAGAAAGTGGTGGTGGTTCAGAAAAGGCTTGGGGGCTGACTTTCTACTGTAGGATGGACCATTCCATGTGAGAACTGAGGATTTTTCAAGCAGTGAAAAGACAGATTCTGTATATTCAGAGTTATGTAGAATGTCAGAAAGGTATGTGTATACTTCGGTGTAGAATTGACAGTGCAACGATTGCATCTTGTAGTGRTAATTCCAAGCCGGATGCTTGGGGTTTCCTTTGCGTATTGCCCACGTGGGAGAAGAAGATGGCATAAAATTAGCTTTACCCCAGCCCAAAACAGCACAGTTATAAATGTGGCTCAGCCAGGAGAGTTCTGACAGCCAGCTGAAAGAGCAAGTTGTGTGTTTAAGCCTAAGGGAACTTAAATCTCAGTCTTTCTGTGGATGATCTGGAAGAGCAACAGCAGCAAAACAGCTTGCCATCTTGGCAATGAGAGAATTTGACACATGAGTTGAAAAGCTCCTACTGTAGGAAGAACAGTTAAAGGTTCTTAGACATCAATATTGAACTTGACTCAGTGCTTTAAGGTTTTTTTCAGCAGTAATTGATTGTGTCATCTGCATGTACGGGATTCCTAGCGTGGGAGTCAGTAATTCTCTCACAACCACAGGGAGGAGAGAGCTGCTTTTCCTCAAATTGTAAGATATTTACCAACCACAAGTGCATTCAAAGTATGGTTTAGTCACWTTAGTGAAGCCAGTTCATAGATGATTTTAAGACAGCTGTAAATRCTCTATTGTGTGAGACCTACTAAAAGTGAGTGAAAGCCACTCAGCTTTCAGCTCTCAGGCCAGTCCTACAGTTGTGGYGGGATTTCAGATAATTGCCTAAGTCTGCAGTTATGCTGCCGTTGGCTCTCATGCCTTGATTGCTCCACTCAAGTTTCTGTGGTGGAATTGAAATATTTATTTCTGATAGTTGTTTTCCARAGCTGGCATGTGTTTGATCAGAGTTGTCTCTCTGATATCAAAGTGGCCAGAAGAGGCAAGAAGGAAGTACAGTGATTTGAAGACTATCTGCCCAGGTGTTTTTTAGTAAGAAGAGTTTGTAGCTTTGTGCCACAGCTGAGCAAGCACCAATACAGGAGAAGTGCTAAACCTTATCAARCATTTTAATGGTTTCCAGACCAAAAGCTGTGAAAGCAATCTTCTAAGGTAATGAAGAATGCTTTCTACTAGATACTCGGTGTAATTTTCYTCTGATCAGCCTTTCATTGTGGGAAGTGTCAGTCTTTCTCAGTGTTACATTTAGCCTTGTCAAGTGCRCAGTCACAAAACTGTAAAAATTAGGAGGATCAATACTTTTACTCATCTTTTGCAGCTATAGAGCTTCAAGATTGAGTGAAGGTATCCACCACAATAGTGGCTCCCAAAATTTTTTCTAAAGCCTCATCTCAGCAGAGAAAAATCCAATCAGCCCTGTCATCCTTGGTAGTTTATTTCCAGAAATGAAAGTCCTGCCAGTGCCAGTTTGAGACAATCCAAAGTAGATGAGCTGAAGGCACTTCCTGCCTATACAAATTGGGAAGAAGTGACCAAGTAGTTGTTGCACAGTGAGTGAATATGTTAATTCTACCCAGGGGATGTTGAGATGGCTCTGTCTCGTKGCACATGCCTAGTTTTTCTTTAGTGGCTGGGTTTTAGTGTACTTGCTAACCTAATTCTCTAACTSTCAAAAAAAAAACTAGGAAGAAAAAGAACCCTCACAAATTTCGAAGTACATGTTTTGGTGCAGTAGTTGTAGCTGTCATCAAAGCTTTTACACAGTTAGACTCATTTGGTTTTTTTTGTTATTGCAGTGAGTTTTTCTGTACATTTTTTTCATTACATGAAGTATAAGAGTTTCACATTGCTTAGGTCTCATTAGTTTGCATTGGCAATGTTCAAGTACATTGTCAAGAACAGTTTATTTTTTCCGTATTTTGTAGAAAAGAAAAGTTACGTGGTAAATTGGTGGCAAATATTTCCTTGAGTAAGGAMTGGGGACCTGTCGACATATCAAATTGAACTGAGTCTGCAATTACAGATACAACATAGGTACACTTACTTCACAACCTGTTTGTAGTTGTGTGGAGACAACTAAAAGGGCAGGTAAAACCCTGGAATATATTTAYTGCACTTGTTACAGTGTAGATCTGCAGTTCTTTGATGCATGCTGCAGACTCCTAATTTCAGTGATCTCAGGACTCATTCAAGACATYTGCCTGAGTCTAATTCTGGGGAAGATGTTTGCTTTAGTTTTTTTAGTGATTATGTTCTTAGGGTGATTTTCTTTACAGTGTAAATCTATATCCTGTGAAAGGAACACAATAGATTAATTGTCAACAGAATTGGTGCRACTTAATTTTAAAAACTAAGTCCTGGCAAAATAAGAATAAAGCAAAGAGAGGACGAAATAAATTTGCATATTTAATTTTAGTTTTTGTTTTGGTTTCTAAGCACATTTTCTACTTTGTGTCTGAAAGAGAATGGGTGTTTATGAACATGTGCACCTTTGTGTATGTGTCTATGTCAATCAGAGAAATGTAAATATAAATTGAAAACTTTTTATTGCTTGATGTATGCCTTTAGGCACATCCTGCTCCCTAAGGGATAGGTAAAAATGCTATCTGAATAAGTGATTTGTGCTACTCACAAGAGCTCAGAAGTGCTGAGTCTAGGTGCTGTGTAGGATAACACTTTAGAAAATAATTAAGCCCTTTATCAGAKAATAGATTTGATTCTTATCTTGCACTTAAGTGAGATAAAATCGTGCTTTATTTCTATTAATGCATACTGGCATCCAGGCTGTAAAGTACAGGGAAAAACAGTGAGGCTGGTGGTATCTATCTCAAATACAGCTGTAGAAAATTAGCTAATTCAGTTGACTCAAAGAGGGGTTAAAAGCTATTATTTCCCACTAATATTATAGAAAGTAGCAGGCAATATAGCTGGCATCCAAGATTTAGGCACATTTGCTATGCATACGTGGGAGGCTTTTCTGAACAGTCTCATAAAACACAATGCCATTGCTATTCCTCTTGCAATATTTGGATTCTCCTTTCAGTGTGCAGATCATTAGTAAACTGTGAAGCAATCAAGTGATCAGAGCCCAATTAAATGGCTCATTCCATTCCTGAGCTCAGAGAGGGTAGTGTATGTGTCTGGAAAGTCTGGCTGTTAAATGGAGCCTGAACAACATAGTGAGTGAAATCTTTATGAAGAATATGAGGTACTGAAAAAGAGAGATGTGTTAGTTGACCATGAAAACATAAGTGCAAGCTTGTTGAAGTTTGCTTTTTTCCATGCAAATATAATTAAAAAAAAACCTAGTCTGTTGTTTTAGTAGTAGATTTAGGACTTTCTGTTGTGTGTAAAGAGATGAAAAGAGTAATGAAATTTAGAAATATGCAGTCWTCCATAGTTGATAAGGCTGACTTCTGCCTTGTACTTTTTTATTAGACCTGTGTATTACATTTCCTCCTCTGACTTGTAGACCTTTCCAGTCTACATCTGAATATGTACTTGAGTATTAATCTGTGTGCCAATTAATAATCAGATTGAGAATACTATGCCTCATGCTAAAAAGGAGAAAGGGATCCTGAAAGAAGTAACTATTAACTCAGGTCTTTGGGTCAAGATTGATTTTCATACTGTGATTAGGAAGCAGTTTTTGCAAGAATGATAGGCCTGAGATGGGGAAGTGGATTGCTTTAGTTTAGGAGAGCAGAAGTGTAGTGCAGGTAGGGTTCCTGAGACCAAGAGGTAATTCAGGCACAAAAGATGGAAATATATCTACCTGATACCTCTGTAGGTAAAAATAGGACTGCAGAGCTAGAAATGAAGTAATCACCTCAAAGACTTGACTAAAAGTATGAATTCTGGAGGTTAGACATTGTCYAAGAGAAGGCAAGAGAGTTACTGTTTTGTCCCTAATCAACTCTCTATGGAAGGGTTAGGTTGGAATAGATCATCTTTGAAAAGACATTTTCCCAACAACTTTTCAGGCATGATGGACAATTCTTTGAAACCATTAGATTTTTATTCCAAAGAAGGGTCTAACAGTGGTAGTCATCATCTTATTTTCTTGGATTGCATTGAATTTTATATTTCTCTCTAAAGGATTAAGRAAGAAATCTGTCAAATATTAGCAACTCCACCTAATTTTCCAAGCAAACAGCTTAGCCTCCCCTACAATTAAAATTATTAAACCCCACCAAGTTATGTGAAGAGCTAGAAAGTTGGAAGCCAAAAGAATACTTTAGCATCTATTTGGCTTAGCAGAAGGATGTTAAGATGGTCAGAGGTGAGACATGTGCCCAGAGAGTTTTAGCAACTTCTCAGTAGTTTTTTGTAACTCTGGACATCCTTTCAGCATCACTCTGCTTTTTGCCAAGGTAATTTTGAACATTTGCCGGAGTACTGAAGAGCTTTAGAATATGATTCATGTCGCATATCAATGCCTGCTTTTTTTCCTTTTGTTTTTTCAGTTCTTTTCTTTTTTCTTGTTTAAAGCACATTCTTTTTATTCTTTTGAGAATAGTACTATATGCCAGAAATAATACATACCTTTTTATCACTACTCTTGCATTTAAACAGGGTTGAATTTCCTTAACATCCTAAGTAGCCATTAAGTGTACTAACTTATCCTGAGGACTCTGTGCCCTTCCTGATGTGACTCTTTGTGTTTCTAACTAGTGACCTTGGTGTTGTGACCATCCCTGAAGCTGTATCTTTGACATGATAGTGAATTTCTAATCAGATAATTTTTATTCATGCACAAGTGCTGTCTTATAGTATGCATAAAACCCAATAATAGCAGCAGGGGAGAATTATTGTTATGCTGAAAAAGAAAATCTTTGATATGAAATGGGCTCCTAAGTGTTCAGTGGTGCTTGGATGGACATCCTTCTCATTTTAAAGAGGTAGTAAGAGGCATTAAGATGCTCAATGGAGGTTGCTAATTAAAAAAGTGTCTGTAGAACAAGCAATGAAACTCTGGAACTATGTCTTAGTATTCCTTGTAGTATGGACCTGTGGCCAGATTTTCCTAAAATTTTGGGCTGTAAAATAGAAAGGACATGACATTTTGCCAAAAGTGGYAATGACTTCTTAAGAGTCAAACAACTCTTACTACAGTCTCTTACATGGAATCACTGCTCAGCTTTTTAAAATATTTGTCTCGTGAGTGTTWGAGATCTAGATGATACAGAAGTATCCATCTGTTTCAGAACCTCAAAAGTAAAATTAGTGGRTGAATTGATTGATCTATTTTCATCAATCACTAACTTGAAAAAAAGCAAAGTAAGATGTAGAAAATCTGATTGATCTGATTTTCTGTGTTCTAAGCATTTCATAAATTCTTATAAATCTTCCTATTGAGTAATTTCTAACCAAATGGGAGAGTGTTGGACACAGTTTTCCAGCATTACCTGGAAATAAGTGGGCTTTAAGCTAGGGTCAAATATGGCTTTGTAACTTGCTACAATATTTTATGCCTGAGGTAGTCCATCTCTGTGCCTCCTTCCTGCAAATTTTTCAAGTTGCACCATATAGTTAAAAAAAACCCAAACCTTTCCCYTTTCTCTCTTGGGTACAATCAGCCTCAGCTGTGGGAAAGCTAATCTGGAACTGGGSAGTGGATTCAGTCAGGACTCAGAACCATGTAAGAAAAGCTCAGTGGGTGGGTGAAATGGAATGTGTAGGTATCAGTGGAACATTGGAGGGGAGGATAAGGCACCCATTTCCTGAAAGGGGTGGCAAGGTGACCTGAGCTTTTCTGTTGCTTTGAAGACAGAAGRGGAAATTATAGGARAGTATGGTTTGTAAAAGAGGTTGTAGCAATTGTTTTATTTAAAGAAAAGCTGGAAAATACTCTCACCACAGCTTTTTCATATAGTTAAATAGGATTTATATGATTCATCAATTATGGTGTTATAGTTAAATCACAAGGGTGTTTTCTGTAGTTCTTTTCTCATCATTAGTAATTAGAATGATATTTACCTGTCAATATAAATCATCTCCTCACTATTTAGCACTCTGGTGTGATTTGCTGACTGAAGCTCAAGAAATAGAGCTGTGTGTGACTAATCCCAAAGTGCAGMTCTGCTCAGAAAGCAGGCCTGCATCAGAGTTTAATCTGGTGGCAGAAGAAACAGATTAGTTCAGAGAGAAAATGGTTTYAAGGCTAAGACTCCAAATGTTGAGTCTAATCTAATGGAAATCGGAGGCAAAGCTGTACTCATTTTGAGTTCTTTGAAAATCAGTGGAGTGCTTAGAAATCTTAMCTTAGATATTAGCATTTTTTTCTTTTACCAACAATTGATTGTAGTAATGAGGTTCCAATAGAAGCCTCATTATATTATGCTAATATACAYATTCGTGGGATTCCAGGGCCATCAGAAAGAGCAATGATCTGTTTGTCTTCAAGTTGGAACCTTCCCTGAGAGACAGGAATTTCAGTGTCATATATTTTCAATTCAGTTTACGACAAGCCTATACTGCTTCCTCTGTTGAAAACTATTTGTAACCCAGCTCTTTCCCTSCCTGGAGTTTGAGTAAACAGTCTTCTTCAGGGATGGCTTCTCTGAGATTTGAGCTGCACATTATTTGTTGTCTTGTTGCATATGCTGCTGTGTTGTATGTTGCTCTGTTCTCTGGTGACAGGGCTGAGAGCACAGACTTGGTAATGAACCCTTGACGACAGCAGGGGGAAAAACAGTGGAGATAAACAAATGTCAAAAATTGTACCTAAACTATAAATTTTTCAGCTTCTTAATTGTTCAGATCTTAGTCTCTTACCCTTTGGGAACGAGTGCTTTCACTTATTATCCAATTGTCACAAAATGTTCTGGCTAGTGGTGTGTCTGAGTGCACAGCAAAGCCTGTGAGGCCCAGGTGCCAGACTGGAGAGAGAGCAAGGGAGGGAGCCAAATGTTTTGGAGTGTCTGGTTGTGAGATCTTGATTTTATCTCACATCAAGATCTCTGCCCATGATACTACATTCCTGCTTCTTCATGAGACAAATGTGACTTCAAATTTTGTAAGGAATAGGTATTTCAAAATGAAAAAGCTTCTTAGCAGCAACAATTAGCCTTTTTCTGCATGACTAGAGAAGTTCCACCATGGTGTCATAGGGCTATGGACCAAAAAAGAAATTAGTAATTGGTGTTAACTATGTTGTTAAGGAGGGCTCTCAAAATAAGAGGTCTAATGGGATGTTGACTTGAACACAGCAGAGTGATGAATTTCACTTGTCCTGTAGAAGTGTTGAACCCTTGTTTCTGTTCTTTCACTTAAAGCAAGGTGGAACAATTTTTGCAATGCAAATGGAAAAGCTAGTGCAGCATTTTGGGCAAAAAGGAGTAATTTCCTTGAACAGTGGCCAAATTGCTCAGAGTGTACTAATGGAACTGGGAAATAAATGAATACAAAATTACTTGTGCTGCAAAAAAGGCCTTTTTTTTAAAAAAAAGCAGGAAATAAATTCCTATGAAATTAATACAGTAAATTGTYCATCCCAAATGCTTTCTTCCATTTCCATTTTGTTTATTTATGACATAGAGCCATGTGATTTCCAAATTCCAGTATTTTATTTAACAAATCTTTTTGCATTTTCTGAAAGCAAAACAGATGAACATAAAACAGTTGTTTCTGAGTTGTCAAAATAGTCATATTTGCCAAAGGCAAAATAATGTTTGTTTAGGTAACTTKGCAAAATGGCTAACGAGCACTTAAGTGTGATTTTCTTAATGGGCCAATTGGGTTTGAGACCTGGAATTTCAAGATAAGGGAAGTACAAGCCTTTGGAAGTTGTTTGGTGTCTGGGCTGTTTATGGTATCTGTAGGAATTAGGTGTAATTTACTTGTTTTATGGATTATTGTGTTGAACTCTGCCTTCTCATCAAGGATAGTAGAAGGATAATAAAGACTATAACACACAAGTTAATATTCATGGACTGATACCTAAACATAAATCAGAGCATTTTTATACAGTGTGTGAAACAATATATCAGTTGCTAGTAGCAACTGTGGTAAAATACTTCCCCTTGTAACTCCCACTTTTCACACATCTGCAGTTTTCCTTAGAATTCACTTTCTAATATAAAATTTTGTGAAGATTTCCTTTTCAGTCATTACCCAAACAAAATAAAATGTGGGAAGTACTTTGGTTTTTTTTTTTCTATTCTTGACCAAGGGTTTTTTTTTTTCTTAATAGAAACATGAGAGAATTATCAATTGACTTGTATTATTACCAATTGAAGGTATTTGATTTTTCCAGTATGAGTCTTAGATATGATAATTGGAAGCCTTGAATGGTCATATGGAAATTAAATTAACTGTTGTCTTTGAAATAGCTTCATGATACTGGGAACATTATTGTGTGACTTTAGTGGCAGCTTTTTCATATTTCATCAGATAAAATAATGAAATGTTAGTCTTGGATGTTTTAAGGGCTCTCTAAAGCTTTAGTAAATATGCTGTAAGTATTTGGATTGTGTGAATAGATTTATTTCTAAGGGATTTTCACTGGAGTGATTTTGGGGTAAGGGAGGCCGGGTATAAATCACTCTGGCTCCGGAATTCATCATGGTTATTGTCAGACTTGTGCTCCTGGTCGATTCTGTCAGTGCCCAGCAAATGAATGTTTCAGCATCACTCTGTATCCTCAACCCTAAAAGACTTTATATTGTGAAACCATAATTAGTAGGATTGGAAAGGACCTGAGGAGGTCAGGAACTCATCCCTCCTGAATTCTAACACAAAATGTGTTAAYGTTTCTGTGTTAGGTAGATAAAGCAAGATGTTAATAAATAAATACAAATAAAAAGATGGTGTGAGGGGAATTGAATTTGAATATTCTTAAAAGCCAATGAAAACCCCTTCATGTTTTCTTCAGAAATTAAGGAAACTAGAAATGTTTTCCTTCACACAATGGCTGTTTTTCCTTCTCCAAGATGAATCTTGTTTCTAGAGAATCTGTGTGCTTCAAGTGCATAACCGTGTAAGTACAAATTGGAGCAGGTCTCAGAGAGGCTTTATTCACTCTGGTCCTGGTGAGAGAACAGTGGGGCAGCATCTCCCCCCGCTGTGTCCCTTGTCATCGTCCAAGTGGTTGCAGAGGCTCAGGCTGCAAAAAAAGAGGGGGAGCTGGAGGGAAAACACTCCTTTCCATCTTCAGGCCAGGTGTCCATCCCTGGGAGGGATGGATTGGAGCAGTGTGCTAGCTGCCATGGTTCAAGGGAGGAACCAGACAGTAAATAATGTGACACYGTGGAGGCTGTAGGAGTGACCCCACCTTGTGCTAGTCTGGTTCCTGAGTGGGRAGCTGGAGACCATCTCACTCTGCTAGCTTTTAGTTTAAAAAGATGTTCTTGCACTGAAATACATTCTTAGCCAGACCTCTCAATTATCAAATATTAATTTTATCACCAAAATGTCTTTCCTTTCAATCTTTGCTCACAGATCAGGTTTTCTAGGTTTTATTTTCCTCACTGGTGTACTGATTTACTGTGTGTTTGGGTTTGTTTGTTTTAAGTTTTTTTCCTGATTTGTTTTTCCCTTTTTTGAACACACTCCTGCAGCTTCCTTGAGAGTATCACACAGATTAAAAGAATTACTGATGTCTTTTATGGGCTAAACACCACTCTGCATGTCCCAGTGTGATGTTTCTCTTTCCCTGKTAAAGCACAAGTGTTTACTTACATTGAGTTTGTGACCATTATAATATGTAAATTGTCTTCTGTGAGAAAATATTACCTAACTTGTCATTCTTCATCTTCTGTTATAGAAAMTATGCTGCACCAATGGGACAGTAGTGTTTTAAGGATTCATAAGTTTATAATTATGGTAAACAATTAAGAGCTCATATGGCACTTGTGCTTTCAAGAATAGAGGCTTGCTTTTCTGTGAGTTTTTCTCTGCTTTTATCATAAGAAATTACAGTGTTTTTGTAGTGGCTCCCATCCCAACTCTCAACATATTTTACAAACATTAATGAGGAAACCTCAGCACTGAATTTTTACGTAGAGATTCTAGGCCCTTAGGGGAAATGGTTTATTTATTATGAGTACAAACAGGTCAAAGAATTTCCTGTATATTGTCTGGGATTAGTCAGTGATCTATAAAGTTTAGCATCATTTTTATTCCCAGTGAAGCTAATGAGATTAGTCATAGAAAACAGTCTTCTTAGCTGAAATTATCATACTTCAGTGAGGGCTTGTCTAGCAAGTGAAATCCAGCTACAGAGGCTTGTGTGATTATCACCTTGCTACTGTTAATTACAGTAGTCATTAGTAATGTCTGGTTTTCAGAAGCCACCTTCTGATTTTCTTGTACTATTGAAGAAAATAAGCTATTAACAAATTTAAAAATCAGTTTTCTCAACAATGGTCTTTGAAGGTAATTTTTTTGGGTTTTTTTGAGAACTGTGGGAGGAGTTGTGTTTCCATTATGCTTGTTTTGGGTTTCATTTGTTGAGGGTGTTTTATTTGCTTTTTTTGAGGTGTTTGGTGTAGTTTTGTTTTGTACTCCCGTAGTTCTTTCAGTTTTGAAGTGTGAAATGACATTGTGTCACAGCTAACATACCAAATAACTTCCATAGGCTAGGCTTCATCTGGAAAAATCAAAAAGTTTCTGTCAGAGATATAAAATTTCTTCCAATCTTCTTCTGCTCTTATGTGCTGTAATCTCTCTTAACCCCAAAAATGTTGTGRAGTTGATAGCAGGTCTATTGTGTCCTTATCTGTTATTTGTATCGTTAGATTTTGTTCATGCTGAACTGAAGTTTCTACTGTTGAAGTGGTGCAAAAAGCAGTAGATATTGATCCTGTATTAATTTTTATTTTATTTTTTTAATTGCTTTGTGCATCAATTCTAGCCAAAAAAAATGTGAAATTTTTTATTTGTGTCAGAGGAGTAACTGTAGGCTTTCTGCRGTCAGTTGAGAATGGTCTATTTGACAGGGAGAGTGAAATCTTCTACATGTCATCTTGGGGGTCACTACGGCATTTCTCCAAATGCATTTTTTTATCAACATAACAGCAATTGTGCAGTGAAAGGGAACAGTGAACTGAAACAATAGATTACATTTTAATAATGCTTGGCCCTAAACGCACCAGAGAGATGTTTCTTGCTCGGTGAAGTATGACACTCTGATGGCAGTCTTTTCTTTGATTTAGAGAGCTGTGGCACTGGCATAGTAGGACTGTCATTTGAGTACTTGGAATGAAAGTTCTGGAAATGTAAATCCAGCAAGATMTAAGTGGTAGCAAAAGCCTACCTATTTAGACTGCTTGCACTTACTTATAATCAAATTCTCCCATGAGGTGGATYTTAACTTTCTCAGTTTTCTTTATGTAATGTTTAATTCAGGCTTGTTCATGTTGAAAAGTTTTATTTTACTTTTGCTAGGTAATGGCATAAATCCTGCATGTATTCTGTTTTTTTTCTTACACTAAATCCAGTTCRAGTAGCTAGGGAGCGTGATGCCTTGTGCTATTCACAGTCTAAGCAAGTTTAGGAAAAAAACCATTCAAGACGTGACTGGAAAGAAGATATTGTTCCCTAGTCCACCTCAGTCCATGAGTGCAGTCATGTAATTTCTTGAAGTTGCTCATTATTATCCACTTGCAAGGGGTTGCTGAAACAGTTGAGCAGTAAAATGCATTGCTAAGAAATATTTGAAAATGTATTATACATTTGACTTTTGACAATGCCCTTTTTCTTGCAGCTAATAATGCACAGGTTATTTCTGAAAAACACAACTCTATCCACWGTATAATATAAAAAATGTTTGCTTCTAGATAATTGCCTTTTTCATATACTATGTGTTATGAAAAAATTACTCAAATGAGGATTTATTGCTAAATACCAAATATCATAGATTTTCTAGTCTTTGGAATGATTTGATAAGTTGCCAAAATCTTCAAAATTGCAAAAGGTGCTTCATGTTATATTTATTCATTGATCTCCAATGTAGGACACTGTTGAAGTGAGATATAGCAAGGTTGAGTTACTTTTGTGCATTTGCAGTTGGGGSCCTAAACCAATTTTTTCAGCTAATGTCAAAAAACCAGAAGAGTAGTAATACCATTTTTGTATATTAGTTGGAGAGTTCCTGTTTCCTCTTTGGGGATTTTAGAAATTGTAATGATAAATTATTCTTCCTGTTTTTGAACACTGTTTGTTTCCCAGTATTCTGATGATTAGCTGTAGAAAACAGTCTTTCATAGCTGAAAAACTTCTGTCTGAAGAATTGGTTGAGGTGATGTATTCATAGAATTTTCCACTATGTTGTGTGCTGGGAGGTTTCCCACATTTTATAGTAAGAAGTTATGCAGCTTACCCCCAAAAGTTTTTCCTTCATTTCCTTAAATTTGTGGAATTTAGGTTGTCTGTTAGTAAATAGTCTGAAAGCTGATTTCACTTGAAAGCTGGCTCCACATCAAACTCTTTTAGGGAATTGTTTTTAAAAGTAAAGACATTTAAAGAACAAACAGAAACTTAGCATAATAGGTTTGTACAGGAGAGAATAGCTGATGTGTACAGCCAGTATCACAATACCTGCTTTGCTGAAAGAATCACTGCTGAAACACCTTGAAACCAATTTTGCTGTCTCTGTATTTCCAGCAAACAAAGACGATCTGCTGAGGTAGAGATAATAACCAAGGGAGCAATAATTTTACACTGATTCTTACGTATAGTGAGAATAGAGCTCAGTCTGAAAGGAGAAGGTCATTAGATTGAAACTRTTCTGAAAACACCTTAGAAACATAATATTGGAAAGGATCACTTGGTCCAGTGACTATCATCTTTCTGAGTGAAAGCRAAGGAATCATGGCAGAAGATAGAATGCAGATTGAAAAGTAGGCTTCTGTCAAATAATAAAATCATTAGTTAGAAGAAGTTATTTAATGGGTAGAGGTCTTGAAACCAGTTTTTAAAGAGACAATATCTAAAGCACAACACAATTATTTTGATATAAAGATATGAAGTGCAATAAGGAAAAATATAGTTTTGTCAGAGATTSCTAAAATTAGAAGARAACTGTACTGTAAGTGGCAATTGCACTGTCTTGGCAATCGCATGTATAAATGGGTGACACAAATATACAGAGACAAAACTAAAAAGATGGATTAAGTTCCAGTGAATAAAAGGCACTAAAAGACCATAAAAATGTCCTGTTCATCCTATTAGGTGTGAAAAGTAAACAAAGAAAAATGATAATTTTATTTATTAAGGAAGATAAAATAATTAATAGTTCATATCAAACTAAAGGTCTATTTTCTTCTGTGTTCCGTGCCTTTTAAAAAGAAAGTTACTTATAGCGATCAAACATAATAAAGTCAAGAGTAGAATGAATACATAGACCAGGACAGGAAAAGCATGAATCAGAGAATATTTACCCCATCTTGGTGTATTTAAGTCATTTGTGTCTGATGAGGTTTACCTACGATCCCCCAGGAACTAACTGGATCAATGGCTCAGAAACTGGCAGTGTTTATCTTTGAGAGCTCACAGAGAATGGGTTAGCCCCAGAGGGCTGAAGAAGGGCAAACATAGTAATTAATCTTTCAAAAGAGGAAAAGCAAGYGTGACTCATAGTACAGTTTCTCTCTCCTTACTCCAAGAGTTGAAAAGAGAGAAAGTTGCAAACAACCCGCTCTTAAGAACCTAAAGAACAAGAATAAGCCAATATGAGTTCCCAAATAAAAAAGTCAAACCAATGTGACTTCCTTGTGTGTAGAGAAATTTTCTAGCACATGTGGTATAGCGAGTTCTTTAGTAGTCTTGCAAATGACTGTTAAAAAAGGAAATAGTAAATAATGCAAATGCCAGATCATTATATGATACTTCTGCCGTATTGGTAACTCTGTCCCTCAGTAGTTCTCTGTGATTCTGTTAAGAAACGGGAATCAGTCTTAAAGATTGTAAAATTATATTTTGAAAAATATTCTGAGAATAGCCAAGATGAACTCCTTATAGATTTTTTTTTTTTTAAAATATCAGTTCTGTGGTTTTTAAGGTTGTGACTCTAGAAAGAGAAGCTTTTAGGGAGGCTTTTTGGAAAAGTTATGAAGAGCAGGGAGGTTTTGGTAGTATTTTAGTATAATCACAGTTCCACTACATAAATAACATATCTTTTAATAAATTGTTTTATAGTTTGGCACCTGTCTCAGTAATCAGCTCCTGAATGGGTTATGTGAAATGTGATAAGCTTTGTTTTACAACAGCATTCATTCATGTGTGTGATGATTCAAACAGGCCTTTTCTCCTGTTCTCTCTCAAGCTCTTCTATTCTGTCCTGCAGTTAACTGCTTCACGTTCTGGATACTTCACTTCTTGTAATAACTTTTGGCTGTGTTTAGGGCTGTGGCAACCTTTTGCAGCAGTTAGTCATAGACAAGTGCTGGCTACCGTTCCTAYTGTGGATGTCTCTTTCTTTGCTAAGTTATTTATATTCAGATTGCTGCTGTAAAGATAACTGGTTTTGTTTGGGGTTTGTTTTTTTTTTTGCTAATATTTATCAGTGTTGCAAGAGAAATATTATCCACTTGGCAGGACATTTCTCAAGCAGTCTTATAGGTTTGACACTTGCAAAGAAGATTCGTACTGAGATTGGCAGTCACTGTGCAAGAAAGACTGACCTCAGRAGGCTAAAACCCCTATAGCTATTTTTCAAGTTTTCAGAAGCTGCTTTTGCGCTCAGAAAACTCTGCCTGGATGTTTGTTTAAATAGATTTTCCAGTAGGAATAAACCTTTAAAGCTTTCTAATGACAGTGGGGGCTTTCTCCTTTGGGAGGCAGAATTCAGGATAGCTTTTGTTGGAAAGCCCATTTTGAAGATTAGGTGCATTTATTTCATAAGTAAAAACAAGGCTCTTGCAATTTAAGTGACCATAGGGAATTTATTCTTCCTGTGCTTCTGCTTTCAGCTCAGAGAACACCCAGAACTGTTGTGTAAATGAGTAGGGAATCTGGATCACTAGTCAATATTTCACCTATGTGACTAGTTGAGTTTTGAAATTTTATTTTCATTTTTCCTTTAACACCTATGGCTATTAACTCAACCAAAATGATTTAAAAATATTGAAATTTAAAAATCACATGTCTTATGGCTCCTCTCCCATAGGTGGTAACTGTAGCACCAATGACTGGTGGATGAACAGCAAAGGTGTGATTTCAGATCCTGATTCCATTGACTTTAATGGAAGTCTTGCCATGGATGATTGGTCAAGAGAAGAACAAAGAAATCATTGTTTGCCTTCAGGAATGTGTTATGCTGGTCTTCTGAAAGTATGAACAGTAGTTTTGTATGAGCTGGATCAGGGAAAAGAAAAAGCAAAACACAGTCTTCTCTGGGCTCTGAATGACTCTTGGGTGTTGGCAGCATTTGAAATATTTTTGTCCAGGTCTTGCATGATTTCTCTTGGTTCTGTATTTACATATAAAAGTCTCTCTCTTTTACTTAGGGATAATTGTGATCATAATTTTTGCATGAGGTCTGGACATACTCCAGCAGTCATCTGATGCATGTGGAAAAAACTAAAGCAACTTACATGTACTCTTGGTATATTTACCACTTGAAGAAACTTCATGGACTTCTGAAYGGCTGAGGAGTCACACTTCTGGATGATCCTCTCTTGTATTACCAACATGGAACTGTCARGAATGCTTTGTTTGCCCTCTGTTTTCTTTCCTGCTTGTCTTATAACACCAAACGTTTTATGATTCCAATACTGAAGAATCCTTATTGCTTCCCCAGGAACTACATTTCAATTTCTAGTGGAACAGTTAGAACTTTTCATTGTTCACTGTGGTTTTGGTTTGTATGCTCAGCCTTAAAAGCCCCACACTTAATGACTCTTCATCCATCTTTCCATTTCAAAATGAGGACATAATWATATAGACAGGTAATTTCTACTTARTTTTTGAGGAGTTGGGACAGTCATTGAATGACATCTGGGACTGACACTTTTACGTGGYTTTATATTTTTAATTGCAGATGATCTGGGGTAGCCTCTGATGCTGTCCAGTATACAGTTTAAAGTAAATTAAATATAATTATGACAAATTTTTTTAGAAAGTACCACAATATGCTGCATTTTTCAGGGACTAAGGTGAATTGTTCCAGCTCTGCTTTGGGAATTGTGATTCTCTTCCATAATATTAATTTCAATATATTTTTTTAATCACATCAACATTTTAAAACAAAAGGAATGRTGAAAAAGTAGAGAACAAAATAAAGGGGTGTATAATTTATTTACCAAACTTGAGACACTTTCTGAGCTACCTGAAAGGATTTAAAAGTGGATACTTACGAACTGACAGAACAAGAAGGTATTAAGAGCAATAAAACATTTAAAGAATTAACATTGAAGGAAAATAACTGACAACCTGAATTAGAACTATTACTTCCTTSTTCACAGCCTTTGGCTACCTGGCCCTTGAATTTGAAGTGACACTGGTGATGGCTGCTTGATGCTGCTTGAGTTCTAGTTTGCTCTGTGGGAGCGGTGTCTCCTCCTACTGTATTAATTTAGCATGCTTCRCTAAGAGACAAGCTGCCAGGCTTTACTTAATTTACTTTGGTTCTCCTTCAGAAAGTTCGTATTCTTTGCATTTTAAGTTCCCTTGATAATAGGATGTTTCCAGCTTAAAGTTGCATGGCAGCTTTCCATGCTGTTTTGTGCCAGCACAATTCTGCATTCTGAGTTGCTCAGTCAAGGTTGCAACATCCTGATATTATTGCCACAAAAAAAGAAGATAAAGTAGAAAACTTGGTTTGTAGATAATGGAAGTGCTTTAAGGGATTGACATTACCCACATTGATCAATTATTGATTATAGAGAAAGGTTGGAGGTAGATGATCTTTGTGTCCTTCCAGCCTAAACCATTCCATGGTTCTATGATCATCTGCCTTTGGGGATCACAGTTTTGGGCACTACAATATAAAAAAGACATTTAAGCTATTAGAAGGAGTCCAAAGGAAGACCATAAGGACTGTGAAGGCAAGTATAACGTATTTCAACCTCAGGACAGGGTTATCTGTTTTTTTTTCCTGAAGTCGGTATTGCAGCTAATCTATTTCTTTTTGCTTTCTAGTGATTCTTTAAGTTACTGCTGCATAGAATGTACATAAAATGAACTGATTTGTTATTTTAATGCATCATGTGAAGTGTGCCCAACTCTGTGCTGTTATGCTTAGGGTTAAGTGCATTTTCAAGAGAGAAACCTAAAATCTGAGATAAGGCAAACATAAAGAAGGGGAAAAATTTCAAATMATGGCTGCTGATCCATAGTCTGTCATCCAAACTGAATAGATATTTTCAGTCTCRTGAATATATTCTTTGTAACTCTTAAATAGTACTAAATCAGTCATGAAGAATATAAATTGAGAAAGTGAAATGCACTAGTGCAGTATTTTAATTTTTCATCCACTTTTGAGTACTTATGTGACCTTTACAAGATAATATAAGCTTATTAGGTCGGATATCCACCATTCAACACTCAGATCAACCTCCAGGACTAATGAGAGAAAGAGGAAGTGAAATTTGGATGCAATTAACTGTTAACTTGGCATTTGTGCACTCCCTTATGCATTCAGATATTGCTAGTTGACTTCTGTAGAAGCACAGTCATGTCTATGGAGTTTCTAGTCGAGCACCTTGTAGTTTTTTTCTGCAGATGAAATGGTCGTGGATTGCAGGAGACTTGATCATTAGAGGATAAGCTGGTATTGCCCTGGACTTTCCTGTTCTCATTTACAAAGGAGGAAAAAAAGACCCCTGTGTTTTTAAATCAAGGGAACTGACCTGTAGTTCACTTGTGAAGCTCTATTGATGGAAAAGAGGTTTTGATTTTCATGTGAATCAGCATCTAGGTTATGAACCAATATCTGTGAATCATGCAAGTCCTTAATATCTATGATTAAGGTCATGATAGTGCAGAGATTGTGGAAGCTTATAGAAACAGCAAAACATCTGGTTAACAATCACTGTAACTTTCTCAAGAGCAGTTGATCAATCTAATACCACAGTATCTGCAAAATGAATTGTACTACTTAGCCTTATGCATTGTGAGATGTTATTGGTTATCATTGGGTCTTTAATGTTTGCATACTCTCAATTTTACTTGTTGCCATGATATTCACTGTCYGATGCTTCAAATTCTGTCAAGCCTTAGAGAAGGGTTTACTGAGGTGTCACACGTGCGGTTCATTAATTGTTTCTGTTTCTCTTCTTAGCCGAGATCATAACTAAAAAGTAAAATACATAGATTAAGTATGTCCAGGTTTTCTAGATGTGTAAAGAGACAACAGCTATGACCTTCTCAGCTTATCTGGGATGAGTGCATTTATACAACTTTGTTAGTTGGTATTCTCTTCACAATTTATGTCCATTTAAATATTAGAACTTGAATGCAATTAAAAATCTAAATAGTGGACCTTCTTAGTGTTGTGACAAAACAAGCGTGGAGTTTGTTTTGTACCATCCAAAGCTACAAATGTAGCTATGGACCAGCACAAATAGCAGAGTATTGCAGGAAGTTAAAAGCTGGTGATGATGAATGTGACCTGCCATGTGGTATTACTGTAGTATCTCTGATTGCCAAGACTTCTGTTTTCTTGAGCAGTGCAGTGTGCTCTGGGGAGTGGATAGCCTAATATTTGCCATCCTGGAGGATGTTTAGTGGAGAGGACTCTAGCAATGCTAAATAAGAACATCTCTATCACTGGTAGACCCCATACACTCAGCTGTGTGTTTATCTTCTCATTTTTCAGCTTCAGGTGTTGAATACTAGAAGACTTGAGGATTTTCAAACTTCATTTTATTAGAATGATGATCATATGTAAATATCTTTATTACATTGTGCACAAAATAATATTCTTTTTGCAGTGCAGGTGATTCTACAAAGAGGAAGCAAGTCAAAATTTTGGCCCAAAATCTGGTTCAGTTCGAGTCATGCCCAGGTGTTGTGAACAAACGGTGTCATTAAATTTGCTTGCAAGTTAAGGGCAGCAGAAGAAATACATCTAGAGATTGTAAATAAGCTGCAAATAGTTTACAGTTCACCATCATGGTTTTTCCATTCTTTTACATACTTTCAGAGCAAAGATATTTAGCATGTGAGTGATTTCAGTTTCGTGTTTATTGCTCAGAAGATGGCTGGCTTGCTGATACTGTGCTTTGTCTTTTCTTCACTAACAATAATGAAAAGCTTCTGGTTGCTAGGTATTTGCTAGATATGTTTAATATGTTTTCTAGTTGTTTGTTGGTGGGTTTGGGGTAGGTCTTTTTGGGTGATGGATTTTAGTAGCTAGTGATATATCTGGCTTGCAGAGCTCRTAGGTATCAAGTGAGACTTAGAGGTTTCAATTAATTTTTTTTTTTGGTATGTTGTATGCTGGCCCTGGAGTCAGCCATTTGCAAAGGGAAGGGAACCTTGTGCAGGGAAAAGAGACAAAGACTTTTTCAGACTCCTTCTTGGAATAGGCATCATAAAAATTTTAGGTGAACCATCGCAGAGAGAAATCTATCAGAATTAAGATACAGCTTTRTAGGAGAGGAATCTTGGCTTAAACTTGAGAGCTATTTTCAATCCCTAGGGAAATCAGTTTATTTTATTTTGTATTTCAATGGTACCCTTTGGGTTGCATTTCTTAAAAGCACATTCTCTGAACAAGTTGTTTCTTAATGCAAATGCAATGATGATAAAATAGGATGAGGCTTTTTAAAGCAATAATAATATGTAAGATATAGTAGGCATTCTCATTGGTTTTTTCTCATTGTCTATGTAAGTTTTCTTTAGATATTGTTTCTGATTGCTTTCCAGGTGTTCTGAAATGCCCAGAGGCCTGAAAAATACTGTTTTGTACTCAGATTGAAAACTAGTCCTAATTGTTACCAAATTATTTGCTCATTTCCTAAGAAATGCAGAAACCAGTAGAAACTGCAATTAAAAGTATAAAGTGAAATGAATTACTAAATCTGGTGTTTTATAAGAGCATGTCGAGGGAGAAACAGGGAGTTTTAAAAGGCCTTTGGATGCAGTCATACACTAAATCCCAGCAGCTAGTTCTGTTTGAGCAAAACATGCTGAAGCAAATGCTCACTATTTGGGCAATTTATATCTAGTACAGCTCACAGTAAATGATTTAGGACACTTTTTAAATATGGAATAAAATGTACCTATTTATARTCTAAAGAAAATCATTATAGCTAAGCTAATGATCAATGTTTATTGCTATATTGCTTATTGATGTTAGGTTCATTCAAATTAAATTTTGTTGATGGTCTTCTCAGATAATTTTAATGAAGCTCCATATGAAAGTGTTCATAAAACTTTAATCCACATTTAAGGAAATAAATGCATATAAATATTAGTTCAAATTTGAGCAACTGTTGAGAAACTTGTCTGAAGGAGAGATATGTTGGGTCACAGCTATTTCTTATTTTTCAGACAGAGTTACATCCATTTCTTCCCTTAGGAAGTTTTTTTMTCTTGTACCTATCAAAATCTCATGTTCTATCCTTTTTCTCTTTGTTGACCAAGCATTAGGAGTGGTTGGGTTCTCATTTTAGCATGGAAGATTTGTTAGTGCTTGAAAAATTCATGTTACCTGTTTTTTTCCCCTGTCTTCAGCCTCGTTCTCTGGAGTTGCTTCAGTCCTTTCAGTGGTGCAAGAGTTTTTCATAGGATGACCACTAAGATGCTCCAGCCTCTCAGATTCTGTGCCATTACATAATTTGGTACAAATTAGCTGACAACTTCTTGGTTTAATGTAATTTTCATTCAGAGCTGCTTTGGCCTGAGTGTTGAAACAACAGAGATGTCTGAGCTAATTTGTGTAGGAGAAAATCTCTTTCATGCTTCAGGCCCTTCAAGCACATCCTGGACAAGGCCTCAAAACTCAAAGCAAGTACTGTGTCTTTTTGATCCTGTGATTGTCTATAGCATTGTGAGCAAAACCAATCATTCAAACCTGCTCCATGGGTGAAAGTCTGTTGGAATAATTGACTGATCTGTAGCTTGGCTCTTTACTTTTCTTCTCACATATCCAGCCTCTGTCTCTGCACTCAGATAAAGATTTTTGGTTATCATGATATCAACATGTATGTGCGTGTGTATATATATATATATTTATATATATAAATTATGTTAATTACAGTTTAAGGTCTGTAAAATTCCAAAATGGAAAAAAGGGCTTATAAAAAACTTGGGACAATAGTAATTCAAACAAAACAACAAAACCAGTTCCTTTCTACTTCTACCCTGTGCTATTATACTTTAAGAACAGAAAAACAGACCAAGTCAAATATGAGCTTTCCAACATGATAAATATAGGCAATGTGGCATCTCGGATAGATTTCCAAAGCCCCTTATGAAATATGGACTGATCAGTTTCTGCTAGCTGCAMGTATTTACTGCTCTGAGATCTTTCTCTCTAATTCAAATAGAGGAATGAAGGAAATATGGAAAGCAAATACAGTGAGAAGCATGGGATGGGGGAAGGAGAACTTGAGAAGTCCTTCCTGAAATTTGTTCTGTTTTCTTTCTCAAGTCTGAGGGGATTTGAGTTTCTCAAAGTTGTCTTGGTTTCCCTCAAGCAACCAGATTGTAGTGCATTCTTTTAGTTCCATTGTTGCCTATAGCCATCTTGTTTTAATGAGCAGTTTGAAATCTTTGGGATGAGTTGGACTGTTAGCTCCTAGCAGCTTATCAAGTCTAGAACTGAGCTGTCAAAGTGTTTTAAAGACAGCTCTGAAAGATGAAATACAACTGTGGGAGTGAGCAGTTAAAAGCAGTTCCCTGCTGCTTTCTTGCAGCTATTTGGTTTTTCTTTTTCATTATTTTTTGTATTATTAATAGAAGTAACTAAGAATTAAATGGAACAAGAGGTAATCATGAGGTTTTGCTAAGTGTAATTCAACTAAGTTGCTGCAGTATCTTTTTTTGGTCTGAAATACAGCTGGGTTGAAGAGTTCAGATTCACATTTACATACAGTGTGTTTGACTGTTGACTCTGAATTTAATTTCTGACAGCACTAAATGCCTTAATGGAATACAGACGTAAGAGCAGAGACTGCTTGCTTTTAGCAGCTCATCCTGGGAGGCACACAAGCCCAGAGTGATGCATGTAGTAAAACACTTAAAGGCTGAGCCAGTTTTGTCTCCTGACGTTCTTTCCAAGGGAAAGGAAAAGTCTGTTRCCATGTACTACTGTGTCCTCAGGGCTGCTCTGTCCTGTGATGGCATTAAGCATGATCTCAATCCAAAGACTAGTGATAAAAATGGTTTGGGGAAAAAAATAAGAAGGGTGAGACTGAAAGATCTAAAAATAACTTGGAACAAAAGGAAGGGAATGTAGAGTTACTATGCCATATTCTTTCAGTTTTGATGCTTCTTATTGCGAGCCTAGCTGGTGTAGATTATTTTAAAATTTTTTTTCTTAACATTTTTATCAGTTCTTTTGCTGGAGATCTTCCCAAAGCTCATATCTCCTTTGGCCCTTAATCACAAGGATTTCCTTCCAACTGCTCTGCCAGATGTCTGAGTTAAATGTGTTCACCAAACCAGAATATTTTAACAAGAAGCAAAACACAAGTAACTTTCTTGGTTATTAAACCATATATTGCTACTTCATAGTTCCGAAGACATAATTCTCACAAGATTTGCAATGCTTACCATGACTTTGAATTGTCAGTGGGGAAAAACTATTATAGTTTTTTTTTGAGGCTTGTGTCTTTCCAGAGACAGTAATTGACTTGCTTTAAAATATAGAAAGATGTAAATAAAATTATTTGGTTTTATTCTTTATATTATTAATTATATGTATTTTTTTACTATTTCCTACTTCTGTGTATCACTCGGACATCTATGTAAAAAATAAAGTGGGCATATCTTTTCCAAGGAATTTCTTCTGTTTACAAGTACCATTGATATTAGACATGCACTGAGGCTACTTGGCCCTCAGTTCTTAAACATAGGRTAGACAAGAATCAGGTTTTTATTATTTTTATTAATTCAAAACTTGCTTATTTTAGTATTTATTGTCAGTCCAAATTGGAAGGAAATAGTAAAGGACCAGGAAAAGCATCTTGAGGGAACCAGTAGAGAATATTGTGTTCTCTTGTGATGTTAAAGATCCAGTTTCATAATCAGGTCTTTAGCTCTGTTTTAACCAGAATTTTAGTCCTGGTCTTCAGAAGTTTTCTTGACTGATTGTTGTTCAAACAAAGGCATTAAATCTGAAGAGCTGGCACTGTTTGGGGAAAACATGTTCCTTGAAATACTTTAAGACACAGCAGGAGAGTGCTATTGATACAACTAAGCAAATCAGAGCAGATGATAATATTTGTGTGTCACTGCTTCTCATGTCAAGATTTAAATCCAGGATACTGTTGCTGTCAGGTGTTCTTAACAGATTAAATCTGGTTTCAATTTCAAAACATTTGTTGGGTTTCCAGGTTGAAATGCATCCAGTGTCATTAAAAATCATTGAGCACTTGGGTTTTTTTGGCTTGCAGGGAAGCAGAGTGCTTCACTGTCAGACTCTGGATGTTATGTCACTTCCCTGCTGGCCTCTTGTCATGAAGGAGCACCTGGGGAATTGAGGTGGGCACATGGCTACTGTAAAACCTTCTGGCAGGAGCCAGGCTCCCCTCAGTCATGTCCGTGGGACTGCTAGAGGAGCTATTAATGCTGTTCAGATTTGGATCCAGACAAGCTGAAGTTTGTGTCCCAGGTGTGGGAGCTGCAGATGTCCTTGTCTGTCCCTCTTGTGTGGTGCTCTGTGTGTTGAGGGATCCATTCAGTGTGGGTAGCTAGGGGTGCAGCCTCAGCTCTGGGGGGCAGGAGCCTGAGCCCCAGGCAAGAGTTCATGAAGTGCAGAACAGAGGGCCTGGGGACCTGTGGTCCAGCCAGGGGATTGGACACTCAGGGACACAGCAGGAGCTGATCATTCCAGGCTCTCCTGCCCTTAGGCTGTGAATTTATATTAGTTCAGAGGCACCTTTTTTTGGGGTCCCTCCTTTGTTTGGGGTCAAGCTGGAGGCACCAGCTTGAGCTGTCATTCTGTTGTTTAGACATGATCCAATACCCAAGTTATTTGAAGGGTCTGGATGTCTAAGACTGTGCTCTGGGAAACTTAGGATCAAGTCAGTAAGGAAACCTGGTGTCAGTGTGGGGTACGTGACTGTGAAGGGGCCTTGGTCCCATCTTGGGTGGAGCAAGAGTGGCTCCAGGATGGTCAGTCAGGGAAGTTTCATTAATGCTGCCAGCTGCAGGAGCTTCACATCAGCCCTGGAATGGTTACAGGCTTCCTTTTCCAATGTTTGTCATGGCTTTCCAGAAAACTTTGTGTTTTTCTGTCCATTTTTACAAGAGAATAACAGATTATCTACCAGCTGTGTTGGCATAAGAAAGACATGAGCTTCCGGACTTCATGAAGATGTTATTTTATCTCTTCTGTTAGTATTTTTTGAGAAGTATCAGAAACAATCTCAGATTTTTCTTAACCTAAAATTTAGCCTGTCAGCATGGCCATACTGAAAATGAATATGAAAGAACAAAAGTTCACTGCACAAAAACGCTCAAGTCAGTACATAAGAGAAAAAATTCCAAACCCTGTACAATAGAAAAGCAAGGTGTATCAGTATGGAAAGCACAAGAGTCTTGTTTGTTTCACACTGACTCTTTGAACTGCTCCTTGAAGAAAGGTTTAACAACTGTCACTGTCATTTGAGTCAGTTTGCTCACATTTTCCTGAAGGAGCCAAGGAAATAGATCTCAGTAATAACTCTGACTTTTATTTCCTTCTGTGCTAGTACAAGGCGTATCATCACCTGGTGTTTAAGGTTTTTGGCCTCCACCAACAGCACTTTTTCTCCTGCTTGAAAGGTGTGATTTTTTTTATTTGTTGCTGTTGTTATACTGGTGCCCAACCATGTTAATTATTCTTCAGAAGTAAGCAAGTTGCCTCACCAGCAAAGTTCAGGGCACTATATAAKAGGGTTTTATTTCCCCACAATGGTCTTCCTTACATCCATGAAAATTATTGACATCAAGCAGCCAGCTAAATTAGGAAATCTACTTTTGAGCTTTACAATTCTGACAGGGGCAAGCATTATAATTTGGATTGGGAAGCAAGTATAAGGGCCATGATTTATCTCTGGACTGTACAAAAAAGCATTTCTCTATTCCTAGTCCCCATGGACAGCTCTGGTCTTTTATCACTCCAATGCTACAAAGAGTTCCAGCAATTCTTTTGTTACCCTGTTGTCATTTTGCACAATCTCACAGAAAACAGCCACAGGGTGACATTTTTATCATATTCAAGCAGAATTAATGCAGATCTATAGAAGAATTTGTATGCCAAGAAGACCCAAATTTTAATTTTTCTTTTTGGATCATTTATTTCTGGTTAGGAGGTAATGTTCAGACATCAAGACCAAATTTTTCTCACTTTTCAGGGAACAGATGTTTGTCTTGCTGCCTGAGACACTAAACTATAGTTTTGAGCTTTGCAGGCTAGAATTCATTGTAATAATGTTTACTGCTAGTTAGACATGCTAATTACAAAACCACACAAGTTTAGCTAGGATACAGGCCTCCATGCTTTTTCATGCATAGCCTCACAACTGAGGTTCTTTGGTTCATGTTAAATACATGCAGGCTATTTGTTATGATCTCACTTATGGCACCAAATAATGTTAGGGTTTGATTATTAAAAGATGCCTCTGCCCCCATTAAGGTGCAAATTGAGACCGTGTGCTAAAGGCAGTAGTAGGATTTTATTTAACAGTAAATGTGAATGTTAAATGTAARTGTTGGGGAGGAGGACAGTAGGGGGGAAGGGAGAAGGAGCTAAGTTAGGTAGAAAGATGGTCACCACCACATGGGTACCTGCAGGGTCCTGGTGGCCCTTCTGGTCTCAGTGGTGAGGGTCCCCAGTGGGTTCCTCTGGAGGTACCACTTGGATCCAGTCTAGTCCCCTTGTGTGTTCATGAGGTTCTATGTGCCCTTCCCATAACTTGGGACTGCATGTCTGCAAGGATTTGCTTCCTTTCCCAGATCCACAAATGGCCATAGTGAGAGTTGTTGTCCAGAGAGGTTACCCAAATCTGCCTCACCAGGCCTGGCATCTTCGTGTTGTTGCTGTGTGCATTTTTCCCACAGTGGATTTTTTTCTGGTGTGCTAATTCCAAGCCTTTTACCCCTGTATAGGCCTGTTTGTTTTTCTTTTTCAGTGTGATAAGACACTAACATTATCTGGCCATTGGCTTTCCAGAGTAGCATATGTAGGAGTATTTCTAGGTGTATTTCCACCACAATCTGAATAACCCAGTCATAGCCATTCATAAATTGTTTTTGTATGTTAAGGTGAGGATTTACACATTCATCTCCACTTTGAAGAAAGCCACATCCTCATTACATTTTGAACTGAATTCTCCAAACCCTTTACTTTAAGAATTTTCTAGAAACTTCCTTTTTTTAAATTGATACAGAGATGCTCTTGGAGTGCTAATTATATTGGAGTGAATCCTGCAGTTGTCCCCTCCTAGAGTTGGCATGCATTCTGCAATGAAGAAAGGGACATTAGCTGAGTTTTGGGCTGGTATTTTGTGTTGGATAGTAACAGGTGGTTGCTTTACTCTTGTCTGAATTATATAATGGGAAAACCAATGATGCAGCAGTACAGTTAACTTCAAAATAAAGGCTTTTTTTGCTTTGCTAATAAAACCTGTGAGAGAAAATGGAAGTGCTTGACTTTTGCATGCTCAGATCTGTAGGAAAACCTCTTACTGGTTGAGCTGCCCTTAAATGCTGTGGTTTGGTCAATGTCTGGATATGAAATGCGGATCTTCTGGCTGCACTTATTTGTTTATAGGGTTTTTTTGTTGGTATTGGTTAATTTTGTGTTGGTTTTTTTTTGGTTTATTCTTTCAAATGAAGGCTGAAATACTGTGTAGTTAAAGATCATAATGAGGTGTTCAGTTTATTGTGAGTGGATGACAGTAATGTGATATTTTGAAATTATTTTGTAAGAAAAGACAGCCTTAGTAAGTTTTGTGTGCCTGAAGAACAGCAGAGTCTGATTTTTTATTATTTTCAGTTTACAGTTTGTTATACAAAACCAGTTTAAGCAACTGAATTCCAAGGATAAATCTTTTGCATCTTAATAATTGACATCAATTTGGTTTTCATTTTTATTTGGATTAAAGTAAACAATATACTCTAGCTGATTACCCAGGTTGTAGTTTAAGATCCTGGAGTACTTAGCATAGTAGACTAATTCTGACTATATTTTCATTTTTTCCTACTACTAAAATTGGAATGGAGGATTATATAGTCTGAGAAATTAGCTTCTATAAAGCTTGTAACAAAAAGATAGATTCTTCATTTTGGCAAAGCTTGTCCTATCTTGGATGTAAATTATGCAGTCTGCTGGACTGGTGAAAGTAGCATTATCTAAGCATTCACCATTTCTCATTCTTGGGGTTTAATGACTGRTTCCTTGTACTCAGTTGCTTTTTTTTTGTTTTTTTTTTTCTTTTAAATCCAACTCACATTTTAAGTTTACTGTGACATTAATTTATGATGCATAATTCTTTCTTTGTCCCTTTAAAAAAGGTGTTTATAAGTACTGGTGAAAAGTAGTACTGTAAAGGAATGTTAACAAAATCTTGTCATTTTCAAAAAGATCAATTTCACAGTGGTTTCAGAGACTGCATCTGATTATGGGTCACCATGCCAATTTTGTTGTGTTCTTACAAATGTAATTTCATGTATTTTATCTCTTGCTGTGTTGTTTAAAATAGTGATATACCAAAGAAAATGAAAGCTGGCTTCCTAACTCAAAACAGAGGTGTAGCAATTTCTGCATAAGGATCTATATCCATGATTCAGGAAGTTAATGGAATGTATTAAAGCGTAACTGTRTCTAAGAATAATGATAGAGGAAAAAATGAGGTGATGTAGTGTGTGGAACATCATCCTGTTTAAACTGAAGAAAATCTGCTCAACGCAGTGTGTTTGCAAGTTAGTGACTGTGACTAAATTTTAATACATCTTCAAACTGTAAAAATGTTCCTTGAATGGACGTGTGAAAAGAGGCCCTTAGTCTGGAAACACAAACCTTTATTTCTTGAGCTAGAAGGTAAGCCCAGTAATTTAGACTCTACAGTCTCAGAATCCCCAAAYATCTTGAGGATTTACTGACTAAACAATGGTATGCCATGTCAGYTGAGGTTGTACCTGTGTGCGTTAGTGCACCTTGCAAGTCTCAGTCTCATTATTTTCCATACAAAGGGAAATAGTTTTAAAGCAAGAGCAGAAATATGTTTTAACCCAGATCAGTTCACCATCTGAGTCATTTGAGGCTTGGTAAACTACAGTCTGCATAGGACTGGATTTCATTTAAAGTAAAGAAAAAAMCCCTAAAATATCAGAGTTACTGTTCCTACAGAATCCAGCCAACTAAAAGATGGTTCAATTGTGATAAGAAACTGATGGTGATGAGAACCACATAGAAGCCAAAAAGGGTTCCAGCAGAAACCTTCCCCCACTTTAGAGGAGGTACCATCAGAAAGTTGCCAGTTTATTGCTAATACTTGTTCTGTACACTTGAAAACTGGTTTGAATGATTTCAGAGTGTATTATCTATAAACATCCAAACTGACCTCCAGCCAATTTCCTTCACCTATCTATTTCTCTAATCTGTGAGCCCTTTCCTGGAACTGGTGGGTGTCTGCGTCTGTATCCTTGACCTCTCATTCTTCTGAGCAGAGAAAACTTGCTCTCAGTTCCTTGAAACCMTTCTGTGAGCTACTGATGCAGAGAACAGAATGTGCAGTCATGAAACTCTATGTTTCTTTGGCAAGAAACAAGTTCCTCAAAGATGCCAGTATGCTCTACTTTTGATGTTCTATAACATTATTAACCCAGGGTCCTCTAAGAGCTGCCAATTTGTTTCAGGTCTTCCGTCTTTTCCTCTTTCTATGTGACAAAGTTTTTAAGTAAGAGATGCCTGAGGTGGTCTTAATATTGCCACACTTACTCTGAACAATGATGCAAAAAGCGTAAAACAAGCCTAAAACAATCTAACACTGTGGAGGTATTCTGCAGAATCTGTCTTGGAAGACCTGACTTAGGGGAATCAAAGCAGCAGTGAGCTTCCACTTCTGTGGAACAGAAATGCATCTCTTAGTGTTGTCTGGAAACATAGATAAGGTTAATCAAAGCAAGAGGAGAGTGAAAAACAAGCCTAAATCAAATGAAAGAGATTAAGTTTTGTAATTTAGTCCTTACTAAGGACTAAATAGACAGCTGTGTAGAAAAACAGTTTCTGAAGAGTATACTCTGCAAGAAATCTTTCACACTAGAATTACTTAGGTTGATCTCAGCTCTCTTGGGTGTGCCAGCTCAGAGGAGGCTTTGACAAAGACACTGTTTAGCATGCAGTATTGATCTGATGGTTAGAGGTGCTGAGTACTCAGGATATCACACAGCAAAGGTGAATGGAGCACATCTCAAATGGCTTCTAAAAACTGCCTGTGTGCAAGTGTATGCCTCACTTGAGAAATCAGACAATACTGATTTCAGTAGGACCATGTACATGTTATCCTTTCCTATTAGGAGCCAAAAATCTTTTCGCACCTGTCACACATGGTGCAGAACAAGGGAAGAGTTTCAGGTTCCAAGTATGAGGGCTTTTGGAAAAAAAGTGTTAACATATTTATAAGGGAAGGTGTTTTGTAAGGAAAAATGTGAGAAGTTTCTAGATGCTGTGATGCAGTGCTTCAGAGGTTATTTGGTATCAAATGAAATAATTTGCATGCTCCAAGCCTTATGCCTGWTTTCATTTGGGTTAATCCGGCTTGGAAGATGTATATTCTGACTTGGTACCCTGTACTGAGGCTATAGGCTGACTGACCTATTTATTCACACCTATGTTAGCACACTGTCAGAAAACTATAAGACCTTCAATTTTTGACTACAAAGGTTGTTAATGCTCGGCTTTCAATAGAACTAGCAACTGTTAAGTTAGAGAGGAATCTTAAAAGCTTGTCTTGAAAAGCAAGTTGACTTAGGTGAGCATAGTGATACATCTAGGGTTGTGCAGCATAATCATTTGTTCACAAATGAGTGGAGGTGGAATTTGCACAGCCCAGCTTGTCCAAGGTGATGGCAGAAATTCTATTGCAGCAGCGTGCTCTGAGGTGGCTAGAAAGATGTCAGTTTTAAAATCTCTGCTGTATGCTGGAGGAGTAAGGACRTGGTAAAGATCTATCCTATTGTGACTGATTCTGCAGAAAGCAGACAATGAATCTTCATAACTTGGGCTGAAAAAATTCCCAGTTGGAATCAATATTTGTAAAGCAGTGTCAGAATGCTGCCTCTTGGTAGGCAGAAATGACTGTGAGTACTAACCTTTAATGGATTGGGGAAAGTCGACGAGTATGTTTCTAATGACAGCAAGAGAATGTTGTCTGGAGTCTGAAAGCCTTTCAGAAGGTTATGAAATTGTGCCTGATGGGCAGGCTTCAGTGGTACATGAGCGCTTTGGGCAATTTGGTCATCAGCTGCTTGCGATGTGCTGTTCTTTGCCGTGTTAGTGTCATTAATGTCTGACACACTGGGGGAAATTACACTGACTGATCTGCAGTAACAGCCTGATTCAATGCCCAGGGAAGCTAATGGGAGTCTTTACACAGGCATAAGTTGATTTTTAGTTTCCAGATGCTCTTCACTGCATATTGTAATTGCGTGGTGTATTGTTCACAGAAAAATGACATCTCTGACATAATGGTGTGTCTGTGAAACGATAGAAGTTCTTGCTATTGCACTTGGGACTGTTTGATTTCTCTCTTGCTGCAGTACTTTTATTTAAATTAAAGCAGACTGAGTTTAATGATGCAGAATGCTTCATTTAAATCTTTCTAGAATAAGTAAAAACTTCTACTGCTCATTATGAAGTCTTTTCTATAAAAACTTTCACAACTAATTTAATTATTAATACCTCATACTGAAATAACTGAACTAACCCRTAACATCAGATTAGTAGTGCTGCTGGATGTCATAACAGTAATTATTRCAGGTAAGAATCTTCTCCTGATAAAATGGCAAGTTTGCATTCACTAGATGTTCATACGTGAAGCAAATCTAGCCTAGTGCATTTCTAAAGAAGAAAACTGGTTACTGTGCTGCTAAAGCTTTTCTGGTTTTAGGGATTGAATGATAAGAGTAAGCAAATACACCAGAAATGAATCCAAGGTGAGGTTTCCTGACTTCATGAATTTGCACTTTGATAGATTAATTTGCATTCCCTTGGAATATGGACATCTGCACACTTACTGATTTTCTTGAAGTGGCTAGACAAGTCTGAGGTCAAAATAAATTCTACCTTAGTGCTCCAGTGCTAATGGATGGCCTATGCTGCTTCAGTATCAAAAGATTGCACAGTTCTTCATGTACCTATCTTCATACAATTTAAGACTTGAAATTGACTGTTTTCAGAAGGCTTGGATTTCTTTTTCTTTTGAAAAATTGGGCCAAAATATAAATGACCTAAAAATAACCTATAAATAACCTATTCTGTTCTTATTTCCATTTTCAAGTAGCCAATCCTAATTCAATTGTATTAACTAAAATCTCATGTAGGTTTTTGAATTGAGTTGATTTATAAAGTTTTCTCTTAACATTTGCACTCCTGTCTTGTGATACCCATTTACTTCTCCACTTTCTTAGGCTCTAAGAAATTGGGTGTAGGAGGAGCCCAGCAATTAGGGTTTGGCATGGAAAATACATAGGTAGGCAATTCTRTAGGTAATTATACAGCTGGAAACTGGGAAATTGAAGTCCCATTTTCTTTTAAATGTCTTTGTTTTAAAGAAGTAAATCTAAAGGTGTAACTGAGAGTTAATGTTTTTGGGATGGAAAGTAGAAAACTTTTATAAATTATTAGACTTATTTTGCTACTTTTTTCTGTTTTGGTTTTAAGCATTGTATTTAAATTCAAAATGCCTTATAGGTATGATTGAAAAACATGTTTCTGAGAGACTGCAAGGGAATGCAAAATCTTAGCTGATTAAGTTCGGAATATATAAGAGATAGTGTGGTAAATGGAGCAGAGAAAAAAAATTGGAGCTAAGGCTGAAAGGGAAAGCTAGTAGGTGAGAAGAGAGAATGCAAAAAAGGATTCTGTTCACCAGTGCCTGGTGAACAGAACACTGAAAAAAAGATTAAAGAAGAAATTAAGGAGACCTTTTAAGAGGATCCACACTTGATTGTGTTGTAGTCTGGTGTCGCATAACAAGTTTTTTTTCAGGGATGTTTCCCAAAGGATAAAAATTGGGGCATTTTGTAATCAGTCTTGTTACCCAGTTAACAAGTTAATGTTGAAGTATGTGGGTGTGAAAAAGGTGAAGTTGTTCTTTGTTTCCTAACTCTGCACGTGGTATAACCCAGGAATTTGAGGGTCTTTTGATCAATAAAGGTTTAAAAGTGTATGTGGGGTTCTTATTTTTTTTGTTTTGGCTTTTTTGAAATAATTTTCTCTGGGCCATGATCAGTACAGAATACACTGTCCAGTCTTTAATGCTACTCAAGGTATTGTTGAAGAACTCAGCCTTGGCAAGCCATTTCATTCTTCCCCTATTCATTAATTTCTGGAGTCTGAAGTAAAATGGGATTAAATAATCTAGTAAATCTATCATATTACAGTGGTGTCATCAGAAAAAGTGTAAAATTGAGAAGCAGGAGTAAAGTTTAAAAATCTCTTAATTTGTAGTATCTCTCTTGATCAGGGATATCCTGTTAAGTACTGTAACCTTAAGTGACCATCACCCTCCCACCCTCCTCCTTGGAGGAGCAATGTTTATTCAATTTCATTCTGTCACTTTTAAGAGATCTTGCAACTTAGAAAATGTTTTTTCTTCTTGCAGTTGCCCAAGCTTTCCCAAAACAGATTGATAGGCCTCTGTTTCTGTGTCGTTTCTTCTCTTTTGATCCCATTCTTCCTAGCATCATTTATTTCCTGTTTGATTCTCTGTCATTGCAGTAACCTATTTTATCTTTCCTGAAGCTTCAGGGTTAAAAGACTGATGTGATGCAGCTTATGTGATTGATAAGAACTAGCTATCACAGTCTTTCCTATTTTGTCTAGCAGGGTGACTTTCTGCCATCCTTTGCTTTGACAGCCTCTCCCTGCAGGTTGTAGTTTCAGTCTGTCTTTAAATGCATGTAGGCCAGAACCCTGGCAACTTATCTTTTTATCATCATTTGATTTCATTCATWGTGCCTGTATATATACACATCTCTTCAGGCAGGTTCTGTTCTTGGCCACAGGGAAGKCAAGAGATGACATTCCCCATCCTGACAAATGTGTTGCTTTCCCTAAGGGGAAACCTGAGAGGAAGCACTTTACAGTGTGCCTACATTTTATTATTGTTCTTTAAACTCAAGGCTGGTTGCCAGGTTAATGTATTTTGAAAATTAAATAAAACCAAGGCTTCCTTCTGGCTTGTCGTTGACTTTTAAGGTCTTGCAAGTCACTGTCCTTGCTCCCTAAATTCTGTGATAGAATCTAAATTAGGCTTCATGACTTTTTGAAGGATCTTTCAACCATTTTTTTGTTCCCTACTGATGAACCTTTTCCCTTTCTGGAAAGGTTCCAGACCGCAGTGAAGTCCTGGAAATTTTTATTTTTTTTTTAAGAAGTGTATCTGTTTGTGGCGCTGCAGATAAAATATGTTCCTAGAGCATAGCACCATTTAAAAAAACTTCTTTCTCCTCATAATTTGTAAATCTCTTTGTAAAGACAGAGAAAACAGTTTTAATTTGCATTTAATAAATTTAATTTTGTTTAAAATAGTTTTATTTTGTATTAAAGAGATGTGTTTATTGGAAAAACAAAGTAGACAAACAGCAGTTTTTCATTTAGTAGAATAGAAGTTGCCTCAAATATCCACAGTGCATTCAGAGTTTACCTATATTTGACTCCCAATTTGTGTTTCCCCTCTTGATGTTTCTAACTCACCTGAGCTCTTTCTGCCCGCACAGGGCTGACAGGCTGAGTTATGGGTCAGATGCTTGGTCAAGCTGCTAGTCTTGGAGAAAGCCATTCCTACTTCCCAATGGGTTATTCTTGGTGGCCTTTTCGAGGAAAAAAAAATAAAAAATAAGTAATTGTGCATGTGTTTCTTTAAAAGCCCGGCTCCGGCAGATGCGGCATGGCTTGCAGCATATTCTTCTTGAATCAAATAGGATGAGTTTAACTTGCCAACAACAGCAACAAAAGATCGTGGTGGGGTAGGCAGAGGGAGAAACAGAAAATGTGTTGACAGTGGATCTGACCGACACAGCCCAAAACAATAGGATGCATGTTTAGCATGACTGGCTCTATTCATTCTCCTGTCAGTGCTTGACGTGCCAGCCTCTCAAAGGCAGCAAAGCTGCAGGAAGTGCCACTTCCTCACACAATATATAGAGAAATTTCCTTGACACTATATTCTTCAGCTGCAAATGCATGGATCTTGATGGGTTTTTGATTAGTGAGTAGCTCTAAAAATCTGCTAAGTTAATAGTTGTGTTGTTGAAGAAGAATATGCGTGCCGGAGAAAGGCCAGTTATATAAATCCTTGTGTCTGTTAACTGGGCAAGCTTTTCTCTTGTGCTACCCAGCRCAGTATTTGAGCCTGCTGAAATGCATAGGAGAAACATTGTCTGCATCCCTAAATGCTGTTTTTCTGGTTCAGATAACCTCAAGTGCATTGAGTCCTAAGGTGGCATGTGATCAGCTGCCATTCAAGAACATGTTTACCTTGCTGCTGACATGCAGCCTTGTGCCACATTGTCCTTTAATTATGATCTCAGGCCACTCTTTGATGAGCTTCCGAGTCCTTTAATAWGGCAAGAGGGATGGCTTGAAAATTGCATATAAAAAGTGACCTCCCAATTACTCTTTATTTGCAGTACTTCAGCACTTCACTTTCACAGTAGCATTCTGTTGCAAAATGACTGGCCACTTCAGGTTGTCTGGATAATGCCTCCAACCCCACTGCAAATCCCTGCCTGTTTTGCTAAAACCTCACCTGCATCTTCTAGAGCAGTTCTTTTCATGCTGATTTCTTGTTCGTAGAATTTGCAAGGAAATAGATTCTCTATATATTCAAATAATAATGTGTTCAGGTCATTTATAATGTAACTAAAACTGAAGGATATCTGAGGATACTTGAAGGATSATTGATTAGGGCTATGAGTTTGTATCTTTGAGTTGTTGCTCCCTGGAGTAAGAGCTGCTCTCAGCATTGGTTCACCATGGCTGATTAAAACCTTTCTGTCTGTTTGATTTCCATGCCCTACCAGCACTGAGTTCTCAGTGCTTGGTGAGAATCTGTTTTTGAATGGTTTTTGGGTTTTTTGTGKTTTTTTTTGAAAGATATGTACTTGAGCTGTGCAGAAATATTGAGCAGTCCTGTATGCATTGAAAATCTGTTGAAGAATGCAGGGCAAGTGTCAAACTCTTCCTGAAACCCACAGAGTTTTTCAGTCTTCTCAGGAAATGTGTGACAAATAATCTTTCTGAAAATTAGTTCTACTTTCTCAAAGAAGCAGATGATTATATCCTTGCCCAGACTGTTTCAGTGCATAAAGAGTCTAAGTAGGTGAAAGGCAGGTTAGCTCTCTGCAGCAATTATCATGACTGCTTTTTAAGCTTGCTGCTTAAAAAAAAAATCCCAAAATGCTTTAAAGGCTCTTATTCTATTGATATAGATGATTTTTTTTWAACACAGATACTGTTTTCAGTATCTGAAGGTAATCTGGTACTTACATGTAGTAAGAGTTTGCAGTAGAGCCAACACCAAGGCATTCAGACTTGGTCCTTCTCCCCTTTTACCTTCAGAAGTTGATACCAACTTTGATATGGTTGTTAAAACCTGACCATAGTATTTGATAGTGAAAAGACTTTGAAAGCAGCCAAGAAGATACTTCAAGAGCATATTTTTTTATTTATTTATTACTTAGAGTACAGTTGCAAATTACAATTGATTCTTCAAATATTTTGGAAACAGAACTGCAAAATGCTGGTTCTCTTGATGAAAGATGCATGGTTAGCAATTTATTGCTGCTTTCTTAGGAAAAAATAATCTCCTGCTGGGAGTTCATTAGCATTAGAAAATAGTTTCCTTTTTGCATTCAAGCAGTGATTTATGCTTAATCATTATTTGATGATCCTACTGTATATAATTTTCCCCAATTCCTAATTTGAGTTCAAGGATTTATTTTCTGGAATTCTCTGTAACTCTTCTGCACATTTCTGAGACTAAAGTAATCTAATATAAATGGAATGTGAAAAAAAAGAGGCAAGTAATATGCAAATCTGTGTTTGTAATATGGTAAACTCTTCTGCAGTCATATGGAAGAGGAAGTTGGAAGATTTTATTTGTGGAAACTTGGGTGTCAATCTTAAGGTTTTATTATGACTCACTAACACTAAAGTAAAGTGTTTACTTTAAAAAGCAAAACTGACTCCACAAGGCTTTTTGAGATGTGCTGCTTTTTTACTTTGGAGTCTTTGTCCTTTGGGTCTATAACCATCTCTGAAAAATGAAGCTTGAGATGTGGATTCATACATAATGGACTATATATGCTACCATTGAAGAATTGTAATGGAATAGTTAGTCTTCGTTAGCCTTGTCATCCTTATGCATTCTAGGATAGAGCTTATAAAGCCCAAATGACTTCTACCTGACCAATTTTTATTACACTTTAGGAAGGCTCTGCCTTGGCTTAAAATATCTGATATGCCATTTCTCTTTGGGAAACCATGTTCTTTTGCTTCTTCACTTCCTTTTAGAGAGTGTGTATGCATGAGATGATAATTCTATACAGCGTTCCCCTTCTGTGAGCTTGTTATATGCGTTTTCATTTTTTAATCAAAGGTTCCRTGAATTTCATCTAATGCAGGATGGCTTATTGCAGGCTGAAAATACAGCAATGTGACCTTTTAGAGTGATGTTTTGAGGTACATTACCTGCATAGCGAGGAAAGGGAACTTACACCTTGTATAAATAGTATTGAAGGCTTTTTTAATAGTAACTAGAGAAGTGAAGTAAGTCATGCATCTTCAAGCTTGAGTAACAGTCATCTTTCCCATTTTCTGTATATATCCATAAAGAGAGAGATAAGATAAGCAGAAGTAGAAACTACAGTGTTCTGAGGACAGGTAATTATTCCCAAGCCAGTTTCTATAAAGTGGAATAGCTTTATGTAGCAAACAGGTCAAGAAGTTACCGAGGCACCAGGCTTGTACTTGCTATTGGGGCTTAGATCCCAAACACAGAAGTGACTGCGTGTGTGTGTTTTATTTGTTTATTCTGAGGTAAACRAAGGGGAAAGCTGAAATTTCAGCCAGAATATATCAGCCTTCTKTAAGCATAGCTAATGACAAAGATGTGCTTTCAAACCTGGCTCTTTCCTGAGTTGAGGGAAGCAGGGAAGTAAAGTATGGAAGTCCTGTGGAATATACAGYCTTGAATCTTCTACAGGAGATAGAGGTGTGAATTCCCTTACTTAGGAAACACAGTGGAATGAGGTTCATAATGGCATAAGGAATAATAATAGATCAGTAAGCAATGCTCCTGGTATTTCCTCTTGTATTTTAGGACATTGTCAAAGAACTTGTAAAAAGTGCTGGAGATGTATGCTCACTTTTATTCCTTCTCAAGAGTTGAAACCATGTCCCATGAAACTGCTGCAGCCACGACTGCAGCATCCTGGTACTTTGAATTACTTTCTGGACGGTAAAAACAGCTTTACCAGTGCTATAAATACATCTGCTGCAAAGTTTATTGATATAAATCCCATGAAAGTGAAGGAGGGATGAGAAGAGAAATGTGAGTAGGGTAATGTCGGATGTAARTTTTACCTTATGCTTCAAGAAATCTTTTTTTGGTGTTCTATTTCTAAGACCAAAGAGGAAAATTATGTTTTCTGTATGTGGGGAGAGAAAGAGGAAAAAATTAGAAAAGTGGAAATGCTTATGTATGAGTGCTAAGATGCTTTGCAAGGCTTATTTTTCTTCAACCTGTAAAAGGAACCATGAGGAGATCTTTGACTGGGACGACTAGAGGCAAAAAGGGAAATACTGAAAGAAAATCCTCTAAGATCCCAGAATCAGGGAAATATCTCTTGGTTGCCCTGTCAAGCTGATGAATAGTACTTTTTCTTTGTAAGATATTAAATGGTTTGGAGGTTTGAATTTTTTCCCTCAAGGGAAAGAAGTTGAATTTTGTTCATAAAAATGTGGATTGTTACCTACAATTTGATTTTAGAGTTGCATAAGTGAATACAGAGTTGCATTACATTTTGTCTGGAACAGAGGGATAAATAGGGAAGAGGAGATCTGGATGTGAATACTTGCTGTGGTCCCATTTCTTCAACTACTYGTACCCTTTATTAAGGGCCAGTTAAGTATACATGCTCTGTTGTTGTACAACATGTACATAATTCTTAAATCCTGGGCGCTGCAGTTGTTCTCTTTAGCAGGAATTTTATCTTCCATTAGCTCCACTTTGTTATAARGAGTAAATTATTGTACAGTGATGATCTAGCATGGAAAATCATGATCTCAGTAAAGTTGTRCTTGCTTTTAAAAATGAAGGATTAGGAGTCATGCCTGCAGCTGAGATCTAATTCCTGGAAATGCCTTTTCCATTACCATTAAATACAGAATATTTAGATACCCTCTTCTTCCTTGGAAAGAGGCCAACAAGAGAGATTTTTAAAAAATCTTCTAAGAAACAAGTTGTGTTTGGCACAGTCTGCTGGGGAATCCCTGTATCAGTGCTTAATTTTGCAGGGTTTTTACTAACCTCTGGGTAGGAATTTGAGTACCAGGAATTATGGGTGCAAAAGCATTTATGTTAGGTAGAATTCTGGTGCAGTCTTTTGGAGTAATTTGACAAATTAATTACACATTTTCCCAGATAAAATGTGCCATAATACACTCTAAGTATTCTGTAGTAATTGGTAATAATACAGTAGTAACTAATTAAAATGGCCCTCTGATAATTAAGTGATATGTTAATAATGAGATTCAAAACCTGTAGACAAAGTTTTAAGCTTTATGTCTAGTCATGTGACAGACCTGTAGGCAAAGTCTATGTGAGCTAAGTTTCTTCATCTTTTTCCAAACCATAAAAGGACTTGATTAAGACAGAAGTGACTGGAAAATCTAACTAAATCTATCTACTGAAGTATTTAAATGCCGAGGAGAGCAGAATTTAGATTCTAGGCATGAATGTAACATGTCCTTTTGGTTGGTAAAATAATTTCCTAATTTGCTTTAATGTTCATATTACAGTGACTGCTGGGGTTGTTTTCTCMAAGTTGCCCAGTAGATCATAAAATATATTTTTTTCTTAAACTAGTGAGCTGGGCAAATTGCTGATACTAAAAGTAATTACAGGAAGAGTAGGAAGGTTATTTTTCTTTCCTGGGTTTCTCTATCTGTTTACTTAGGTGCTTATTACTGGTGACAGAAAATAAGATGTACATTTTTTACAGGTACTGTTCTGCTGACTAGAGGAAAAGAAAACGTAGGTCTTGGTTCCCAGAAAGCTAGTAGATGGAATTATTTCAGATTATATTAATGTTTTATTAAAGACAGAACTTTTTTTTAAATTATGGTGGAAATTTTCTTGTTCCCTTTTTACCTCTTTTGTAAATGCAGCTGACAGAACCAGAGGACACAGTCTTAAGCTGCACCAAGGGAAATATGGGTTGGATATTAGGAAAAAGTTTTTTTACTGAAAGAGTGACAAAGTTCTGGAATTGTCTGCCYGGGAGGTGGTGGAGTCACCATCCCTGGATGTGTTTGAAAGAAGACTGGATGTGGGACTTGGTGCCAGGGTTTAGTTGAGGTGTTAGGGCATGGGTTGGACTTGATGATCGTGAAGGCCTCTTTCAACCTAGTGATTCTGTGATAAATAAGAAAATTTTCTCAAAATTATCTGTTTCCTACGACTGGCTGCTGTCAAAATGCTTCTCTCTTTGGTTGGCTCCTCACGAACTTAAATTGATCAGTAGAGATCATGCAGCAACAAGAAGAAGTTTGATACCTCCACAAGTGTCACTTCTGTAATTTTTTTATTCATGTTCAAGTCTCTAAATTGCATGTTCAAATTTAAAAATGGTTAATGACCCAGTTTTTTCTTGTGGGGTTTTTTTTGGGTTTTTTTCTGTATAATTTAATCTTTTTTTTTTTTTTTTTTCACTTTCTGGTTTGCATCTTTTCCCTGATTTTAAATAGGTCTTAAAAATTAAAAGAAAGCCCATGCCTAAGTTACTCGACTTCAAGTCTGTTGAAGTTAGAATGATTTTGAAGGCATTAAACACATTTTTGTCCCCTGAAGTTTAGAGCCACTCCAGTTAAAAAAAAAAGAAATGCAAACCAAGAACACAAACCAGAACCTACAACCTTTCCTCCTCAAACTCTCAAACCAAAAAAAACCCAAAACAAACTATATATCTTTTCCAATGAAATTTTGAGGTAAAGTGGGAGCTATAATAATAGCATACTTACTGTTATTTTAATATCAGTGTTCTAAGATTATATGTGTTAAGTGACAGAAATAAAGATAGATGCTTTGAATAATCAGGTTTTTATTAGATTCTTCTAATTTTGACAGGCAGCTAATTACGGAGTGTCTGAACAAGTCACTCCACATCTSCTTAATATTACTTAATCTCTAAAATGGGAAAGTAATTATTCACTTGGATATGGCTTTTTATAAGTTATTCTTGACAGGTGATAACTTAAACCAAACACATAGTTCTAGGTCTCATTTTTAAAAATTCTAATGCCAGGGCTAGTTTCTCAAAAGTATTTGTGATCTTGGGGAGATTAAAGTTTATTCCAGCTGACCCGGAGGCTGACATTATAGAAACCAATGGAAGAAACACCTGTTCTTCATTTTTCAGTCTCTTCTTAAAATCAGAAGTTTTGTCTTGTTTAAAAAAAAAAAATAGACACTTTTATAGGACCCTGGAAACTACTCTTTAGCAGAACTTGAGCTTTTAATTGACGTGCAGTGAAGCTTTGAGAAATGCAAATTCACATGCATTTCATAAGACAGTGAATTTTCMAAGAGCTTTGTATTTCAGAAGAATTGTAGGGCTATTAAAACAATGGATGGATTAAACTGCAGCACAGTTGAAGAAATCTAAAGAAGGACTTTTTGGTCATATTCAAATGTGTCTCATGTGGGATGACATTAGCCTTTTCTTACTCTCCACTTCTGATTTTGACTGTTTTAAAATGGAAGCATCATTACAATAATTTCTTGGATGAAATTTTTGAAATCAAAATTTTGTCAGCTTGTCTGAGAGATATTTTCTGAGAATCTGTTTTTTATACATACGTGCAAATGAGTTGAGAAAGTAGAAAATATTCTCTCAGACTTGAATAAGTACAAAGATATGTCACCATCTTCTATAGGAAGTGATAACRAATTTAAGGATTCAACATCCTCCATCATGAATGCACTTTGAGCCCATAGTCCTGAATATTTAAAAAGAGAATTTCAGAGTCACATGGCCTGTCCTTTTGCTGAAAGGATAAAATTAAAAAAAAAAATGTTTTCTTTAAGGGGAGTAACACTAGTTCAGGAAAATCTGTACTGAGAAGTAAGAACCGTGTTTTTAGAAACAGGGTATTTGTACCATTCTTTGGAAAGTGTCTCTTTCTTGAGGCAATTTTGGATGTGGTTTTTGTGTTGAAATTGGAAACAGATAGCTTCCAGATTTGTTACTCTTGTTGAAATAAGAATGAAAGAAGTTACATATGTTAATTTTCAGCTGTAATGTAAATTGCCCTCTACAAGACAGTCCTGTCCTGTCTTGAAAGAAAATGGACTGATTTGTTTGGTTGATCTTATTTCCATTCAAATACAATGTTTGTGTGTAAATTTGCTGAATGTCTCTGCTCCAGGAGAATAGAAAAGCTGTTTAAGAAAAGGATTATTTTCAGAGTCCACCTTTACATATTCAGTAGGACTCATAAAACAGTTTCTCATTACTGCTTTCTTTACTGTGTTATTTAATTCTTAACCATGGCATTCATATCACTGCATATTGTGTTGGACAGATTTTTATAAGCAGTATATTTAAAGGTCACCTGTCTTTACTTCTCTGTGATAGCCAGAGAGGTGGTGCATGCTCCACCATTGAACGTCGTCAAGGTTGGCTTGGATGATCAGGTTAAAAGTGTCCCTGCCCATGGTCTTTAAAGGTCCCTTCCAACCCAAACAWTTCTGTGAGTCTGTGGCATGATGACTCAGCATCTTTGTCTTATTTTTTTAGAGGCAATAGGAAGCCAAATTTATACATTGTGTGGTACTAAAGAAATAGTCTCTTATTCCTGTAAATACCCTCCCAATGGCAATCTTTAGTGTCAACACCTGTGTCTAAGTGTTGTAAGCCAGGTTTCTGTGCTCCTTGAAATGATTAAAGTGTTTGCAGCAAAAGGCTTGTGAAATAGCAAGGGAAAAACAGAAAAATGCCCTCCAGAAAAACCTCATGCTCCAATCTTTGCACTTTCACGACCGGTGTGTACACAGGCATATGTTTGTGTTCTAGCAACATCTCCAGCATATTGGGAATCTTATTCTTCTCCACTAAGTTCAGCTGCTGCAGGAGTGAGGTGCTGCAGCTGCCTCATGTCATAAAGAAATGATTTGGCAGCAGTTTTCTCTCCATCTCTACCTAGCAGTCTGCATCATTTGATTAATTAAAGCAATAACTTGCTTTCAAAAATCACAAAGCAGAATTGTAGGCACACAGTTTGTGGTAATTGGGAGTGGGGCTGTGGCCAGCCTCATCCCCAATGGGCTGCAGCTGTGAGCAGCAGGTGAGCAGCATTGACAGCAATGAGCCATGGAGTGCCCAGGGGCACTGACCCATCACCAAAGGGAACAGAGGGCACACAGGTGCAATGCATCAACATGAGGGTATAAAAGGTTGGGCTGAAGGACAAGAAAGGCAGACACCTGAAGCCTTCTGCAGTGGTCTAGTGTTACTCTGTATGGGTTGAAGCCTTCTGGAATTGTATGGGGATACTCTGTGTATTATGGCTGTCTCAACTGTGATGTGTGCTGCAACACAGAATTGGACACTCAGGCAGAGCAGCAATTATGAGAGTGGAAGAGAGGTAATGGCAAATGCTTAACAACTGGTTAGGAGAATTTTTTTTTATTTTTTTGTTGATAGTCTGTGATGTGTTCTTCCATTAACAGGTGGGGGCTGAGAAAAATGATGAAATAGTTCAGCAAATCAATGTTTGCTCTGGTTCTAAAGCAGCAATTAAACAAGCCTTGAAAATACGTTATAAGGCTGTTTTCTAATATTCTTTTTTCAAGAATGTTSATACTATTCAGTAAATTTATGATCATCACATTAGCTTTCTATATGGGGTATTAATAATATGGCAAGTCTATCTACCAAACCAGATGCTTTTCACAGCTAGACCCTAACTTGATAGTTATGGATATGATAGAAAACATGAAAAGCTTCTCATTATTATCAGCTCATTTGTTGCATAATGAATGTGAAGATATTATCACTGTAGTTAATCACCATATCAAGTTTAGAGTGGAATAGTGCACAGAAGATATCTTAATTCTTACACTATGAAAGGTACATTGTGTGTAAAATKTATTGTTTATGTGATGATAATATTGTGCCCTGCTGCATTTACGCGAGTAGTTAGCGGTCTCCAATGCTCCAACAGGTGCTTGTGCAGCACTTTTCAATCTGCAGGARCAAATTCTTTGTGGCTCTGCAATTTGTGAAATCAATTAAGTAGCTCTTAAAAAGAAAAACTAGATGTATGTCAATTGTTATTTCTTTGATATAGTAGTTTTTATGCTCCTATTCTACTTGAGGACCCCTTAAGTTAATGAGAATGTCGAGCAATTGAGAAGGGACTTGATTACTTACCTGGAGGTTTTCTAGAATTGTCTTTTAAGATGCCATTGACTCTATGTTGCATAGGAAAAAATGCATCAGAATAGAGGGCTCATGGTGTGATTTTTGGGGCTGGCCTGTGCTAGGCCAGGAGCTGAACTTGGATGATTCTTGTGGATCCCCTCTAATTCATTATATCCTATGAACTGCATTTCTTGGTAGGACCACAATGTTTTGCTTTCCTCTCCCTCTGTATTCCTCTTTTTTATACTTGGTAGCCAACAATATGTCAGAAAAAGYAACTGGCAAATGACAGCTGTTTTTTAAATGAGATTAACAAGATTCAGCAGATGATTTTGACAAATTGCACCATTTGCTACATTAAATATAAGTGTAAAATGACGGTTTAGAACTTGAGAACAATTGGCAATATCTGTCAGGATGAGCTTAAAATAATTCAATGGTGATTGGAAGGAGTTGGTGCTTGTGCATATGTGCCTGMCAGACAGTGTAAATAAGGAGGATAAGATCTTAGAATCTGTTCTTTCCAAATGTGAACATAATTCCCAATGACACTGATGTGTATCAACAATGTTGTTGTAGAATTAAACAGAAAAAAAAATCTAGGGTGCATTCTGGTATTGCAAACTGTCAGAGCAGTAATTTTCAATATTTCCTGAGCTCCACAGAGCTGTAGAACCTATTGTGTGAAGATGAACTTACCCCAGAGCAGCTTCAATCATGTTAAAATTAAATTAAGGAATTGCAAAAACAATTGATTTTATACCTTCAGGCTTGTGTCCCACCTTACCTAGAAATTCAGTATCACCTTATAATTTATAGGTTTGACATAAAATACTTGAAGCATTGGGTCTCACTACATGTAAATATGTTCAGAAATGCTTAAAATTGGAGTCTTCATTTAATTTGTCAACCTGTCAAGCCACCATTCTTCCAAAGCTTGGTTGGTATAGTCCAGAGATAACAAAAAGGAGAAGGTGTAATACAGTGCATACCCTCCTGAGGTCAAATAACTTAAAACAAATAACAGTTTTCAAAGCCAAGCAGAACAGTCTCATTTGTTTTACTGGAGATTGGGACATGAAAAAACAACCATGTTTTGGCAGAAGAATGGAGAGGCTTTTCTGTTATTTAGATGATAGGTGGACTTTTCTGGCTTTCTGTGTATTTCAAGCAGACTTTGCCTCTAGCAATTTGCCAGATTGAGACACCTGTAAAATTCCTCATTCAACTCTGTTTCAACTATTTCAAGATAGAAAATGAAAACAATAAAGTGAAGGAGTTGGTTTATCACTTCTGTGATATTCCAGTCATATTGCTGATCTGAGAATGGGTAAAGTGCTTATAAAAGGAGCAGAAATGGACTGTGTGGTTTTTTTTCCCCACATATTCTGATTAGGTGTGGGCCTTGTACCCAATATTTTTGATGCTGGCTTTTTTTTTTTTTCCATTAAAATMAAAATGGATACAGTTGTTTTTATTTAAGGAGTTCYTTCTGGAGGCAGCAGGGATCTGTATGCAGGCATATGTAGTGTGTGGTCTCAGAGAAGCAGGCATTGCTCATGGTCTGGGAAAATATCCTCTCTTCTCTATCAGAAGCAGACCTTTATAAAGGTCTGTTTGAAAAATGACAGTAGGCCTGATGCTTCTCTTAGTTGATCAGTCTTGTGTCAGTGGTAATCAAGAAACTGTTAGGGAAGTCTTCTGGTCTCATCTGTGCTGCTAAAAGTAACAAGTAGGACTTTCATACATATATGTAGATTTAGTGCTGGCAAACACTTTCTCTTAAAGTGATGGTTTTAATTTTCTTTTATAGGTCTGCTGATAAATAGTTGAAAGTATATGCTAATGTATTGCTCCATGTCTTTATTGTGCTTGTTAAAATAATAGATATGTAAAGTAGAAAGACAAATCTTAACTTTACTGTTTGGTGGGCATAGAGACATGACGTTCTTTGCAGAAGAAGATGGTGCAGGTGCTCCTCAGCCTACCCTTCTGTCTCTTTTAGCATCATCATGGGAGCTGTGAAAGTCTTGAAAAATTAAAATGAACAAACAAGTAGTGTTTTCAAAAATTTCAGCTTGACCTAGATGCACTCTGGTGCTGAGATCCCAGTGGTGCAGGGCAGGGGGGCTCTGGGGAGCAAACACACGAGGCTGGTGGTTCCAGATGCAGGGGATTGGCTGTGCCCTGAGCTGGTGCCCCATACTGGCCCCGGGTGAGGCAGCCTGGTCCCCACGGGGCTCGGTGCCCCAGCCCTGTGCTGCCGCAGCCTGACGTGCAAGGTGGCTCAGGACACATCTACTGAGAGCTCCCTCCTGATCCAGGAGGTGGAGGAGTTCAGCTGCCTTCGTGCTGCAATGACAAAGTGAAGCTTGCTGTGCTGTTTCTAAAACTTAATCAGCTTGAAAGACAAAGGCAAAGCGTGCTGTTTTCCCTTCAAAATCAAGGTGTGATTGCACGTACTCCGCTGCCTGTTGGTCAATAGAGAAGCTTAACAGCAGCTCTAAATGTGTCACAAGGAAATTTAGGGTCCAATTGCATGAGTGCATGCTGAATACCTTGATAATGGAAGTTGCATAGGCAAGGTCTCTGTGTGTGGCTTCCTAAATTCCTACATTACTGCAGCTCCTCTCTTGAGCTCCTGCAGTCACTCTTATTATTGAYAATTATACCATTATAACTGGCCTACTAAAGCTTCATGCATATAATGTGTACATCAGACATGATAGTGTGCAATATACCCAGGCATTTGCCACAATAGTTAAAAAATGATTGGATTTGATACAAATTTTGCCAACCAGACATTCAYGTGACCTAGAAATARCATGAGATTTGGTTCTACAATGTGTCTGAGGATCTCAAATACCAGTTTTAGGCCTCTACAAATTCATGTTTCCTAACCTTATCTGATATTGGGGAGCTGTATCTGTGGAAATGAGCTCATAGATCCTGAAGGACATTTCAGATGAGCTTTGCCATGAAAAGTCAAAACTCTCAGCTTCCAGTTCTGAGCATTAATAGCAMGGCCATCCTTCTCCCAGTAGCAGTGTTAACTTTCTCATTCAGAATAATAATTCAATAGCCGGAGTTGAGAAAATGCAGTGCAATTGGATTCAGACACTGGAAAAAATTGGCAATATCAGTGGCACAAAGAATTGTCATAGAATCAGGAGCTGCGGAGAACATGAGATAATTGCTCAAAAAGTTTGTAGACTTTCCCATTTTCTTCCTTTTCTCTCCAAAAATTCCTGGAATGAACTAATAAATTACTGGGCAAGCGTATATGGCTTTTATTGGTGAGGGCAGTGTGTACAGTGTTTGAAGGTGAAAATCAAACATGCTGAAACTGAACTGTGACCTCATTTCACAATGGCATTTAATCCGCGTGCTCTTTGAAATAAGGTACTTAATTTTCTGAGACTGATATGGGGCACTGAAATCCAGAAATGTCATACTTTCATATGTAATATAATTTTAGCACTCGAGAACACTTCAAGCAGTSGACTTTGTCCTTTCTTAGTTGATACATGAACAATGGTTTAAATCTCTTCTCGCTTCATCCTTGAAATAATGATGCATTTCTCTCACATTTTTGTTTTCTGGACTGATTCATCAAGACTGCTCAAATTACTCCAGAAATAGCTGAAATATCTAATTTGGATTATATTTTTTTGGTGTTTGTGGGTCAGTAGGACAAGGGATCTTTGAAAAGCCATTCTAATGATGTTATTGGTAGCTGACCTCATTGTGATTTGGTCTAAAAGTYAAAATGACAGATTTCTGGTGGCATGACTGAGTGCAAATGAGATTGTTAAATGCAAAGAATTCCCTGCTAAACCACACAACATAATTGATGTGCTGAGGGTTTTTAAAAAGCCAGGGGARAATGTTTGTGCTGTCCTCATCCAGATTCTGAAATAGAGCTGGAAGTAATGACATGCTAATAAAACAGGAGGGGGAAACTGGTGCACAGTGGTTGCTGTGTCAGCATGTTGGCTCCTGGTGYTATCATGGAAATGCTCCTTGAGCACAGTTAGAAATKATATGTTCAGTGTGAGGCCTCTTCYACCTGAGATGAACAGTGGGGCTGGAAGAGAAATGAACAGCATTATRTTTGTGTGGTTTTGAAGACTTTCTCCCTTTATAAAAAGTGTTGTTGCATCATTTTTCTAGAGTGAGTGCCTTACAGTTTCTATAGAAATAATTCTCTTGTCCTCCTCAGCTGTTACTACTTTCTRTAACAATTTTTCTTATGACCAAAAGGGTTCATATACTCCAAGTAAGTTTGTGGTCATCCCAGTTCTCTCATTTCCAGCTCTAGATGGAGAAATGAGAGCACATATAGGTCTCACTAGGGAAGTAATTTTAAAGTCCGATACCCTTTATTTGTTCATTTGTGTTGCTTGACTTGGTTCAATGACAATATTTTGAAAAATACACATAAAAACTTCAGGCCTTGGCAAGTATCATATTTCATACGTAAGGTTTAAGTTAACCTCAAAGTTAACCTTAAGCTAAGGGCTGCATATTGAGCTAGAGGTAAAAATTTTGATATACCTCTTCCACATCAGAAAGATCAATCCTGTAAACTAGAAGATAATTCCTGAAATGACAGTGAAAGGAAAAGATTCCAGCACTGTCCAAACAATCCCTTCCATCTTTTCATKGGAATGGCTTTTCTTTTAAAAAACAAGCAAAAGTAATATCTCTTCCACCCTCCTCTGTAATATAGGCCGATATATAGACGCGCAAAAACCAACTGAAACAGGGGCATAAAATGATATATATGGGAATAGTAACAATTTAAAAATGATTCAGGGATTTTGTGGCCTGACTATTTTTTTCTTAGGTTTTCAATTTTATATAACAACTGAAATTAAATTTTGAGAATCAATTAAGTAATAAAATTTCAATTTGAAAGTGTAATGCATGTGCTGCTGTGCACTACCATCTCCTGCAAGGAACACTGCAATTTTTATTATATCTTAAAAAGCTTTCTGTGTAGGGAAGTTAGATACTCTAATGAGTAAGTCTTGAGTTTCTAAAGGAAAATAATTGAATTGCTGCTTGGATGCTCAGACATGAACCATGATTAGAATTTTTTTTGCAATTCACCTATATATCTATGTGTTTTACTTATGGAAATACTCCTACACTAGAACATGTGTGATRTTGTTTCTGTGAGATAGTTTCTTTAAAATGTCAGATATAGTATTGGTTATAGGAGAAATTTTGAAATTTGTGTCTGAAATATGGAGCCATAAAAACATAAGCAGTGGTCAGGGCAAAAGTGGAGGCATTTTACTCAAATGAGGAAGAGCAGCATTTGTGAAAAAAACATGGAGTTAGATCTAGCCCAGTCCCTTATACGTTCAGGTGCTGCCAGAGGTATGGTTTCTTGCAGGCTGAGAAACTGGAAAAAAGCATAGGAGTTTATTAGGAATACCTGTGTGTGAAAGGAGGACAAGAYTGTAAGGAAGGTTCATCTCTTGAGATTCTGGAGGGATTCACCAGTCCAGGATTATCTTGACAGCAGCCCTCAGTTGCCCAGTGGAAGGGCAAAGGTGCCGAAGGGGCTTTTTATGATGGCAYGTGGAAAAGAAACCTAGTTACCTGGGACTGTTCTGTATCCTCTACTCAATAAATGACCTGGGTTATTTTGGGGACCAAGCCAGGCTTGAGGTGGTATTTCCCATTTRTTGAATAAGAAGCTGTACTCCATAATGTTGGCTGGAAGATCTTTGTTTTGCCATGCTTTTCTGCAACACAGTCAACGTCTGCCCTGAGTGTGTGTGAGATCTGTGTATGTTCACTTTACAGTATAGCATTTGTGGCAGTTACTCTACAGGGACAGAATTTGACTAATTACTATAATTATTTTCTGATTATTTTTTCCCCCTTAATTTTACCCTTGTTACTAAGCAGCCATGTAGAATCATTCCTTCAAATATTGGCAGGGCTGTGTCATTATTATCGGTATGGGTGTAACCCCCAAGTAAAGCCTGTGTGGGTTCCTCATGGTGTGAGTTCCATGAGGCAAGAAACATGTTTTAAGATGTGTCTTGGAAAGTTTTTTGTCCCCTTAAATGCTGCATGTATCCACCAATAGCTATGGAGAAGACAGGGTTTGTAATATCTTGCATGCTGAGCGTGTTCTCAGCCACGTGAAGCWTTTCTTTATGGAGCTAAATAAAACTAGGGAAAATGGAATGGGGGCAAGGGGAAAAATGAATGTTTTCAACTGAGATTTGCACAGAGATGACAGGTGAATGAGGTGGAGAGGTAAAGAACAGCTGTTCCAGATGGTAGGAGCTTCAGGAGGGAAAATGCTGGAGTCAAAGCGGTCAGACTGTAGGAAGAGATGATGCTCATGAAGGATGAGTGGTGCTGGCAGCAAGATGAGTGTCGGAGGTCAGTGGGAAAAACACAGCAAACACTGTGTATGAAGTTTATTTGTTTTAGAGTAGCCATTTCCTCTAAATGAATAGTTTTCAGTTCTTTCCAGCTCTGATTGCGGGTRCTTACCTGCAGCCTTCAGTGATCAGCATTTTCTGTTGTCTTTGTTTGCCTTGACACTTTTACTGCCTTAGCTGAGTTCTGTACTGACAACAGACACTCAAGAATAAATAAATACAGTTTTCAAAAGTCTGGTTTTAAAGCAGCCTTCTGTCTCTAATCTACTGCCTGAGATTGAAAGCTTTAAAGGTGCTTGAAAATCTAATGGCCTTGATTTTAAGGTTTCAAACAATCTAGCATCTGTCATAGGACTTTTTGAACCATCTCTGGATAAATAGTTAATACAAAAAGCAAGTGTAAAATGATAGGAGATCAGTGAGTCTGAAATTGATGCTATAGTTTAAAGAAAAAAAAAAAGCTTGAAAACTCTGGATTAGCTTTAGAATTCTTTTTCAATATGCCTGAAGAATTGGCTAAATGGGAGTTGGGTACTCATTCTGCCAGCTCCTCTTGAGTTTATTGGTTCCCTGTTTATAACATTCTGCTTAAATGTTTTGAAGAAATAGGTAGAATATTCACTTTCTGTGAGATTCATATAGGCAGTACTTCTTTTAATTAACCATTTAAATTTAACTTATTTGCTTCAAGAGTCTGACAATTATCTGGAATTGTTGTTTTGGAGATCCTAGAGGTATTACACTTGAAATAATTTATATTGGCTCCTGACCTGTCTATTGATTGCGGGTGTCAATTCTACCTTGTTTTCCCAGTACTGCTACCTTTTTAKGCTTATTCTCACATTGTTTGGACTTTCTATTTTTTAATTGTCAGTAGACATTATGTTAAATGTAGATCCTAGCCCACTGTGGTCATTCAATATATTAAATAGCACCTTTGGAAGAAACTCAATTCTAATTTCATAGCCACGTTCTTATGCAGATCAGTTGCTTTGTGCCTAACTAGTTTTCCCCAATATTTCTAGCTGGCGTCAATGCCTCCCTTCAATATGCGTCTTAAATTACGTCAGAATGCAAACATTCTGTATATTGTGAAACAAGTTCTGGGCTCTTTTTAGAGACARCTTCTTTTAAGGACTGAGGAAGGGATGATGTTCTGCAGAGAAATGTCTTAAGTGCTTATGATTAGTGCTTTGGGATACTGCAGATGAAAGGTGCAAAATGATTTTGGTTTTTGTTCTTTCTTTCCTCCACAGGGGCAATTTTTGATGAATCTGCCAAAAAAGATGAGGAAGTTTTTCGAATGGCAGTAGCGGATCTCAACCAGAATGATGAAATCTTACAAACAGAGAAAATCACATGTTCAGTGACATTCGTGGATGGCAACAATCCTTTCCAGGCAGTTCAAGAAGGTAGGACAACTAAAAAGATTTCCTGTTGTTGTTTCTGCTGTGACATGCAAAATATTACCTTGATAGTTTCCTATCTTTATGGGAATTTGTCATTTTTGTTGCCTTTTTTTTTTCGAAATATCAAATAGTGTCTTTAGTTTTGGTTTTAGCTGCTTTGGTTTCTGTTGGTCCTAGTGACTTATAGCTATAAAGTCAGCTTTTATCCGTTTTCTATGTATAGGCTGTTGAAATGCAATAAAGAAGTCAGACACACTTTGCCTACTTCTTTCCCCTTTTCCAGGCTGTTTGGAAGTTACTGTCAAAATGATGACTACTTTCTACTACTTTTTGGGGTAATTTTGGGCAACTAATGGCAATTTGTTGGGAAACAAAGGTTGTTGAGTGGATAACCTTTTCAGCCCCCCCATCTGAGAAGGTTACCTGTTTTAAAGAGGGGATTAGAGTTAACCTGAAGATTCAGAAAGTTGCCTGTGCCCAATACCAGATGTTGTTCTCAGCCTGTCCTTTGTGTCATTCCACAATTACTGGACAAGGGATGACGACATTGCTTTGGGCTCCTGTGATAGTGGCAGGATGATAAGAGAAAATAATGTTTGAAATCCCTCTGAGCTGGATTAGTAAATCACTGGTGTGACTGAGCAGTTCTCTGGAAAGACCGCTGGGACAATTCTTGAGAAATATGGATTCAAATTTGGGGTTTAARCATTTGTTATTTCTTTGCTGTTCTGGAACAGTAACTTCTGCCGGAGATACCAAAGTTATTTATTTCAGTTATATTACTAAACTTTTCTTAACAACAAAACTAAATTTTGATGATTTTCTAGCKCTGTATAGACACTTGAGATTTAAGAGAAATATGAAATTAGTTGTTCCAATATTCGTGAAATCAAAGGTTTGGCTTCAATGGATTGTTGTCAAGGCAATGTAGTGAATAAGTCTTTAATGCTTGTTTTGCTTTTTTTACCAATGACATTCTTCATTTTTGTGAATTTAGTGATTTAGTAATTTTTTGTTCTGTTATATTTTGCAAGTAGTTAGATCTGCGTAATGAGAAGCATTGCAGTCTCTGCTTGATATGGCTGAAGCAGTAAAAGAAATGATTTTGAGAGTATTCCAATTAGAATCAATTTCATCTCTTTCAATCTGAAAAGGCTAACATAGAAACTGGAACTACTCAATACTTTGAGAATTCAGAGGGGAAAATGACTAATTGAACTCCATCTTTTTAAGATGCCTTCTACRTCGTTGGTRTTTTAGYTTTTTTTCTTTTTTTTAATCCAGGATGGCTAATGCTAGATGATGCTCTGTGTGTAGCATTAATTAACTCTGAAACTTAGCTATTTATTTCCTGTATCATTATGGTGGAATAGTTGCAAACTATTTCACAAAATTATGTTTTAAGTACCTTATTTGTGACTTAGAGAAACTAGGAAGGCCTAGTAAAGTAGAACTATCAAAGGAGTTAATGATCTAATATTTCAATATTCTATTATTATTTTATGCAAAAGTTGTGTTTGTTGTTGAAAGTATAGTCAACATTTGAAATGTGGATGGAGCAGATTTGACATAAATTTYATTACCATCTGGTGGGGGAGTGAAAGGTCTGCTATGATATTGATGAGTTCAATATTTTCCAGTAAAAACTGTTTCTTGTAAATGCATGGTCAAATACAGCTGCATGCCTAGCAGATATCATATTCCCTATTTTTAAAGGCCCTGTATTTTGTTTGGAATAATCCAAGTGAAGAACAAAGGTTTTAAAATCTTTTGCATGTATGCATTGATGACGTTTTGCTTGTTAAAATATTTTACCACAGTTAATGTGTTTTGTTTTAACTGAACACAGGCAGCCGCTCCAGTGTAATAATTTGATTACTTTGCACCAGTTTCTTGCTTTCTCCTTTTCTCTGTATCTCTATACCATTCATCCCTTGCTCTTAACAGTATTTCTTATAMATGTTAGTAGCAGGGAAGGGGACCACTCTAACTTTTGCCACATATTGGTAAAAGTGGCATATTGACATGGTTTATAACTGGGACAAATGCTTAGCAGAAATGCACTGTACTAAACACCAGGGGAAAAAACGTTCTTTTAAACATCCAGGCCATTCTCGTCTTTTATTTATATACGAAAGACTAGAACAAGACTAAATCTCATTTTTCAGTGTGTGACATTCAGTATTCTCAAGCTTGCCTTTTTCATGCAAGCATGACCCTTTCCTTGCGATCTTAACACCACTGAGTCTGTCTGTGGCCTCTCCTATCAAGCACAACCTAAGTGTTCAAAAATATACTAATAATTTAATTTACTATTTGCTTGTTTTTATTTTTTTATATAACCTACTTTAAGTTTGCTTTGTTTTAGGCCACAATATCTGGAGTTTTTTTAAGTTTTGACGTTTTTCTCATTGTATAAACTACAGAAGAGCCTTTAAAATCCCCAACTTTTAATGGGTGTTAAAATGATTATTTAAAGCATTAGATTAATAATAATAGCCTAAAATTGGTCTAAATTTGTCTTTAAACTGCCCTTTTCAGTCAATAGAGAAGGATAAAGAATTTGCCTAGGACTGAATTTCAAAAATCCAACAGGTCATGAGCAAAGATGTGATGAAACAAGACATTAGGTACAGAGTTATTTTTGTAATGATGCAGTAATGGACAACCTGCATAAAATCTTGTATTTCACTTTATTATTGAGACTGGCAAGTAACTTCCAAACAATGTAAACAGAAATAATCAGACACTTCATAATGATTTTGGGATGTAAAGGTAAATAATTTGAGAGGACTGCCAGCTGTGCAGTACTGTGTTCTTCCCTCTCAATCTGTTTTTATAAATTATTACAGCGCCCTTAAATGTCTTSCTCTTGTACCCTAGGACATCTCTTTAACAGCTCTGATTGGGGGTGGGGGAGTGATACTATAGCAAAGCTGAATGGTTTTATCCTAGAAGACCTGTGAATGACATGCCCCATAATATCACTGGAAGAGCCCTCAGGGATCATTTATGTTCTAGTGCACAGAAACAGGAGGTGAAGTTCTTTAACTTAGGAAAATTAGTCTTTCCTTCTGTTGGCCACAGAAAGGGCCAGCAGCAACTGTGGTTCATCCCATACCCTTGTGGAAGCTGCAGCCCAGTTGCTGAGATTTGATACAGTGACACCTGTGGAAATGTCCAACATGGCAGGTTCCTTTCTTTCTTTCGTTCTTCAATACAAAATGCTTCACAATATTTATGGTACTCTTCTGTGCGGTGTCTCAAAACACTTGTGTGATTGAGAGAGGGAGAAGATTGTTATTTTGCTTTTTTATGCTGTGCGCACGTCAGGTACCACAAAGAAAAAGCACAAACTTAAGTTTTCTTCATATATAGACATTAAAAGAAGTAGGGATAGGCAGGTATTGTATGGCAGCTAGGCAGTGATTTGGCACTATGAAACAAGGAATTATGATCCAGATCCATACTGGTGCTAATAATAAATATTAGTATAATCTTTACTTCCTTTCCTGTGAGACTCCAATTTATAGCAGTATTTAAATAGGGGTGGGACAGRCCTTCAAAAGGGTTTGAGTTCTATGTGTACTTAAACTGTAGTTTTAGGGTTTTTTATATAAGAGACATGCTTCTCTATTTCTTTTCTATGGAGTCTTTTCTTTCACTGGGAAATTTGATTGAAATAAATACAACACTTATGTTCTCGTTTGTCAGAAAAATCACTCTTTCTCTTAATTTTATTATGCTGGTGCTTACCTCAATACACTAATAATTAAAGCTTTAATTTTATGGTTCAGAGCCTGCTGTTTGCTCCGGTCCTTAATTTATGATTAGTAGTCCAACCATACAGTAGCTGAATGGCTGATGGAAAATGTGTGATGGCCTTTTCATTTTTGTGGTAAGGAAAGGGAGGGAGGTGGCTTTGATTGCTTGGACCAGATGTAATGCTTTAGCTTGTGCTGATACATGTCCTTGAGCAGCAGAGTTTCCTCAGCTCTCATGCTGCCATTTCCACTTGCACACTGAGAGTTATGGAGCAAACTCTGCAGGAGCTTGTGGTGCTTGAGGCATCCACAGCATCTGGAAAGTAGTCAGAGCTTGGCCAAAGCTGTGTGTTGTCCTTGGAGATCCATTGGCAATGTTTTAACCTCATGGCAAACTTTTTATTTTCATGTAGCACTGGTGGGTTTTTTAGTCTTATTCTTTTCTCCTAACTCTTTTTTTATCTTCTTTTGGATAATATCATGTTTTACTTATCTTAAATGATAATTCGGTAGTAATCCAATGTTCTACAGGTTACCTATAACATGTGACAAATAGGTTTGACTGAAGCTGCTTGAACTTAACTTTGTTGAACACATTTTCCTATTGCAATCACACATGTATGAGGCTTATTTTTCCTTTTTTTTCTTTTTCTAACCCAACCTTTTTGTCATTCAGGGTAGTCACTAGAGTATGCTTACAGACACCAACTCAAGCCTTCGTAATGGCTTTTGAAAGCTTATTGTGATCAGTGAAGTAAATAAGGCAGTGAGTCATAACTAAATGGGATTCAGCTGTAGAGCAACAGAGGTTTGTAGGGCAGCAATATGTATGAAGGTCACATGCAGGATTTTATTCAAGCAAAGTTTTATGGTCAGAAATTAGAACCTGATGGATACATCTGCTTTGGCCTTTGGGACTAGATGAGTGTAATAAGGTTGTCCTTTGCCATTTCTCTGATCACTGTAGAAATCTGTTTAAATCCACAGATTTCATGGACTGCTAAACTTTCTTTCACTTTCTGTCACTTATTTTTTGATATTTCTCAGCCTTCYTTGTGCTGTTTATTAACTAGTACGTGTTTGATTTGAGATTAACATTTTAAAGGGCTGAACTTCACTGCCCCTCCATTTCATTTCCGATATGCTTTTTTATTTCCTGAYAAAATGGCTTTTGGTGTGAAAAGATATACTGAAGAGGAAGAAAAAATCAAGTAGGATCTGAGCTATAAAAACTCAAGAAGAGAAGTAGAAGCATTTCAATAATGATATAAAACTCCTTTGTAAAATCAGAAACTGTCGGAAGTGTTTGCRATTGCAAAGTGCTTCTATCATCAGCACTTCAGATAATATGATAGGAGATTTTTTTGAATTATCTGTTCCCTGTGCTTTCCTATAATGTACCAGCAGTTGCAGCACTTTTCTTTGTTCAAAAGGTGTTGGGTTAGGAGCCTACTCCCTTACACAGGCCTTGTTGTCATTTAAGTCTTCCTAACCCCACAGAATCGGATCTGCAATCTGTGTAAATGTACCATCGGAGTCCAAGTATTGACAGCTTAAGAAAAAAGATCTTGATACACTGGTTATAACWTCCTGACAGTTGGGAAGGCAGTGGTTGCATAGGAAGATATTAGGGAGGAGTGAGCACTGATGGAAGTAGAAAAGGGACATGTAGTAGAGGTTTTGTTTAGGATGAGTAGGATGCATATWTAACACATTTTCAGCAATGATTTCCAAGCTCTCGTGACATTTCTTTGCCTGGAAGTAATCTACTCAGAACATACTGGAGGCTGTAGAAAGGAGGTCAGATTTATTCTCAAAAAGGCCTCAGAGTGGTACAGCTGATGCAGTAATTGCAAGACTTCSATCACTCTCCAGCCTCTGGGTTTTGAGCCCCAATATTTTCTAGTTCCAAATTCTTTCTGTGATAATATTTTCTTCTATTGTAAGACAGCTTCCATTATCTCTGTTTTCAGTTTGAAAGCAGACTCTGGCAGCTGTAAACTGCGCTAGACTTTCAGATACTTGAAGATTAAAATAATTTCTGCTCAGCTCCAAAAAATTCCCCGAAATACACAAAAAAAAAGGAGAAATTAAAAAAAAAAAAATCAGCCTATCAGGAATGGCTTTTTTTAAACAAAGTGATAAATTAAGCTATAGATATTATGGTGATTGAAGAGCCTTCTCTGCAGTAGGCTTTCCAAACTGCTGAGCCAAAGAGGAGAGGCAAGAGCCTTACTCCAGGCTAGGGCAAGATCCTGGCATCCTTTCGGYGCTGCTATCCACTTGGTCTCCCAGAGTGCCTAAACCCTGCTGAATGCACACTTTAGGAATGCTGCATGTTTGTTGTGGTTTAAGGAAAGAATGCTAGTGTTTCTATGGAAACCACTTTTCTTCAGGTGGCCAGGAGACCTGGTAACATCCCCTGTTACACTTGGCTGCATTGCAGCCTTCAAATGCAGCGCTGTGACTGAAGGTGTTTGTGTGTGGTGTTTGTGAAGCACCAAGGGCTTTGGTGCTTCACAGTTTGCATTACCCACCACTACCTCTCTGGGGTGTTCCCCCCTCCCTGCTTTCTCATGACTTGAAAACAGCAGGAGTGRTTTTCCTAACGCTGATGCCATTTGCCATTTTCAGTTGCCAAAGTTTGGCTTGACTTAATTTTTATGGCAGATTTTGACGTTTTTTATCAGAGCTTCCCCTTTCAAGTGACAGGCAGGAATTTCAATAGGCTTGAAAGAATTTCTTTCCAAGACTGTTGCTTGAAAAGCATGTGACTGTGGGACTATTAACCTCTAACCCCTTTTAAAAAGGTGGATCAAATAAACTAATAAATACCCCCTTGACAAGTGTGATGCCTTTTGATGGCGAGGTGCAGAGTGAATTTTATCACATTACTGTAGGAAAAGCTGGACAGATTGCTATTCTGCAGTACTTAGACTTTAAATCTAGATTGGATCAATTCTGATTTTGCAATAGACATCTTTCCACTTGCAGTTCACAAGTGCCCAATATGTGTTTTCATACATTAAGCACGGAGCATCAGTCTGCTGTGTTAATGTACTCTGACACACTGCTAGGGGTTTGCTTTTAAGAGAGCTATGCAGATTGTGATGTGATTAAACAATATCAGTAGTATGTTTAAGCATTTAAAGCCAATGTGCCTGGAGGTTTTTAGGGTATTTTAACGAACAGAAGCATAGAGACAAAGTAAATGAGAGATGCTTCATCTTCCTAGATGCCAATTATTTAACTAGCACCCTGAGCCATCAGTCCCCTAAAGTAATCTCCTTAAATAAGTAATGGACACACTATCTGGATTTCCTTCTCATCTTTTTTGTGAAGCAATGTCCATTAAAATCACTGGAGCAGTCAATCATCTCTGTCCAACCAGACATGTATATTCCCAGACAGGCCTCRCAGCCTGCAAGCTTCCAGCAGGTTGTGGCTACTACTGAGCATGAACTGCTGCATTCAGCTCCTTTCTGCTGTACAGAGTCCTCTCATAATCTCAATTGGAGATTTTGCTTTTGTTTCACCTAGCTAAATTCTATGAATTAAGTGGAAGTTATCCAGTCCTTGTTTCACCATACAAACAGGGATCCAGTTCCTTACAGATCCATATTTGCTGCATCTATGTATTTCAATGCTTGTCTAAAAGTCAATAGAGTTAATTAATTTCAATTAATTTCTTAATTAAATTCTCCCCTTTGAGCCTTACTTTCACTTCTTAATTCTTTTCTCAAAAATGTTTTGTTTCATCTGCAAGCTGGTTTTGTTATAACCTGTTAGCATTTTGATCACTGTGTTCTTAGTAAGTAGAAGAGTCTGTATTTGAGGCAATTGGGCATTTGTGGGCTTCAAATAATTTTAAATATMCTCCCCTCTCTCTCTCTCTGTATAACCAGAGACAAAGTGTACTTTATGGATGACAGTGGTGTTTTAAAATCTAATTTTGGTAATGAGGAAATGAGCCCTGACAACTCTGGAGGTAAAGCCTGAAGTGAATTATGGAGGTCGTTCTCTTAGATGGGGAAATTAATTATGTTTTAGCTTGGTTCCTTGTTACTTAGACCCTTTGTATTGTATACTACCAAGTAATTTTGACTAAATATCAATTAATGAAAAATTATCTGGGCAAAAGAGTGCAGTTACAAGGACAGATGTGGAAACTAGGAAGAGTTTTAATAAAACATTAATCGTATTGGAAAACCATAACCTAACCTTTTGTGTTATCTTTTTGAAAGGATGCCTCCTGTAGTATTTTAATGCTCATTCGTTTTGGCTATCATTGGACCTTTAGCTCCTGTGATTACAGGCTCTTCTGAAACTTATTTTTCTCCTTAAAATGCAATCTTTTCAAGTTCTTCATTGTGTAGTCKGAAAGAATATTGAAGTGAGCCAAGCCACTCTGAAGGATGCAGCCACTAAGTGCAGCACTTGCAGAGGGCAGATGAAACAGGTAGTGTTGATGGTAGTTAAAAAACATTTACTCTGAGCCTGGAATAGAAATGAGAGTCTTGCAGAGCCTTTCATGTTCTGTTGACACACGAGTGGGAGTTTGGGCTTGGAATCTTTATGTAAGGGTATAAAGAATTAACACATGGGGCTTAACTTGATGTGGAAATTAAGCACCTGCTTAAAGGCTTTCCTGAGCAGGGATATACTTAAGYAATCCCAAATCAGTGACTTAATTTTCTTTGGCAGCTGGTATTCGTTATTTTGTTTACTTTAAGGGCTTATTTTCTCCAGAAATTTGTGGATCTTTGCAGCAYTTTCACATTCTGCACCTCTGGTTGTCCAAATGTGCCAGGTGGCTGTAGCTCCTCTGGTATGTCTGAAACCAGAAAATATGGCTGCAGGTCATGGCTGTGCCTTGTGACATCTGGACAAAAAAGTTTGACATGACAATGAATCTTCCAGAGTGCCAGGCCACAAAGCAGAGCTAAATAAGTAAAAGCCTGCAGGAATTTGTCTTCTGACACTATGTTTCACAACAAGAGCGTTATGATATACAGGGTTTGGTCATCAGAGTAGCAGAGAGCTGTACTCAGAAATTGCTGTTTCATGTTACAGGTAAACAATTTATGTTCCTCCCATCCCTTTGTGACCTGGTGAAGGAAAGGAAGCCAGCAAGAAGCTACTTTGTTTTTTCAGAAATATTATGTGTCTTTAGTAGCAAGCTGTGGCTCAGCGGCAAGCCCTGCGATAGCCAGCCCTTGCTAAGGGCACGGGAGGGGAGCACAAACTCCCTGTTCCAGGTGCAGCCAGATGTTGGAGCAGCTTGCTCTAATTCTGGATGCCAGGAGCTGAAAGTAAATGATCGTTAGTGTTCAAATACAGGAAAAACCAGCCGCCCTAAGGGGAGAGACTTTTGCACTTCTGAAATGCCATTTCAGTGAAAAAGGGTATGAAAACTGTTTCCTGAACAGAGAAGGTGAATGTTTTGAGAAAATGAAATCCATTCAGACTTACCAGGAGGTTAAAGAAAAAAAAGTTGCCTATGTTGGAACAGTTAACATTCTCTCTAATGGATGCAATCTGAAGAGTGAGGTGATGTATAATGGGGATTTGTCAAGACATTTTTAAAAAGGCTCATTAGTTCTATTTAAAATATGTAATCTGAGTTTCTTCCTGAGGTCCTAGCTATTCCTAATTTTCTGATAGAAAGGAAGAAGGAGTAAATTGGTACAGATGAAGGCATAATGCAACTTTGAATAGGCTGGCTTGCATTTAAATGTTCTTCCTTCTTAATTTGGCACTGGTGGATCAAATGCTGAGCCAAAATTGTATTCTTTTGTGCTTAACTGGTTGAGCTCCACACATCATGGAGTAGAAACTGCCTACTGTGGTGAGAGCAGCAAAGAGGCTAGAGATACCTGTACAACATAGGAGTGAGCAGCACCTAGCTCAGTTGGATTAGCAAAACCCAGTGACCTTGATTTAGAAAAGAAATCACTGAGTGTAAAATGAGCCTCTGAAAGCACTAACTTAAGAAAATGCTTTTTAAGTAATGTTTTGTCCTGTCTTAGTTTACCTGGCATTAAAAGATGTATTSTTCTACGTCATTTTTATATTAAGAAAACTCCAAACCAGTAACCAGAAACCAAGAAAAAAACTGTAGAGAAAAATATTTTCATGCATTTGAGGAAGGATAGGCTTTTCTTTGTACTCTTTCTTAGTTACAACTACTTCTTTCTTAATGCAGAAAATATACCTTCCAATAGCAGATAAGAGCATTATATTGAGTTACTTGGAATTCTGCAGTTGGGATATTTTTTTTCATTGAATTTCATTATTTGGAGGATTAACATTTTGAAAGGTCAGCATCCAGGAAAGCTCCATGTGCAGTTATTGAGTGGCTCTGTAAATCCCACTCAAGTAATGATTTTTTTAAGCATAAAACATACTTATTTTTCAGTATTTTTCTTCATGGAGAATTTCCCTAGCATTTTGTTTCTTTTTCGTTGCCTAGTACTCATGCCTGAAACTATTATTAAGATTTATTGTGAAAATTTGTTTTTATTTTTTGTCAGAAGGAAGAATAAGTGGTCATAATTGATACAAAGTACTACTTAAACCTTTTGTCAGCTGAGCCTTTAGATCAGCAAGACGTGTTTGAATTTGGCTCTGAATCGTCACAAAGTTACATAAAAAACAATTTGACAGGTTATGATGTGTTCCATAGCATCACAATTCTCAGGAGTTGGTTTCTGCATAGGGAAAGCAGCTGTGGACATAACAAATGGTGCTGGTTATGGCTTGTCTCAGTCCTTTCAATAAACTTAGCAAGAAAGGCAATGTGTTTTAACATACTTGTTTTTAGCAAGTTCTGTAATCCTAAGATTCCTTGGAATTTGAGCACAACTAGTATCATAACTCCAAAATGTACTTTGTAAATATGTTGGGTCTTACTAAGATCATGTCTCAAGATTTTCTAAGTTCAACTTCTGTGTCAAGTCTTTACACTAGGTTGATATATGTAACATATGTGCCAGTCCACATGTGTTTCTTCTCTTTGGGTGATCTTTATTTTTTGCTGCTCAGACATCCATACTTGACAACAAARTCAGAAATTTCTGTATATTTGCAGATGTTCCTTGTGGAAGCCCCAGGGAGTATGAGTAGTGAATATACAGGGTCACCTTCTATTCCTAGCCGGAAGAAACTCTGGAATAGCACAGATGGTAACTGGAGCCTCCTTTGGCAACTGCTGATGCTCCAGCTCTGACATGGACTATGCTTTAAAGAAGAGTTTTGGAATTTCTTSTTTGTGTAATACAGTGTCAGTTGCTGCTACAATCGGGATGACTTTGAAAGACATGATTCCTTGGTCAAACCTATCAACAAATTCATTGTTCTGTGATGTTTGTAAGGAATGCACCTTGAAAAACAACCCTTTCAAAGTGGAAATGGGCAGCTGAAAGCAGCAGCTTCCCAAAGCATGAGAAAGCTATAGTCCTTCCTGCATTCTTAATATTAAGGACATTCTTAAAACTAGTTAAACATCAGTGTTTATTTTCTGGAASACACCAAGTTATTTTCTGGAACTTCCATCTAAATAATAAGACTTAAGTTTTGTGATTTTACTGTGTTTCTTTATTACTTTAAAAATTGTCTCCTTGTAAGAGTTGGTCCCATGTATCTTCTGTGTGAGTTTTAAATTCCAGATGTTTCCTTTATCTGTTTTTTGTTATTTGGCATTTTGAAATCTGTTTTCCTGTGTGTTTGTGCTCTATGCCTTCAGCTTGTGCACTTTGTGCCTTTATAGACCCTATTTTGGAACTGCAGAAGGTGCTCTTGAAGAAAAACTTTTGTGAATAAACTTTTATTCACCTCTTGCATTAATGGAAAGGGAATTTAAGGAGAAAGGCTCAACTTTTCTTCCTATCATCAGCAGTAGTAGGGACTTGGAAGTTAGTCTGTTTCTGTTTTTCATATCTATTAATGTTTAATGCAGGGACCAACTCATGTAGAACCCTCCTCATTGTCTATTCATTGGCTTCAGGAGTTGGACTTGATAATCCTTGTGGATCCTTTCCAACCTGGAATATTCTGTGATTCTTTATCTGAACTGGAGAAGTAATTTATTTTGCAACATGAAAAAAAAAGGGATTTCAAAAGTATCTGTGGATGAGTGATTTCCTTTGATAATGAAAAGCAGAATTTTGAGTAGTTTTCCTTCATGGGAATTCTTGTATTGCTGAACAATAGTACCTTCCTCTACAAACAACTTCTTCCTCTACAAACAGAGAACTTTTTGAGCTTTTCTTTAAGGGATGACATCTTCCATTCTTCTCCCCTTGCTTAGTTTGTTCTTGCTGGTTATTTCTGGATGGTTATTGCTTGCATCTCCAAGTATTTATATCTGACCATTTTTGATGGTATGTTTATATAAGAGTTGAGAATGAAAGTACTTGTCTTTATCCAGCTTTATGAATATGAAAAATTCTTCACTCTAAATTACCTCTGAAAATCAGTATGGCTACTAATGCTTGGAAGGGTCAGGCTTAGCAAATCTTTCTGATAACTTGAGTGTGATCAATTGTGTACAATAGCARGCTAGAAAATATTAAATGTAAAAAAATCCATAGACTCAACAGTCTGTCTGTTAGAGTGATTTTTATTCGAAGTCAAAGCTTTGAAGATAGAAACAAAATAGCATTAATAAAACTAGGTTACTGTAGTGTTTTCTCTGTGAAATTTCCTTGCTGCTGAGACCTTGGTGGGTGTCACTTCTCAGCAGAATTACTTTCAAAATTAAACTCAGAATCTTCACATTGCAAAAGGGTGTGCAATATTAGTAAAGGTAGATGAAATATGCAAAAATATGTAAGAAAGGTCAAAAACCAACAGAAACAGAGTAGGAAATGAGACAAACTGTTATTGTATGTTTTCAGATAAGATTTCTTTCTCACACACTGACAGGCTCTGAAGTTTGCCACTGATGTGTAGGGAGATAGTGAGGAATGATAACAAGTGAAGAATATGGAAGCAATATTTAAAGATTTGTTCATGCCTTTCCAAACATGACTGATGTGCGTGTTAGAATGCTGTGGTGCTAAGACRAGAGATTTTGATAAACTGTCTGAAAGACAAATGCGTAAAGTTCATGATGACTTTTTAAATGCTTTTCCTGGAAGATGCAGAAGCCAAATAAACAAAAATGTAGATGTTTATTGTCTGTATCACAGTAAAAATGGCTCGAAGACCAGCTGCTCTGCACCCTCTTCAGGTTTTGAATGCTTCTGGTAATATGGAGCCGCTTGGGAAGCAGTACAGGTTTCATTGCAAGACTCACATCACTTACATAAGAGGACTTGAACATTTCTGAGGAACAAAACATCCCAGCTGGAAGCAAAAGATGTTTTAATGCAATTTTTGGTGAGATGTATGCATCTCAGGAGATCACTACATTTTACTCAGGTGGAGGACTACAGAATGAATGTGAGTTCTCTTATCTAGAAAATTGTTGCTTTGTTCACCTTTTTTAATTGCTCTGTTTCTTGAGGTGAATAAGGATGGCCATTTTGGTTTCAAAAGGTGAGTGTAAGTCTTTACGATTGTACTACTGTTCATACTTGATAGACTTGGAGAAGTTTAGATGTTTTTGGGGTGACTGTGTGTGTTTACTGGAGGGGTTTACAGACTTTTCAAGTCAAAAGGGTTTAGTTATAAGTAATTATCTCCTGGAAAGAGCTGTGTTCTGTAAAAGATACAGAGAAGCTGGAGACAGCAAGAAAAAAGATTTTTTTTTTTTTTTGTATGCAAGAATCTTTCTTTTTGGAGTCTGGAGAAGAAAGAATTGCGGCCTCTGAGGGCCTCACTTGTGACGCACAGAAGAACTTATGCAAAATTAACCACACTTAGTTTAACTGTAAATATTTATCAAGCAAGAGTAAATTATATCATCCCAAGGTCTAAAAATATATTTGTTTATCTGGTTCTTTTGTAAAAGGAAATGAAAAARAAAGTTTTATAGAAACATGAAATGCACCTGCTTGTCATGAGTTGAGAAATTTTTCATCTAATGTGCCTAATTCAGGATCTCTTTATTTTTTTCCTCTTCTCTCTCAATTTCTATTGAGTACTCTCAAATGCTRTTTAAAGAGTTGAAAAGTAAACTCCCATGGGGTTAGGTTGTACTCCTTTAATTCATGTATGGATCACAGAAAGAGATATGAAGGGTTTAAACTTAATTCTCTAGGTCCCACTTTCAAAGTAGAAATTGAGTAGAAAGCCATGCCTGTTAACTTCTATTGGACTTTGCAGAAAGTCTGAACAATGATATTGCAATAAAGGGACAGATTTGAATATTTCAGCTAATCTGAAGATCTGTCTTCAAATCAGCCATGTCTATAAATTCTGGATTTTTACAGCCAGCAACACATTAATGGAAAATAATATACCATAGTTAGAAAAAAAAATAGTTTTGGGTAGAGATGTGTGTGGATACATATGRAATATTAACTGGTGATAAAATTGTTGTTTCCAAGGCTACAAGAGTGTACAAGATGTTGTCTACAAATGCATCAGTAATTTTTTCTGTTAAACCTACCAAATGTAGGAGCAACTTAAGCATTTGAAATGGATGTTTCCCAGAGCTTTACCTGGCATAAAAATCACTTGGCAGATGTATCTGACCTGCAGAGTCATTACATCTGGCAGCTGGAATATATATCTGGATAGAATAGATTGCCGTTTTGGAAGTATCAAACTTTTGGAAAAGTAAAATACGATTCTCTGGTTTTATGTTATACTTGGATGACAATGAACTTTAAAAAGTTTACCTGCTTCTGGTAGCTTGTCTGTAAAATCTTTTAGAGCCCACAGTCTGATTTCAGAAATTATTTCTTTATCTACAGATTCAAATAATTTAGTTTTAATAATCTAATTTCGTATTTCAGCTTTCACTATAGAAGTACATGGAGCATGAATATTTAAATAGCCTGCTTTCTGAGGTTTACCTTTGCTCTTTCCAGGCTGCCTCTTGAAATAGTCGAATCTGTTTTTGTCTTTCTGATGACTGYGTTCTGGACATCACTAAATTTGGAAGGAGCGCATGCTCCTTGGCTGGGTTCTCTATGGCAGATCTCCTCATTCCAGATCTACAGGGCTCTGGTCATATGGACTAGGAACAAGATATTTACAATGGGCCAAAGGGATTGAAGGTTAATTTGTACTCAGAGAAATTTGTTTTAAGCTAGGATATGAGTTCAAGTAGGAATAACTATGTCTGATCTAATCTTAAGAATTGCTATTTTGGAACAAATTTCTAAGCAGGTAGGGCCTAGGCTGTTGAAATCTCAGGCTGCCTGTGATGAAGTTAGGAGAACACAGAAAAGAATCCTTCAATGTTCAGGACATGATGCTTTCCTTTTCTTTCTTTAATATTTGCATGTGTGTAATCTCATTTAGTTTGGAGAAGATGGGAGAAGAGGGTTAGGAGGGAACAGAAGAAAATTTCATAGTKCTCCTTGACATGCAGTTTTCTTTTCTTTTTCTTTAGTGTTTTACTTGGTTCTCTTCCTGTACAACATAGGGGTTTGATCAGCATTTAGTTTTCYGCAGAATAAGTAACTCAGATTTCTTTCCAGACAAACTGTCTTGTGAGCTTGCCTGGCAGCTCTTCTGTACTTAGCTATTATTTCATGCAATCTTGCCTCTCCAGGTAAATAGCAGTTTATACAAAGACTTACTTTGGAATTTTCCAAAATATATTCTAAAATATGTCTTTCTCATAAGTGTACCTGCACTTTAGCTCAGCCTTTTACACTTTTCAGAATCACTGGTAGTAATTATAACCTGTTCTCTGAGTCTATAATTTTTCATTATTCTCTTTGTGTGGTTGAAAGTGCTGTGAGAGTCCTGTAGTTATCAGGTCACCCTCCTTCACTATTGCAGAAGCAATATTTTTAGTGTTGCAGAAAAATCTCCGCTATTTCAATCTTTATTTTAAAAATTAGTACCAGCATATTAGCAATTATTTCGTTGGCTAACTTTTAGGATTGTTGAATTATACTCACTTAGTTTTACTGATTGGGAAGCATTTGTCCTTGGTGAATGAGATTGTTTCTGGAAAATGACAGAAGTGTGTTCTGAAGATACATCCTTTTAGCAATGGTAGTGCTCTTTTTTCCCCTCTGTCTCTCTTTGTGCCAGCCAGAGCCCAGCCTTCTTCTCTGTCTTAGAGCATCAGTGGTGGGGCTATTCTGCATGGCTGTCCCCATGGTGTGATGAGGATCCCTCAGAAAAAGCAAGGCTAGGGTAACAAAATGCAGATGTCCAAGTAGAAGAAAGAAATTTTCCCCGGACTGAGAGAATACCAYTTGCCATTGGCAAGTTTTGGAAGCTCCTGTGCGTGCCTTTCAGATTAATTTGTGTTTTTGAAGGATTGGAGAATCCAGGGATAGGGTAGAGAAGAGATTTCAGAGGATGATAATTGCTGTCACTAGAAGGGGATTGTGTGTAAGCAGCAAGAATTAAACATCCCTGAGCATCATGCATCTGTTTCGTTGCTTTCACCCACTTCCTCTGGCATCATGTTCTGGTTGTTTTCAGTAGCTGTATAAACAAATTAGATCCGTTTATTCCAACTAAAACTCTGAATACGGGGTAGCCAAGCCTAAGTTTATTGCCTGATTCACCTTTTGCTCGTTGCTCTGCATTATCATAAGAGGGCAAGAGAGCTTCATGTTTTATTCAGTTAATACAATGTATATTTAATTTGCATCTTTAGTGTTTTCAAAGGTGAAAGATAACTTCAGCAGTGCTGAATGTGGTAATTTAATTGGCTGTAGGGTAATAATAGGATTCTTGGAAATGGCTTCATCGGGAAATCTTGCAGGGCCTTGAACAAGTGCACCAGTCAGAAGCTCACCTGTGCTGAGCTGCTGCACACCCACAAAGCAGCAGGGAGTTACAGCTGTGTTGCCTCTTCATTTAATTTCAAAGGAGGAGAAGCAAAACCTAAAGGGATGAATAGAGGCTACCAAGGCATACTTAACACTGCTGAATGCTTTCCTTAATTTCTCTGCCACTGGGAATGGTGAGGGTTGTAATTTTCCTTGTGTACCTTTTCAATGGAGGAACAAAAAATGGCCTGTATTAAAAGGCAGTGTATAAAGTTTGTGACAGTGAAATTTATCTGTCCTAATTCAATGTCTGCCTGCAGGATCTGGGCTTCTAAGACAGCAGTTTTTACATGTGTGGGTTGTGTGTTGTGGAAGATAGCACAAAAGATGGGACAGGAATACTCCAGGATTTTTGATGGCTAGTGTATCCCTTTTGCAACCCCATTCCAAACTTAGAGGACAATTCTATCAAGCAAAAGGATCTGCATCCTCCAAATTAGATGCTAAGGTGATAATATTTTCAACCATCTAATAAATATGCAAAATTTTCTATCTGAGTGCAAACTCAGGAAGAAACATCTCTTCAATCAAATTAAAGTTGGTCCAGAGCAGTTATTTATCTATAGTGTGTAATTGTACCTTTGTTTTATTGAGCTATTATTACCAAAATAGAGTTGGCTTAAAAAACATTCCTAGGTACTGTTTTTACACTGTTTTTCCAGTATGCCTGAGTGTTGGCTTTTYTATGCTACTTGTAACATTGGTGGTAGATGTCAGACTGTTTTCTTAAAAAGCTGTGTGTCAGCAAAGCTGGTGTCCTTKTACTGAGCTATACGCACACGGAGGACCTGTATATGCTTTCCTCTTCAAGCCTGTTTGTACGCCTTCTTCCAATTCATAGTTTGACTAGCACCTAACATACATCTTAGACTGTTTTCTTCTTATCTCTAGAGTTTCTAACTTTTGTTTTTAAATTCTATTGAGGTGTTCCTGACAGGCAAGATTTTCTTGGTGTGAAGTTAGAGCGTGGATGTGAAAATAGCCAAAGTGTCTAAACCATGATTTTTGACCTTAACCCTAAGTGGATTAAGTTTCTTAAGATTCCTCTCCTGCCTGTTCTTACAGTGGTACATRTTCTTTATTATTTTTGTCCTTCTGGTGTACTTTTTACCTTCTGGAAGCGAGAATTGGGAATATACTCATTATTACTTACCTGAAGTTGATGAAGATGTTCTGTGTAATACCCAGGAGCTTGGCATTGTTTTAATTAACCTTCTCCTTTTTAGACAGATTTTAGTATCCTTAACTCTAATTTTCTGGGCATAAGAATCACAAAAAAAGAGGTGGTTTTGTTGTGGCTCACCAGATCAAATCTCCTTGCACCTCCTACTTCCCTCTTGTAAGTTACCCACGTAGAATTGGCCAGTGGATGATTTCATTGAAAACACTGATTTTAAAACTACATCATGATGGTTTCAACAGCATCAAGCGAGAGTGTTTGTGACCAGTTTAATCCTTTATGAATTATTATTTAGATAAAGGTTATTAATTACCAACTGCTGTTCAGTTAATGGCAACATGCCAAGAAAGCACTCAGAGGCCTCCCTGTTCACCTATCTGTTGTAGGGAGTTGAGTATTTGGCTTCAGAGCAGACAACTTCAAAGAAATTTTTCTGCCAGGCTTTTAAATTCTTTCAATTATTCTTTCTATTAATGAGATTCTGATTTTCAGCATCACTTTTAAAGTCCAGATTAAGGGAGAGTGGGAGGAGACAAAATCGGGAATTCTTTTAGGGCTACTGTGTCATCCCACTTCCTAGCAATCATCAACATTATTACTGTAGGTACATTAGTAATAAACTCCAGTAAAAGCTGTCTCTTGTTGTGGCTGTGGCTATTTTCCTAAGCCACTGGTCTCTTTTGAAACTTGCTTAATCTTTTATTGCCTGTTATAATTTCTGCCCATTAGGGTTTTTTTCTTTCTTTCAGGAATATTTGTATTTGCAAGGTGTTACCACACAGTGTAATTTTTTTTCCACTAACAAGTTACCAAGGCCTGCTGCAAATTGCATTATGTCAGCCTATGCAGTGGAATTACCTATTTTAAAATAGGAAGAGAAAAACCAAGGGAGAGCAAATTTATTTTTGTTACAGTTATGCTATTTGACACTTTTAATTTTTTATGTGATGAACTAGTGCTTTCAGATGAAGAGCAGTCAGTGTCTAATTCTTTTGTGTAAATTGCAATGCAGGATTCTGAAGGAATAGCAGGATGCTTCACCAAGTAGCTTCAAAACACAAGTGATAACATCCTCCAGCAAATCCTGTACAGCAATGGGAGCCCTGGGAAGAGCATCCATGGGCTAAATCAGCAAAAGAAGCAATTGGGGCRATTTTTCTCCAGGGTTGACAGGCACAGTGCTACTTGAAATGTCCCTTTCTTTTATTTTTAATTTTACTGTACAAGAGGCCTGAAGGATACCATGCAGACATAGTTAAACCCTTGAGCAAAGTGGCTTTTGTATCTATAATTAAAGAATAATTGCAGGTCTGAAGCTTTGGTTTCTAAAATGGCATTAGTGGATGTCATAATCATGTTTAAAATAAGCAGCAGAGTCCTACATGGGGTTTTTTCAAAGGTAGCCACTGTTAGGCTCTTTCCTCTGTGGTACAGATTTTTTTTCTTGTSGGATTACACTGCTCAGTTATAACCACATAATTCTGTGATAAATTGTATAGGTGAAAATACAGTTTTACAGGAAATTTGATCATTTGGAAGTGTTTTTGTAAGTAAATGCTGTAAGGTTCAAGCAAGAGCCCTGCAAACAAGCAACTTTTTAAAAAAAACCCAAAACTATAGCATCTAGAGAGACCATATCTTTGAAGCCATCCAGATAATCTTGGCACAGAATAATTTCTTGTTACAGAATAATTTTTGTTGCATATTTTATTTCTGAGTTCTTGTTCAAGATATGAGCATGTGTTTACACTGCATGATGTATATAAATAAAATGTGAGATAACAGCCAGCAGGATGCTTAGCAAACACTTTGCAATGTTATGTATATAAGTACATTCTATAGCTATATATTGTACATCAGTAGCACTTCAGACCATTTCTCCAGCTTTTTACTTTGCCTGTGTTAATAGACCAAATTGGAAAATGGCCATGTCAGGCTGGAGAGGAGAGGACCTGGTGTTCAGCTTGTTGGCTTTGATGCACAGTGAGTGACAGCAGGTTGGCTCCAAGAGATGGGAGTTCATGGTTTCTTGCTGTGGTAGTAGGTTTTGTTCCAATGATTCTTGCAGTTCATGACAGTGTGATTTTGTATCTGTGAAGTTACACAAATGTCCAAAACTCTTGTTCACCTAGGTACCTTCAAAACTATTTTGGACTAGTTCAACAAATTTACAGGTATGAGGTGAGATCTTCCAATCTGAGGAGTACTTCTGCAGTGCTTTAGCTGTAGATCCATATAACAGATAAGCCCCATAGCCCTGGGAAGGAGCTGAACCCAAAGCTTGAGATGTATGACAACTTTCTGTGAGTGACTGACATTCAGGTTATCAGTAAATGTAACTGCAGGCAACTTTGTGTTACCTCACTCGCCCAATCCAACAGTTTTAGACTAGAGGGACATATTTTATGACACCTTCTTGCCTTGTGCTACTCCTACATGGAGGGAACTGCAGTTTCCTTTCATCTCATCACTTCATTCATTGCCCTATCTGGTTGTAGGAAGACTTTACTTTCAGCTTGGTACACAGGTATCTGGCAGGACAGGGAAAGCATCTGAAGGTATAGAGAGTTGCTGGAAACAGAAAAGGTCCCTAATATTCTCCCTACAAGGAGAGAGAAGGGAGAAAAAAGCTATGATGTAGGTTTTTTTGCAGGCAAGTGGAAGGAATGGAGGAACAGACGTTGGCATCCAAATGACTTGATTCCAGCAATGGAAGTAAAAGGAGATCTATAATTGCAACCCATACAAAATTCTTAATAATACTTATTTGCCACTTTCAAAATATACAAGTGATGTTTTTCTTTCCCCCACTAAGGTGTAAATGTCCAATGTCCTGACATAGGTTCATGTCATGCTTCTGAAATTGGCATGGCTGGGAAGGAGAGAAACTTTTTACTCCATCAAACTAATGTGTTGCTCCATCAAGAACTCCTTCCAAAGAAAGCATTGTAGAGATAATTTCTCAGCTCTGCAGCCATTCAGGAGCAGATGTGTACACAGAACAATTGCCAGGAAACACCTGTGTTTGCTGCACATGGCTTCCTGTACTTGCTTCCCAAGCTTCTCTTTGGGATTCTTGAGCAAAACTTCCAGTGCCAACTCGCCATGAGCTGCTGTATGGCTCCATGTTTTTTTCCTCAAACTCTGCTTTTTATTGCCTGCTTTGGGCTTTGGTTTGTTGACTCACTGAATTCTATTTGAACACTCTCTACATTCTTCATTTCTCTCTTCCTATCTCTCACTCTGGAATTAAAGAGCAAAAGCCAATTTAGTTGGAAGGATAACCTGAGATTACCTTGTCCAACACCATTTGTGATTAGATAGAGCAAGAATTTTGTCTCCTTAAGTCTCTAAAGAATCATTGTATATTATTGAATAATATCTTTAATTTCATCTACAAGTGGATGGATATGGACTTAAAAAAAACAAATCTCAGAACAGTTTGGACGGGGCTTTTTGCTGTTTTTTTTCTCTTGTTTGGTTTTTTACCATATAAGGTTTAGGTTGTGTTTGATCTCCCATTTGATAAGACAAGCTATTCAGAGAGAAGTAGATCATGTGGGCTTTACTGATGCATAAAAACAGTGTTCTTCGTTTTTTGCTTGCAATATAATAATCCAAGSGGAGTTCATTAATGGTTCCAGGAGAATGATACTTCTGGGTTAGTAACAGGGATGTGAAATCAAAAAACATTTTTGCCTGACTTATGGTCAATTCTTATGTTTCATCCACTACTGTCTTGCTCCACTAATAGCATTTTGGGAAATGCCACAAAAGTGTTATTATTAAAAGGATCATACAATTCTACTCCTCCTGCCTTGACTTGTTTGTCAACGTGCATGTGCTTCCTCTCATTGTCTGTTTTTTTGTTAAGGCAATCATCCTTTTTCTCTCATAATCATTATAAATGGAAACAATGAGCCTTTGCATCTGCACTGATAAGTTTTTGTGGTGATTTTATAAGTCTGCAACCATCCATTTTGGACTGCAGGGATTTCTTAATTAAACACAGGCTTAGGCTTATGTTTTATATTTCTTGTCAGAGACAGCATCAAGCACTGTTACAGGCATGTAGAACAATTGAGGCTTAATTGTGGGATGAGATAAGCATGTATAAAGTCCAATTTCTATTGTTATTGATCTTCTATATATTCCAGTGAGATAATTCATGTTTACATACAGATGAGTGGGTCAATTGGAGAGCAATTTAAACCGTCAGAGGCATCAAATCTTGCTGGAGGAGCTGACAGACTACAGACATAGACCATTCCACAATTTAGGATGGCAATAAGAAAACCTTTGTTAATGGACCTACTGGATTTCTCCTTTATTTGCTATTGTCATCAGTCTGGAAGCATGAATACAGATAATGCATGGTGCCAGACTTCATTTAACCAAGCTTATAGCAGTACTTAGAGTAGAGTGGGAAAACTTAATCACTCCCAGTTTGGTGTGTGACTTGAAATCCTTTTGTGAAATATCTATTTTGCATTTTTTAAAAAAATTTTTTTGTTAGTTTGTCTATTGAAGAGTGGCTGTGTTTCTAAAATGTAATGAGCACTCACAGCACTGCTAAATAACATTCTAGCAGTGTTATATTTGGAGTGAAATAACGTAGGGCACAGTGCTCTGATGGATATGGATTTCACAGTTACAGGGATTCTAAAGGCAAAAGCTTTTATTTTTATTGTGCTCTTATACTTGGCAGCTTTTAGCGTTATGCCTATTAACTTTTATAGATGTCATACATTTTTATGTTAATGGTTCAGCTTTGACTATACCGAGAAACTCAACTTCTGCTCATCAAACTAGTGTACAAGCAAAATTATGACACTTCAAAGTGGTTAAAAAGCTCCTTTTATTGTTTTATGTCGATTTATTGCTTGCATGTTTTTATGGTAAAAAGAGATTTTTTTTCCTGTGTATCTTGATGCACAGAACTTCACACCTGTTTAGTACCAGGATTTAGACTTAATTTCATTTTTGTTGGTATTGGCACTGGCAATTTCTCTATTGTTGAGGCTTGTTCCAGATTCAACAGTGAGGTAGCAGAAAAGCACCGGTGTTTCTAGGGAGCTTCCTGCCATCACTGGGTAATGGGTACTCGGGCAGTTGAGTGCCTTTGCAAAGTTGCACACCCAAGGGTTATAAAGACTGGCTTTCTGTCACTTTCTACAGTTAGAGGCAAATATCTGATTTCATACAAAACCTGTTGATTCCTTCTAGGGMAACACCATTTGTAATATGGAGTGATGTATCCCAGAAATAGTTGAGAGGCGAATCTGTATTAGAAATCTTCCAACACCATGGAGTAGCCAGTGAAGCATGCAGAGGAAGAATTGTTCTTGTATTGCTCTTCTGATATGRAGAGGCTGGACACTGTGACACTGTGCTTTGCTTTGGGAAAATAGAGGGGTTTTCATTTCAACAAATCATTTTACTTGATTTGTTTTCCCCCAGAGTGAYGGACAATACACACAAATTTTGTTTRTGATRYCTTGATTTATGTGAAAAKATGTTACYAGTGTTTGCTTCCATKTTTTCCCATTTATTTGATAAGTTCCATGTCCAACCTCATTGTTATGAGAACTTCCTTAGTAAGAAACATGCTTTCCTTGGATTCAGAAAACTACAGCGTGGTGTGCAGTGCATTTCAAAATTTGGCTGTAACATTATTGTTGTAGTATTTTCTTTCAGTTTAATGGTTTGTGAGTACAAATTACTCACTCAGAGAGCCAGTGTTTGTTATGGACTATTTCCTGTTTTACTTTGCCCATTTAACTTCAGATGGAGGCAAACCAGGGAGGAAGTAGTCTGCCTCTCTTCCTTCTGTGACCTTGGCCAAGTCACTGAAGYGTGATTTCCTTAAGATAGAGAAAGTAAAATAGTGTCAGCAGAAATAATTTCTTAGGTTTTACAAACTATTGGTAATTGCTGAATATGGCGAGGTTAGTACTCAGAAGCTTATTTTCCTCTTGAGTTGCATGGTGAATTAATCTGTCAATAGACTTAAGACAAATTACCATTCTTAGCATGTGTGTTTGAATCTGGACTAAGTACAAGTTAAACTTAGGAGAAAATTCACTGTTATTTTAAATGTTGGTTTCTCATTTGATCACATAGTGTTCCTTTCTTGGAAGAAGGGTATAAATTTGCTTTGTTGGGGTTTGTTAAGTGTTTTCTTCCCACAAACCAGTGGAACAGTTGCTGTTGCCCCATGGTTCTTTTCATCAGTTTATCAAAATGTTTTTGGATGTAAAAATAATAATTTGCCATCATTTCATATGAACCTTTCATACCATTGTGGAAATAATTCACTTTCAAAATTCTAACCAAGCATACAATAAGTAGCAGYATTGTCTGCATCCCAGCTAGAGATGGCCTTATTCCAGGACAGAGATGGTGCTCATTTGAGCAGTGTGCAAGTTTGGAAATTCAGAGTTGTATGGTTGTGCTGCATAACCCAAATTCAAACCAAAAGTCTTTTAGATGCCGTATATGTCTGTGACCATGCATTGACTGGATTACCTATTTGTATCTCCACATAATAGAACAAGGGAACATTAGAATTATTTATATGAGATTGCTGGAGCAGGTCAGATTAAAAAGAAATCAATRACCCTCTGAAACCTTTCAAAGTTCAATTATTTGCTAAAGCTGCATGGAGAATGTTATTAGATAAAAGGAACAGTATTTTTTGATCCACTTGGCGCAATTTGTGAAGGATGGTACACAGATGATAATTGGGAGAAAATCATCCTCTGTTCAGCCAAGGTGGTTGTATCAAAGATGAGAAGCACATCCAGTGGAAAAACATCTGGTATATCTGCAGAGTAGGATTTAATTTTTATCTGAAGTCATTTCTGTCTGTGACTTCCAAAAGGAAAACAATGATGTTGTTATGAACACTGATATTGTTATGAACACTGATGGGACATGAGAGACAGCATGAGCACTCTGAGCCCAAAGGCTAAGTCAAAATAATTCAGTAAATTCAGTTTACCTTTGGTAATACATTCAATAAAATTTTTGAGTGCGGTTAGGCAGAAGCAAAATAGAATTGATATATAAAAATGACAATAGAAATGAACATTCTTTGGCAGAGGTAGACAAAACCCTGTAGTATAGATATGAGAGGCCCGAGATAAAAAAGTCTCTCTTTTCAGAGTATATCTGTGTTGTATGGAGTATATTAGTCGGTGAGTTTCTCTTAGTTTTGAACCAAGGCCATGTAATTTATTCCTGGAATTACTGAAGTAATATTAATCTCAATTAAAACTAATCTTTCCCTTTTCGGTGTAATGCAAAAYGTGACCTTTTCAAGAAGGTGCTTTAAAATGTTAAGAATTTTTGTGTTATCTTTGCGTGCCATTATTATTTTTTCTTGCCTGTTTTCTTTAAGAAATAATGATGAAGGAAAAAATATAATTTACTATTTTGAACAGGAAAAGCCTTAACAGTTTTCAGCCACACTAAGAAAAGTAAAATCTGTATCGTGATTCAAATACCTCTGTTGCAATGTAAACTATATCTGTTGTACTATAACAAATAGGTATYTCCAATAGGTAACTTAATTAGAAGGTCTCAATTCAGTAATTCATTAAGGTTCCTAATTTCTGTAAATATTCTATGAGCATATTGGAATGAGAGTTAGGCCTTTGAAAATCAATGGCATAGCTTCTTATGAGATAGGTTTRCATAAATTATACGTACTCAATGTTGAAAATAATATTTTTAATGCAATATACTGACAAATCAAATATGGTACATTTTTATATGTACCATATAAAAAAGTGGAGAATTTCTGTTTCTTCTTTTTTTTTTTTTCCTGTGGTGTCCATATCGCTTCTGTTATAATTTCTATTAACCATGTTGTTATGGCTGGGAGAATAAGAAAGGTATGGTATTAAAAAAATCATTTAGGACAGCACAAATATTGTGTAGACTGTTGGATGTATTGCTAACTAAGTTATCACAGTGAAGGAAATTACTGAATGGGAAAAACAAAGGCTCATTAGATCCAGTTAAACGGCAATTTTGCTTCCTTCTTTCTCTTTCAAAGAAACCTCAGTTCTTTTAAAAGGGAAAAACCCAATCTGGTGTGAARGCCAGCAAAGTAAAAGCACTGTCTTTGTCTGCTCTGTATCTTATCGATTGTCATTACCTGTGCTGTTTCCCAGTCTGCACATGGACTTTAGATTAGTTTGCTCTGCAACCAGCAAAGCAACAAAGACCTTTTGCTATCTAATAAACTAGTTGACTTATTTATCTATCCAATGTAGTAGGATATTATTCAAATATGTTTGCCACTAGAAAGATSTAAGAAGCAATTAGAGGCTGTTGTAGTAGCTGTGGGATGATGACCAAAGTGACAGGCAAGATCTGAGGTTTCCTGTCTGTGGTCTACCCTTTGTGCCCTCTGCGTTATCTTWGCAGATGGAGATCTGCACAGCTGATGTCAAGGTGAGTTGGCTGAAGGATGTGGGGATGAGGTTGTCTGGCTTTGGCTTTGAYGAACAGCATAGAGCAAAACAAAGTCACATGACTGGAACTTTGAAGGCAGTCGTGGCCAAAAAAGTAGCTTTTGCTTGCTTCACTGTCACTTATATAAGAAGTACACCCTGCATGTGCCAATAAGCTTAATGAAGCACATGGTATCAGATATATGGCTCAACTCTCTACTTCGATCTTGGTATACATTGCATAGGAGGAGAGGGATAAGGTTGGGCTATATATAAAAACGGTAGACATTTTAGCTCATTAGGAGGAAGACCCTAAAGACCTTGGAAACAGTTGACAGGCTACTATTCTCTTCCTCCTCTCAAACRTGGACACCTTCTTTTTAAGCTTCTTCACAGATTACTGTTATTACCTGGGTTAACACAATATTATTGTTATTGTTAGAGCTCTATCACAGCTGGTGCATTTAGCAATGGCAGTTCCAACACTCTTTTCCTGTTGCTTCAGTAAATTGCTCTATTAGTCAATCTGTGATCTCAAGGCTCTTACTAAACATGACTGGATCTATAAGGTTGGATTGGTTAATCTCACTATTTGTGGATCTCTGATCACACAAGTTCTTATTGAATGTGACCAGATCTGTAGTGTTGAAATGGAAATGTGCCCTATTTATGAATCTGTGCCCTTGGAAGCTGCTATTGAACATGACCAGACTTAGAGAGCTGAAAAGCCCTCTGAACTCTGGGGACAGCTTGAAATGCAAGGGGGTTATTTTCTGTGCAATTTCTTAGTCTTAACAGATATATGTCCTGTACATATGTATGTAAATAAAACACATTTATATCCCTGTCAAGTATACAATTGATGGAAGTCTTAGCTCCAGATTTTCAGATCAGAGGACAATCAGTACTGACCATTTGTTTTTCTAAGTTCCCAGCTCCTGCAGCTCTATGCAAAATTAATCTCTTACTGAAGGGTAAATTTCTAGCTGCTTTTTCCTCACAGCACCAAAGGCAGCAAATTACCTTTGTTTATAATGCATATGCTGTTTGCATAATGACCATTCTGGTTCAAACATGCAGGATACTCTGCACTTRCATATACTTATAAAGGATGAAAGGTACAGCTTGAAGGTAGAGAGGAACTAAGAAATTTTGAATTTGGCTGCTGAAAGAAATGATCAATGCTAGTTCAGGGTTCTTTAGACATTTTCATGCTGAACACTTGAAAATCCTACAGTACTTTTGATTTTCCTGCAAAAACAAACCTGGCAATCACAATCTTCTGTGTGGGAAGCAYTTCAAGCCTTCTTTTCCAGGTGGTGAGTTTGGTAATGGGGTAGGTGGTTGTATTTTTTTGTTTTGTTTCCTTTTAAAAATTTATTCTAGATTCCACCKATTGAAAACACTTTTGAAATAATTGGAAATGTTTATGTTTTAATGCAGTATTTAATATTCTGATTTTGTCCACATACACAGACTTTCTAGCTTCTTTAACACTACTCAGCCCGAGTGTTCCTTACAATAGAAGCTGAAGCCCTATTAGGTCTAGCACAAAAGCYTGTCTGTTTGCAGGAGATTTGTAAATGATGTTCGTATTTGCTGCCTCTGGCATGAGAAGGCAGTCAACCTCAAGCTGGTATTTTTGCATTTGTAGGTATTGAGAAGTTTTCTCAGGTTTTTGGACAGAACTTGATGAGCTCTGGTCCCACTCAGGGCTTCTCTTAGTGCTTTGCCCAGATTACATTTCCGTGCACTCCTGCATGCCCTTCCCAGAGTGCAGGGTTTCCTCCTGCTGCCGTGGCACCACAACGTGCTTTATTGTCCTGTCCCTCTGCACCTTGCATCCTTCAGGTGACAGGAGTTGCCGCACTTGTTTTTCCCCTTCTTTACACCAAGTGGAAATCTGTTACTATCAGTATGCAAAGAGCATACTGATATTGAAAGTTTTGAGGATGAGCATCACCAAAACTGAGAACTGCCTGGTACTCATTAATATTGCTCACTGAGCTCTGTCGCATCACCATTACTTGAATKTATTATTTTAAAGCTAACTGTTCCATCGTAGGCAGACCTCAGAGGTTCAGCTTCTTAGTTCCTACAAGTCAGCATTAAAGACCTTTGACCAATATCTGATGTAAGAGACTTAAAATAGCTTTTTTGTTCAGCTGCATTTAGAATGAAGGGAGAAAAACCTACTGACCTGCACTTCAAGSAGAGGGTAGTGCCAGGATACTTGTGGATAAGCCCTGCAATTATGTTTCAAGATATGGTGCTAAGTAAATTGAGCAAGCCACAAGGAGGAAATAATACTCCKAGGTGCCTTTCTGTAAGTTGTGTTAACATGAAGGAGATGTCAGTCACCAGATTTAGAAATTGGCAGAAATATCCTATCTCCWGTCTATTAAGCAGGATATTTCAGAAATCTTTTTCTGATGGAATCATCTTTCCCCTCCTCTGTTGCAATTTGTACACTTAGTCAGCTCTGTGTCAGGGAAGTAAACTGATGTACGAGTAATATTTCTACAAAATAAAGTGGATCATGCCCCCATTCTTTCCAGTTTTGCACAACTTGTGTTTGGGCTGTGGTGTTGAAAAATGATCTSCTCTTTGGGCAAATGCTGATTGCATCTGTCAGCAATGTGGAAGTGGTGACACAAGGAGAAATGATACAGAGACGAAGTGCTTGTCCACATGCCCATCCCAGCATCCAGAGAAATAGGTGTAAAGGGTCGCTCATCATACTTTAGTGTGTCAGGCTAGCTTTTGCTCCCGGATAAACTAACCTCTTTGACTGTTTTTGTAATTTTTTCCCCACTTCCGTTAACAAGTTGCTTAGGAAAGTTTTTTATCACATATGAGACCCATGTTGAGCTGAGAACAAGAACGATGGACAAAGCTGGTTGCCCATATTTATAAAATAATTTGACTACATCTGGGTTGCTGCTGTGTTATTGCTAGCAGCAAAGGACTGTTGTTCATCCAATTTTAAAGCAGCAGTGAAGGCAGCTAATGCTGGATAGTAAATCTGAATGTCCATTGATGTTCCAGCTCCCTTAAATATGCCATTCCTGTGACTTGTCCCAACACAGCTAATAGTATTATTTTCCAGGTGTGAGAAATCAAATTTGTCTTTCTGTTTAGAGAAGATATATTTTTTATTCACTTCTTAGGTGGCCTCATGGAGAGATCTCAGTCTAGTAGGTGAAATGGCGGGGGTATAATACTAATGTGTTGCCATGAGTTTTATGAGTAATTCKGCTTTCAAATTTGTCTGTGTGGTGACAGGATTTTGTCAAGAAGACAGGCAAGTCACTTTTTGGAATATAGTCTGAAAATTATAAAAATTTCAGAGCCATTGCATTCTAGATGTGATGTGCCTGAAAATGAGGCTGAGCTGTCTTTAGGAAAGCTTGAAGCAAGCATCTTCCTTTTATTGCAGTGTCTTTTGTTTTTCCTGTGGTCAACTTGTGGCCAATAGCTAACAGTCTGAAAACAGGATTGTTATCTTGGAAACTTTATTTTACCGTACTTTGTAGTTCATGGCTTATTTCTGTGAACCACAATTCTTGGAGCATTTTGGGTAACAGAATGAACAGGAGCATTTCGTTTCAGTATCAATAATTATTTCTAGTGACAGATTTCAAGTAGTCCAAAAGAGCATGGCAGTAGGAATTGAGATTACGGTGAAATAGGGGAGTAAATCTGTGCTCTGTCCCCTTCCCAGATCAAGGCCAGTCGATTAACACAGCAGTGCTGAAACCTTTTTGGACAAATGTCAGCAAATCAGGCTACAGGGCTTGTTCTGCCTGTAGTCTAAATGGGTAATAACTCCCAAGTGCCTTGAAGCCAGACAGCTTTTCAATCCCCAGTCTGAATTACTGCTGCAGTTTTAACCTGGTTACGTGAATAAATCATTCTAAAAAAATACAAGTAAGAGGATATTGAACAGCCTAAGTATTTATGGCCTGTGGTTACACTGGTCCCGGACACAGGGCAAGAAAACCAATTTCCAGGGGTGGCCTACTTCATACATCACTAGTCAAGTATGCTAAAGTGCTGATGGCTAGGAACACCTAACTATGCATGATTAGACTGTGGTGGCAGGACATATTATTTCCTTTTATGTTCCTTKGCTTGAAATTTAGAGGACACATCACTCTTCAGCTTAAAGGATCAGAGGTCAGGAAGTTTCAGTCTCATCCTTCTCACATCACAACCTTAATTTTATTTTTCTGCCCCAAACACTAATAGATCTAYGATTAGATGCCATGGTGGCAGGCACTGAAATGTCTAACTCTTTGGCTTGTCATCTGTCTCAACAAACTAAATAGAAACTATGAACTAAAAGTGAGCAATAACTAAATAAAACCAGGGCATTATGGACATGTGTCCTCTTTTTCTCTGATGCATGTCAAGCAGACAAGGACAAAGGCAAGTGATTCACTTGACTATCCAGGTGTGCACTATCTTGCAGAGGGGTGATGGTGGCACAGACCAGCAAGTTTTTAAAACGTGGAAAATGTTAAAAAGCTGCAAAAATAAGATTACAGCCCTATGCCTTTGGCCAGCAGCTGTGAAATTGAATCTGTGTTGCAATTTGAAGCTCTAATGGCATCTTCCCAGGCCTGTTGCTGATGGAAGTTGCATCATTGACCTTAGGCAGATGAGTAAACTCCTCACAGAAAAAGTTTTGCCAGGACTCAACATGGGTTCTTTAATCATGGTGATTGGTTATTGACCTGCAGGTAAGAATTTTAAACTGTTTTGAGCTGAGCACAGTGCTTATATACATTGTTGGGTTTTTTCTCCTCTTGCAGTATCTAAGAAGGAATAAATGATAGCTTGATTATCAGCAGTCACCTAGGTCAGAATTTCTAAGTTCCACATTTCTAGTATTCAAGCTTTGCAGCTTTGTCATAAAATCTATCAGTTGATTTGTTAAAAGGTTTTATATTTATATTTAGTATTTTCTTCCAGAATGGACCAGTACAGTGTGTTGYATGCTTGTACAGTTACTAAAATTGTGAAGAAGGGATGTAAAATACTCTTAAACTTGGTGGAAGTTGCTTTGTGCAAGTCTASATAAATGCAGAAACTTCCAGGTAACAAATAAGTAAGTCTTGCAGTCTTCATTCCTCAAGTGTGTTTGAGGAGGTGGTTATTAGCTGAGGATGTGATTTTCAGTTGTCTCAGTCAGGCCTGGATGTACTGGGACTGCAATTATTATGTTTAATGTGCAAGAAGGATTTCACCTTCCTCCTCCCCTCCGTCCTAACCTGGCCTGCTTCACCTCCCCCTGAATGATCTCCACTGATCACTTACTCGCTTGGCAAGCCGCTTGAGTTCACCAATTTAGGAGAAAACAGACCCAGCCAAAAAGAAGCAAGTCTCCTGCTCAGTGGAAACACAGCTGGGACTAGGAGGCCAGGAGACTGGGCTTTGACTCTGTTTTCATAAACAGCAGCTTGTTGTGTCAGCTCTCTGGTGGCAAGTTCTGCGCAGAGCAGTTTCAGGAATCACAGCTTCAGCACTCCCTGGCTAGGGTGCTCAGCAGAGGCCTTCCTGCKGCCAGGGAAGTCTAAGCTTATAGAAAAGCCATTTTTAGTAGCTCTTTCTTAGCTTTTAAAAAAATAATTTCTGAAAATCTCCATATTATGCTGAGAGTTAGTAAGCTCTCCATGTGACTGCAGTCCTATGAAATATTTCTGACATAAGGAATTGTATATTTAGTCAGTATTGGTTTCCTGCTTTTAGGAGATAGAAGTTAAGAGGTTTTCCTTGCATGTGCATAGGGAATATCTACAGCACGGATGCTTGTTAAAACTACMTTGTACTTTAAGTCTTTATACTTGAAAAAAATTAATATCTTCAACATGTGTGAAGACTTTTTCTAAAACAGTATGGTGATGTGCAATGGGATGTGTTACAGAGCTTGTGCTTTATTTTCAATTATTTATTAAAGGTTYGGTGAAGACAGAAATTGTCGTCATCCCTTTAGTAGAATCTTCCTTGTTCTCTTGTGCTTTACAGTAATGGACACAGGGAAAACATAACCAGCCTGTAATACAGGGACTTCTTTTATATACAGTAACACCTGCAGTTCCACAAAGGAAAAACAAAACCTAACTTTCAGGGGACATAATAAAGACTAGGAAAAAACAATTGTCCAAAACCACTGGAGAGATGCTTCCTAGTCGAGCTCCTTAAAGCCTCAGTCACTGTATTACTGGTTTGAGCCATTAGCCTTGTCCAGTCTGGCAAAGGACTCTTGTTTAAGACTTTAAAAATGTGGTTTCTGTATGATTTTTAAGACTCACTTAAGGAAAACCTAATTTGAGTACATTTTTGTGTAATTGTAGATTATTTGTTTTAGCAAATTTGTCATCTTCTTTTCTCTGCATGACAGTCACCTTTCTTTTCCCTTTTTGCATGCAGCTGAATTCTCCTGTTCTTCTCCCTCATCTCTCTCGAGTTATTACTGAAAATGTAGGAGGTATAATGGTGCTTTGCCACTGCCCTCTGAGACCTAGAGCTGTATAATGCAAAACAAGGTCATGCCGCAAATGTATGAATTCCATTTCAATTTGTTAATATATGTGCAAATAATAGGAATTATTTGAAATTAGATCAAGTTCTGTGAAAGAAGGATAGAACACAATTTTTCCCAAGCAGAAGATAAATTGAAATTCTTAAGTTCTTTTTGCACTTTATTCAGTAATCTCAGACTAAATAGTGATGGAGAAATACAGAGGTGGCCACTGGTACAAATATGTAAACATTTTTGTTTTCAGTATTCCCACATGTGAAGCTAAGCAAGTAATTCACATAGTTGTGGGCATAAATGAACTTTGCTGAACTTCTTCAGACAAACTCTGTATCCTCTTTTCCTTTTTCACCAGTTCTGGCRTTTGACTTTGCTAGCATATTAGTAGGTTTCTAATGACAGTAATGGTGTGTGAAGAGTGCAACTTTAAATTGCTATGCTTAATTGTAGCTATTTTTCCCACTCTGCTCCCCTGCAAAATTATTTCCTTTTTTATTTAATAGCCAGTGATCAAACGATTTAATGAAATGATCTGTGGAGAGTTCCTACTGAAAGCAGATTTGACACCTCTGATAATTCAAGAGGCTTTGGCTCATTTCTTAGGAGAAATGGCTTTAAAGAGTCTCTAGAGTTTTAATATTAAGTTCTGCCTATGATKTACCTGTTGGATGGTGTTTTTAAGAAGGCATAATCTTCAAAATTGCAKTTGTTATTATTTAAAGCCTAGTATTCAAATGAGCAAATGAAATTTGCCTCTGAAGGTTCACAGTGGTCTCAAGCAACATCTCATGATAGATTTGAGCTACCCTTAGATTGAGCTATAAAATGTGACAGTGCTTACTAGGCTTCAGGAAATGCTGTCTTCATCCATGAGATCTTATTAAATCTATGGACCCTTTTAGTGTCTGGATTAGCTGCCACTGCTCTGGGTAAATATATTTGAAAGAAAAAGGAGGGAAATGTCTGTTCTCTAAATACTTCTTGGCTGTCTTCTCAATAAATTGGATATAGAAATTTGAGGCAGGAATGTGCTTTTTCTCCTGCAAATGAAYGTTTCATTTTGCCTGAAAGGCACAATGTGAAGGCCAYKGTCTCCTGCTCTGGGATTGTGTGGCATGATGTCCATAGAAGGGGAGTATGTTTGTATTCTTTTATATTCTATCTTCATAATTTTTAAAAATACTAAATGCAGACAAGGGTGAGAAGAGGTTTGAGTTGGGAAGGAGAGGAACATGGGATAGCAGGGGAATAGGAATTGCCTTTTGTGGGTTTGAACAGAGCAGGTGTAAGGCAAGAACGAAAAATGATCTTTTGATTTGTTCATCCTGTTGCCATATTATGCCATATTTTGATAGAAATAAGTTATGCAGAAGATGGAAGTTTATGCAGAAGTTATTGTAGCAGACAGCAGCATCTTTTTTAGCACACATAYGAGCTTGTGAACTAGCAGAACCTCTCTGAGGGCAGAGGTACTGGCAAAAGATGTGTAAGATGCTCTCTTTATCCTTTCCAGTCCATTAGTGCAACAATGTAATGAAGTTTAAGTGAGGTGGTTTGTTATGAAGGCAGCTCAGCCCTGCTGCTARCCCATAGCACAGAGGAGGTCATGCTCTGCCGTGTCAAAGGAAATCAGTGCTAATGGAATAACTTAATTAAAATTAATTGGGTATGGTTCTGTCTCTTCARTGTAAGATTGATGTAGGTTATTTTCAGCTGCTTCTTTGCTTAAGGTCAAACTCAGTTTACTTAGGATATCCCATGTTGTTTTCTTATCTTATTGGCAGAAAAGTTGGAGTACAGTGAAATGGTTTAAAAATTTGGAGAGCTCAGCGTTGGTAAAGACATAGCTGACCACCCTAGTCTGTTCTGCTGCTAGACCTCCTTAGACTCTATAAATTCCCTCACTCCTCAGCATCTATGTTAATTGATGTCACAATAAGAATTGTGTCTAGGAGAGCAAGAAAGAATTGCATGTGACAGGAYGTGCTGCGTGTTGCGTATCATCTGAATGGAAAATCTGGCCTTTTCTATTCAGTGACATTTTCAGCACGGCCTCGACTTGGATGTGAGAGCTGCAGACCATGCCCTATAAAACTGTAGTTTCTATCTTGTTCCATGCAGCTGGCAGATGTATGTCCATGGAAGATAAGAACGGTTATCCTGTCATGTCTCCTGTACATCAGTAATTTAGGTGCTTGCCTATGTTTTGTATCATGCTTCAGTAAAGCCTAGAGAATGTGCACTTTCTTGTCTGATACACTATTTACTATTTTTGGATGTACCAGAAGGTAACATTTCAAAGTGTAAATATTTGTGGATAGAAAAGAAAACAGGAAAGTTAACAAATACAATCGTCTACGTTCTTGTTGTTGAAAATGGAATATGATGTTGATTCATGTTATTATCTTTTTTTTGCTGTAATGCATTTCAGGGAAGATCAAATTACCTTTATTCATGTCACTGCCACCACTACTCTGGAGCAGTACCTAAACATACTACAGGCTGTATAATCAGCCATAAAATATCTATATAGTTTTATTGCATAGCTGACACTTTCTGAAGCAGAAAAGTGAAAAACAATGACAAAGTCATGGCATTCTGCAGGGCATCTCTTGCCTATTCTTGTGCAAAGAACTTGTGCCTTGAAGGACTGTAAATTACATGGTAGAAGATTGTGTGGGTTGCAACTCAGGTTAAATGCCTCCAACTATTAAAAGCATGGCACTGCAATTAAATATGCATTTCCTCAGAAAAAAAAAATTAACATCTCCCCCCCATATGCAAAACATATGCTCAGTGTTTCTTCCCTCCACTGTTTAACTAAACACAGGGAAAACTGAACTTGCATATGTATTTTTCTACTGCCTCCTTTCTTCCTGCTGATTTTTGGTATGATTGTTTTTTGTGAGATTACTGGGGGTATTGAATGAGCTCTTAACTTTTGAGAGAGGTCAGTGACTAAAATACCTGATTTTCTGTATGCATGTAGCCACTCTCATAGGTGCTATAAAAACACATATTTTTCAGGATGGTATTTCCTTTGTAAGGTGGAAAAATTTTTTGCCAGCATTTTACAGAATGAGCAAGAGCTAATAAATTGTTTTCTTAGGCAACTCCTGTAAGCTGCTAGAGATATCYTTTAGTTTTCTGCTGAAAGAGCAATGAATCATTAGCACCACAGGAGAGAATTGTAATGAGTTCTGATTAATCTGTAATACACCACCACTCTAACATCCTTTGTTAATGGAATTTTTGATTAGATTAATATTTGAATTATCAGAGATTTCATCAGTTCCTTCTGTAAAAGCTGTGCATGGAAGTGATGTTACCCGCTGGGTAGTATTTAGTTGGCAGAAACTGTAGGGGAGCAGKCCCCTCTCGACATCTCAGTCCAGAGCCTTCAGGAATCTGTCCCTTCTTGTAATGCTTTTCCTCAGATTCTCTTACAGGTATATCAATATAGTGACCAATCACTACTACAGAGATGTCTTCCCTACTTAGTCTTTTCACAGCCTGGTGCTTGGATTTTTATTCCTTTTTCAGCTGCTTAGCAGGTTGACTGAAAGGGGATTGGATGGGAAGTGGCTGTCTGGACTGGGAACTCTGCAGCATAATTTGCATTTCCCTTTTAGAAGGCAGGTAGAGGTAAAAGGCCAAAGCTTCCTTCAAAAAACTGCCATGGGTCTGGCTGGAAAATGGATGGATAGATGTAGCCAGCATCTAAATGATGCACCAATTAGTCTTTTGGAGAAATTCTAAAATACATAACATCTGAAGTAGTTCTGCATGTGTTTATACATATCCTCTCCTTTTATTGAAAAGCCCTTTCCTTATTTAGCAGAAAAAAAAMCCAAACTGTACTTAGCAAGGACTATTTGATGTACGTTGTGGACCTGTTTATTCACCAAATAGTGAAGAATATTTACCAAATATTTCAGAGTTATTTTCTTGAAGCACAGATAAATTTCTAGAGAACAGCTCTCTATAAACACAAATTTCATCCAAGTGCTTGATAAACTAGAACGGTTTTTTAATTATGCAAAATAAGCTGCTACTACTGCTGAAATTATGGGAGAGATCAAGCACTGCCTGCAGGAAAGATCCAGGGAGTTCTACCTAATAACAATAAGTGATCAAGGAGACTAGAACTGAGCAGAATAGGGGAAGCGTCCTAGAAATTAAAACTTACTGTACACAAACGCCTTTTTACAGAAGTAGCTCTCCAGTGAGCATACATAATAAATTTTACAAGCGTGACTGCAATTTCTGCATGCAAGAGTTGCGACTTTAGGAGGCCTCCTGGCAGAGCTGTGGTATTCATGGAAGACAGGGTGCAAACAGCAGTGCAAGTTTTTATGTGGGAAATAAAGCTTCTCAATCTTCAAATGAGAGCTCATAGGTTCATATTTTGTGATGGAAAAGTCTTACAAATTTGCCGTTCTGTAGGTGCGATGAGACTGAGTCATCTCTGTCTTCTGTGTGGATGTGCCTAAACTCTCCTCTTTAGCAAATTCTCCCAAAAGACAAAAAACTCTTTAAATCCAAAATCCAGACTACTTTTGAGTATAAATTAAAGTAATTAAGATCTTGAAGCAGAAAGAAACCCCTCTAAATAGGGTTCATGTAAACAGAAACTTTTATCAAAAGTTTGCAAATTTKACTATGCCTGACTTCTCTCCACTTGGACTATTTCCATTCCTTCTCTGGTACAACCACAGCCTTTCCTTCAAGCTTATTTTTCTCCCCAGTGATTCTGTGGCCAGGGAACAATGTTTGTGTTCCCCTCCAGAGAAAGATTTTTTTATCCATCACTTCCAAGGCATAACTGCCTCTCACATCTCCTAGCCATTTCTGCTCTCCAAACTTGCATCCTTTCTGTAAGCTTCCCCTCCCTGTCCTTTTTCCTTCCCTCTCTTCATTCTTCTTGCATCTCAGTCTCAAGGAAATCCTTGCTCTCCCSAGAAGCCTCACCATGACCCAATGTGCAGAAGCAGGACAAAGCAATAAATCTTTTATTTTTAAATAAAAGTTCTTCCTAACGTGCTCTGTTACAACGTAACTTACACAATACAGGTGCATTAGGCAGTAAAAAGCAAGTTAAAAGTAAAGTAGATGGTGGTCATTACAGCAAGACCTTGCAGGTTTGCAGAAAACTAGAAGTAAATTAGGAAATCAGAAGAAATCTAGAAATGTTGGACGTGCTATGAAGCCTGAATAATATGCAGAAGATAAAAAGGTACACAGCTTTTATTCMCTAACCACTGCTTCATGATTATATTAAGGTTGGTGGCAAAGCTTTCCCTCATTTCATTAGAACTGGACTTGGCCTTAGTTGCTTTTACTTAAAACCCTCCAAGGAATAAAAAGAATAATCAGAGTTGCACTGAAAAGGAGAGATCACTGGATGCAARAGGAAAAGTGTCCATCAAGTGGAGATGTATTTACCATTAAGATGTATGGTCTTCTGAATCTCAGGCTTGGTACTGTGCATGGTTTTGGCTAATTTCTAGCTGCTTGTTATATTAGCAAGTAGAAAAGCAAGACTACAAATTAGCAATGCTTGGGTCATTGCAGGTAAGAAAAATAGATTTTATGAAAAAAAGTGCAAAAATGAAATTTTAGTTGAGGGATAAATGACTGAGAGATAACAGATTTTTTCCCCTACACATATTATTACACACTGTAAAAAAATGAATTATGACTTGTTCTATTTGCAGGAAAGATCAGGAATTGTATTTCATGCTTGGTGCTGGAGGCAGTAGAGGCTTGAGCTGGATAGATGATGAATTTTCTTTCCTCATAGTTCTTAAACTGCAGAAGAATTTGTTGTATAATGCTCAGGTACTCATTCACACATGACTAGCAAAGAAGGATTTTTAAGGAAGATGCCTTTTCTGTGTTTGCTTGATGAAAAGTGGAAAGAAATCTATTCTCACTTCCTTCTGCTGTGTTTTGCTTACTTCTTCATATCAGAGCTATTGTTTTGTATGGCTCTAGTTTTTCTTGGCAGTTTTATGTGTACCGTGAGGTTTCAGAGCTGACATTTGAGGGTTCAAACATGTTTAAATGTAATTAAGTAATGCTAAAAGAAGCAAAAAACAATTTAGAGAATTTATTTAACAGAACAACATGACAGTCCCAGGGGATTATTTGCTGGCAGTTGTAGTAGTGGCAGGTAGTTAGGAAGAGAATAGATGAGTGCTTTGGTTTGTCCTCTCACCTTCCTGCAACAGCTATTTCTGTATGGTTTGAAGGTCTGTGTGGGCTTCCATGTAGTTGACTGATCTGTTTTTGCTTGCATTTACTGCATATGTAATCTGAGAAAAAAAAAAGAGGCATTTTTTAGTGTATACTTAATTTCTAATATTTTTTGTAATCTCATTTTCTCTGCAAGGAATTTCCAAGACAGCAAAGCTCACTGTTAGATGGAAGTACAAACAACTGCTCTCTACTTACTGTGTCTTGCGCAAAAAAATTTGTAAATGTACTTCATAGTTACACGAAGAAAGAAGGATCAGAAATTCAGCTGTTAGTTGGCATCAAATTGAAAAATTAGGGATCAGTTTAGAAATCCACATGGATGTATTTTGGAGTTAAAAGTGAGGTCTTACGACGTACAGATGTACTAATTATGGGCTGAGCAGACTGATGTTATTCCAAAGACGTGGATATACGAAACAGATCTTTGGTCTTGTATAGACAGTCTTATTTTAATTTTTTCTTATTTTGTCTCACATGAAACACAGCTGTGGAAGTGGAATGTTGGTGCTACTCTAGATAGCTGTCCTCAGTTAATTAGTGCTATTCTTGTATGGTGCCTGGCTTTAAAAAAAGCATAGTTTGTGTAAATAATTTTCTTTCATATATTGTGATGTTGCTCTTTTATAAGTTTACATGGTTTTAACTTTCAGCTTCAGGTTTATTTTAATCTTTTAATCTTCTTCACTAGCATGGGAAGGGCAGTAAATCTTCACACCCCTTTATTAAAACAACAGAGTAATGAAGCTCCTTACATGGATAGCACTGGCAATCAGATCCAATAAGGAAAGCATGGAGAAGAACTAATGGCCAGGCTAGAAACATAATTGATTAATTCCTCTGGACTTTTAATTAGAAATGTATCAATTTTAGATGTTCAATTTACCTCACAGAAATGAATCATCTCTCTCAAGTTGACTTTCATATGTTTTTTCCCCTCTAAGGGGTCACACCTTAGTTATGTTCTGTAATGCAGMCTAGTTTTCCATACATTTTTTTCACACCGTACTTTACATGCAAGGCTGTTGTCCTCATTTTATGTATTTTTGTTTATATACAGGTTTGAGAATAAATAGAACTTGTTCAGGTAGAAATAGCCTTCAAGCCTTTGGCTGTATGGACATAACCTTCCACTCACTGCACCAGTGCTGGTTGCCACTGTTCCCAAATGCTCAGCCAACAGGATGGAACATGTCCTATTTTTTGCCTGTTAGGAGACTCCTGTTTCCTGGGTTTTGTCTCCTCACCAGTTTGTTCTGAGGAGAAATTGTATTTTCTTCTTTCTTGTTTGCCATGCAGAAATATGCAACCATTTTAAAAAAGCTGAAGACCAAAACTGCTGTGATTATGCAAATGGTTTCTGGATTTTGTCATTTAGCTGAGATGGGACGCTTGCTGCTTGTCCATGTCACATCCAAACAATCACAGACCTATGGCTTTGTCTGACRTGCGGAGACTGTGCTTTCTTTGATGTTTGCCTTTAGGTTGTGCATTGCGTGTAGGCATCTTGTAGGTTTGCTTTGTCTTTGTCTTTCACCGTTCTAGTCTAGATTTAATTAACAATAAATTAAATTAATCTTCCCCAAGTCATGCCTTCTCTACCTGTGGTGGTAATTGGTAAATCACCTTTCTCTTGATCTTTTCCCCCAGACTTTTCCATCACGCTTTCTCTTCCTGTCCTGTCGAGTAGGGGGTGTGAGAGAGTGCCTGGATGGGCACTGCTAGCCAGCCATGGTGAAATCCACCACAGGGTTGTAAAATTAGTTATTTTTAAAATTTGAAGGCTTACTTTGTGAGTGAGACATAAAAAGTGTGGGGGAAATATGTAGTCATCCTGAAGGAATGCCTCTTCCCTTCCAACTCATCTCTTGGAGCAGATGTCTTGCAGACTTCCTTGACATGTGGTAGGGTCTGAATTTGCTTTGTGATAGAAGGGGAGTCAGTGAACCTTCATTTTCTAATGAAGTAGTATGGAAACTCCAAGTAGTTTCAGCTGTGAAAACTGTTATTACGGCCACAAAGTAGCACAAACTTCAGCAGAAAACCTGTAGGGTACAATTAAACTGAAGTCTCTAAAGAAGCAGCTGTAGTTTGGGGGATTTTAAGAACATCTGGATACAGATCAATTTGTTTAGTAATACAGGGAATTCTTCTATTCACCTGTTCCTGAATTCCTCCAAGACTTACCTTYCGTTCCAAACCAACTAGAACAGTGTAGTACTAGAGATAGATTAGTATCAGTTGCTTTGTCAGTCGTTCTTATCTTCGGAAATAAAGAGAAAGGTGAGAGAGAGGAAAAACAGTTCTCTGACAACTACTTAGCTACAGGTTTGTGCTAATTCTAGTTAGATATTTTAGCAGTAAACAATTAGTAAGGGCAGAAGCATTTGCTGTTCAGCACGACTGATATGTCTCACAGCAAGAAAGAGTGAATGCTCCAGTATTCTGATGCAAGCCTTGTGCCCTAAACACAATTTGCGTCCCTTTATTTCCTTTCCCTGATCACCCTAATCCCCAGTTGCAATGGTCTAGCTTAAATCTTATCTTCCAGGCTGTGGAAGTACATTTGACATGTCTGTAGTTCTGTATGTAAGGTGCCTTTGAGTTTATTTCTGGCTTACTTGAGTGCTTGAACAAATTAGAATAATACCCCTCCTCCTGTGTTGTGTAAAGTTCTTCTTTCTTTTAGAAGCTGAGTTGGTCACAAAGGTATGTTTTTCAAATACCTTTCTTCATTTTACTTTCTAATTACATGACAAAGATGGAGTTATTAATGCTGTAATAAACGAGCTGACTGACTTTGCTGGAGGGTACTTCATTTTTGCGTAACTTCTAGCATTTATCAAACCCTAAACTGTTAAAAATTAAATTGGGCCCTTAGAGAGCACTTCCTTACCAGTGTTGTGTTGCATCTGACACCAACATCCAGGGGTTATATTGAGTATTACTTGATTGGCATAAGTAAAAATCAAACTAAAAATTACATCTCATTTCTTAAACATGAGATTTTATCTTTGCTTATAGGCATTGCTTTTGCTTTTCATTACAGATTAAAATTACAGTGAGATGCATCAGTATTCTGTACAAATGATGCGTAATATTGTCAACTCTCAGGTCTAACAGATATTAAAGACAATTCCTGGCCCATGTTGCCTTGACAACACATATTGGTTTTGGTCTTTTTTGTCAATTTAGATTTTTTACTTCATAGAATTTAATTCAGCTGCCTTTATCATTATTTTTTTCTAAAAAAAGGAGACACATTCAGGGGATGCCACTGAAACTTGAAATAAATTTCAAACAAAACTATTAGAAAGTGGATGCTATAACAGGGTTTTTTTATATTACTTGTGGAAAATTGACTTTATCTTACCTTCTTGTCATTTATTCTGCTTTGAGGTTTCAGCATGCTGGACTGTATAGTCACCAAGACCAATTCTCTGCAGCTGTTTTTCCCACCGTACCCATCAATCATTTCTCTATATTCAGTCTAGGAGTTTGTAAGAAGTCATTATTTCTATCTAGCCAAGGACCTTTCTTCAAGAAGCTATCTCTTAACTAAAGATCTGTGCTTTTTGGAAAGCACCAAGCTTAACATTAATGTTTCTAGTGCTGCAGAGCTGATGTCAAGCCATGATAAGGTGCTTCAGTCGTTCATTGCCTCCAGTGTTAAAAATAACCTCCCTATTTTTGGACTGTATTAATCTTAATTCAGGTTTTGGCCATTCATTTGTGATTCTTCCATTATCAATTTTTTCTGCTTCATGTATTTCTTAAAGACTGTAATCAAGCCACTCCTTCATGTTCCTTTAGATCAGCAAAACAGATTGATGCTCCTTTTAATGTCATGCTTTGCTGGTTTCTTAGGCTCCCATTTGATGTTGTCTTTTAAAACTTCTTCATTCTTCAACAATTTTGCTCAAGTATGAAGAGCCAGACAGGACCCACTKCTCCAAAGAAACGTTGATTCAGTGGCAGATGGAAGACACTTGGACCCTCCTAAGGCTACCTAGTATTTGCTTATCTATACATATATAAATGCTTTTTTTGACCTACACCACTGCAGAGTGTTGGTCAGGCTCCTCTAAGCAGGTGCTGTGGCCTGTAGATCCCCATCTTCAGACGCAGTTCCTTTGGAGAGAGTCACCACTCAGTAAATCTAATATTTGCTTCACTCCCAAGAGCATGAGTGTCATAGTCTGCATGAAAATGTAAGAAAAATGAGGGGCGGAGGAGAAAAAAGGCAGATGGTTGAGTTCAGAGCTGTCATTACAAAACTTAATTACATCCCAATTTTGCAGTAGAAGTGGAGAAGAAAAATCAAAYGGTGATGTTTGTTTTGACTCTTATCTATACAGATTATTTTCCTCTAATTTACTTTAAATTCTGGGTTTACTGTCGCTCAAAGTCACTCTTTATTTATTGGTCTGCTGCTYAGTAAAAAAGTAGCAAAAGTGACAAATCATCAATCAAGCTGAAGTATAAGTGATCTTTTAATAGGGTTTTGTTTTCAAAATAGATAGCTATTGAATGACAAAGCAAATGACTTTTCTATGCAGCAACTTAGCTGTTTATTTCTAGCAATTTCCATGCCAAGGGAAATTGAGACTTTCCCCTCTGATGCAACTCAGCCGACTTGCTACTGTTGTAGCACAGAATCATATTTGTGCCTCTAAGTAACGTATTTTGATAAATACCTGATAGACCATGTCCCAGTTTCTGGAGAACCTGTAAATATTTCATTTTGCCAATTTTCATGGATCTACATCTGAGGCGAAGATTTTCATCAGGAAGGCATTTCTTCTGTTCTATTCAGTGAGCAAAGGGGAAAGTATCATTGTGGTGGCATAGTCAATTATTGCCACTTAGAATACATGCACATTTTTGGCTTCAAGAACCTGATATAAAATAGTGAAAAAATTATTTCTTTGCCTGTGTTCATCTGTGTTTTAAGAAATAAACTAGCTGTGCTATTCACATAACTTCAGCAGGTTGTAGGGTTTCTGTAACCATTTTGATCTGGAAGGAGGAAGGGCTTAGATTTTTTTGGGGGTAGTTAATTTTGCTGTGGTGTTTTTAGCTTGGTGCTGTTGAGGAGGGTTGTTTTTCCCTTTATTTTGGGGAAAGGGAAGAAGGAAGCATTTTTTCTTTGGTTTTTTTTTTTCTTTTATGTTGGTAGCCAAACATCCCCAGTCAGAACAAAGCTGTCCTGAACTGTGCTGTTTAACTGCCTTTGCCTAGGATTGGGCCATCTGCCTTTTTTTAGTACTTTTCAAGGAAAAATACAGTAGTTGGGACTAAGAACTAGGAGGAGAAGAGAGAAACAAAGTTGAGCATAACAAAATAAGACCATCATTTAAATCATTTGACAGTTTCAAAATATTACTTATTGGTTTCAATAAATAAATTATATCAGTTTTCTGCAAGTGCCACTCCATTTGGCCATAATTTCTAAACTAATAGCTGTTATGAATCATAGACACAATTTAATTCTGAAGAGAGATTTATTGGAGAAAGACCCAGAGTGCATAGATGAGCAAGGAACACAAATAACAAACCAAACAAACAAGCCAGCAATAACTTGTGTATTMCAAAACTGCCTTAGAAAGTTSGTTTAGATTTTCCCCTCTCAGACTGCATCCTTTACTCACTATGCCAGATTAATTTGGACAGCAAGGATGAGACATCTGCCACTGCAAACTCTGTCTCAGCATAGGGGAAGCTGCCCTTGGCACAGCAGACCACAGAGATTCTTCAGGACAGGGGACAGCTTGTTGCATTCGTGTGCAAGGAACTATTTATATTCAGGCCTGTCTGATTTAGTCCTAAATTTCTCCCTTGAAATTTTAGAAAGGAAATAGCAATTAAAAAGTGTATGTATCTTGGAAAAGCCTTATCAAGCTTACATTTGTAAAGTACAAGCATAATTCATCTTCTTCCTGACATATGTATGAATATATGCATAGCTTGGAAAGTATTGTGACAGTTTTGAAGCCGTGTTTAAGATACATTGCAAAGCACAGATCGTGTCTGAACTCTGAAAGATTTGGAGCAATTTTTGGTTTGCAAGGAATATATTCATGTAAAAGCTCTACCAGTGAAATTGGAAACCAGTTCAGTTAGCCCAGTGTAGATTTAAGAGTGAGCTTGTGCTTTGAAACTTACAGGTAGCACACTCTTCTGAACTGGGGTTCTGGGGAAGTCATAAAATAAATACAGATTTTACTTGGTTTTGTACCACAGAAACACCTGGGCCTCAAATTAGCTCAAAAGGCCTGGGATAAATCTGTAAAAAGATTCCTGTCAGATTCAGTCAGCCTGTTTTGAATATCTCAAGAGGTTTTGGGCAAAAAGAATTGGTAATATTCTCACTTTCTGCTCTTGGCCCTTTCTCCAAAGGCACTATTTGACTTTGTAGCAAAGGACTYTTCAAGTCCTGGAGCTCATCCTGTGTGTGCCAACTTTTTGTTGCTGGTGGCTGAGTGATGACACCAGGTGGSAAAGGGCTACAAAAACCATTCCAGGGTTAGTTCTTTGTCCTGGTCCTCCTCTGCCTTCCAGCAGGTGTTGCACTTCTTTTCAAAGTGCATTAGCCAGTGATTTTAAAATAATGGAAGAGGAAATGCAGGAAGAGAAAAAGCAGTGAACCCATGTTTTTCCCTTAAATTTAGCCYGAGCATCTTGCACTGTTGGATAATTTATCATTTTTAATATCTGTGAGTATTTTTCTTTGGTACTCAAATACTGAGAAACCATCCAGTATGTCAAAAAGGGTAGCCTGCAGTTTGTATAAAAGGGTGAAGATCTGCACCTTTCTGCATAATGGGGATTGYGCCAAAAGTAGGCTGAATATCCTCATGGAAGACAGCAAAACACTGATAGCACCATCAAGGTAAAATCCTAGGAGTAGTCAGAGCTACAGCCTTTTTATCAGCAGTGAGCATTTCTGAACATGGTTCTGCATATGGCTTTTTACTGTGTGTAACTGGAGTAATAAATATTCACATTTATGCCACTTCTCAAAACATCATATGAGAACTTTCAGCCAAGAAAATTCATAAACAGAAGCAAAGAGGGAGTCTCAAGCTGCCAAAATATAAAAAAGGAGCAGAATTCATTTCAGTGTTCGTTTGTAAAGAAATGCAGCGAGTGTTATGTGAGAAAATAGAACACCATGGCATTGCACTCCATATTCACACATGCTAAAGGCAAACACAGTTCTTCACCTGAAGGTTCCTGGCTTTGCCATCAACCTCCACAACTGTTCCAGAGTCCACTTACAGACTTGTAACAGCTTGGGAAATCCTCAGGGCCTTAGCCCAGGATGAGGAAAAAAATACAGTGGTAGTGCTACCCCTGCCTCTCCACATGGTTTTTTTTCTCTTTCTGTATAAGGTACCAACTTCCTTTTAGAGTAGGCTTTGTAGAGAGACTGATTTTTTTTGCCATTTTTTATAAGGTTGTCAACTACATTGTGAAAATTAGCTAAGTCAATGGAAACAAGCTACCTACAAGTTTGGTAAACAAAACAGGCATTGTTCTTTACAAGACTTTAGTTTTGATATCCTCACTAAATCCTGGCCAAAAAAAAAAAATTACAAGTTGTTATGTTGTGCTGTTTTAATGTGAGACCTCTTTCAGTAATTATTTTGTGCKTATTTTTGTGCTGTAGAACATCTTGTAACAGCAAAAACTCCTTTTATTTTTTCTGAGAACTCAGTCTCTGTCCTAGTATTAAGAAAATCACCTTGCTCAGCAACTTTTTAGCATATCAGTAGTGTGTACTTTGTCCTGGTTGAGAAATGCATCAGATTGCCATGCAAAAATCTATTTAACATTTTACCCCCATACATAGATTGTGCAGGCTGTATGTTGTGAATTCATTTGATTTTGCCACGTCTTTTTCAGCAGGAAAGCCAAATCTTGCCAAAATCTTGACTTTATATGAAGCRTAGTTTCGAATAATAGGTTACACAAGCAGAGATAGAATAGATTTTGATACCTTTCATGGGTCCTTTAGGTAACAATAGTAACTGTCCTGTCAAGATGCTTGATTATTTCTATAAATTGTTCTGCATATTCTATGCTTCCAATGTGGTATAATTTAGAAAGTTGCCATTTAAATCCACATATCTTACTGTGATATTAAGTGTATTTAAACCACATAAAATGCCTTCTAATTTATTTTTCATTTAGTCTATTTAATAAAATAGCAATAATGTTCTTTCAAGTGAAGGTTATGGAAAGAAAATTGCTCCTACTTTTAAAATATACTCCTCAATTTGCTGTACCGTTTATTGCACTGCAGTAGTCATTTACCCTCTGGAACATTCACTTAGAATAAAATTATTGCCTAATTTCTTTAAAAAACACTGGAGATTGGTCATGTTCTTCATAACTTTAAATGCAATTTTGTACATTGTTAATGCTTCATGGTTATGCCTAGCAGTAAATCCAAAATTTAATTTATCCTTGGTATTGTTTTCAATTTGCTTTCTGAAAGCTTTGTCTTCTTCTGAAGTCTTTGGAGAGGTAATAAAGAATGACAAAAACTGTTTAAATGATGATCCCTAAGTTATCTTAGTGTTTTTTATGTTCCACTGCTGTTGCTCTCAGGTTTGTTCTTATTACAGGAGAAAACAGTTTTAATATAGCCTATATTGTTTTTGAAGATGTATGGAGAAGGCAAACTTGGTTCACCAGTGCTGCTGGGAGGTCATTAATTTCTGATATTCCCAAATGTTTTGAAGACATCTGGGAAGAAACATTACAATAGCTTTAAAACTCTTGAATCTGGTCAAAGTCCAACTATCATTTCTGTGTTGGGAACCTTCTGTTCTCTTCTCTTCTTTCACCTCTGTGTGCAAGCCTTCCCTTCAGCYAGTATTGTGTTCAGAGAATGAATGTATGTTTTACCTATGACATCTTAGTATTTAATTTCCGTATTTCACTGATTTTCATATAAAATATTCTCAATTGACAGGTAACAATATGTGTTTCCTAGACTATCAGCCCTAAATATACCTCTGGGAACTCTAAATCTGGTGGTGCTGCAGCTGTGCAGATGATGTTGCTGTGCTGAAATGATGTTTTTCATTGTATATTTGCCGTCCACTTACACCTGTGCAGTCCTGCTATTTTCACTCAATACAAGTATGCAACTTTTTGGACYTGCTGATGGGTACACAAGAGCAGACCTAAAATCACTTTGCCCTTGYTGTCCTGCAAACTATGGCTTTGGTGTATGCATCCTTGTGGAGCAGTTTTGTTGCTGTCTAGTTGGGTGTTACACTTKACACAATATTTTATAGATAAAAGCCCCAAACAATACAGCCCTTCCCCACGCACTGCAAAGAGATACTTCCAAAAGCAGTTCAGTTTAGGGATGCAAGAGAATATGAAAATTACCCTTTTTTAACTTTTAGCCTGGGTTTAAGGTTTTAGTCACAGGCCTCTTGCTGTTGGCTTTGGTCAGTTCTTTTCCTGAATTACTGAGATTTATGCCTTAGGCTCTTAGTTTTTTGAGGTATATCTGCTTAGTTTCAAAGACTTTGATCTTGGTCCAGCAAGGTTCAGTGGTGTGGAGCTTGAGTGACTTCAGCACTCTGAGCTGCTTTGGGACTCCTAAAGATTCTGTTGCAGCCAAGAAGTGCCTACCTTCTTTTTCAAGATAGTGAATAAATCCATTTGCCTCCAATCTGAAGCAAGGTCTGTTCTTTCACAGTATTAAATGCCAGGGATAATAGTAATTTTTATTATTTATTTATGCGAATTGAAAGTACTAAGTGAATTTCATTTGGGAAAGTTATTGATCTTTCTCATAGTTGTCATGTTATTTGTTTACCTTGCATCTAAGTTCTCTGCCCTTCATTGAGTGGCTCCTAAATATCTTTTTTCAACATAATATCCTGCCAGACACGAGAGCAAATAAAACTTGGCATATACAGATAACTGGTCTRATACTGGAAATCACAGTGACCCTAACAAATTAATTGGGCTGAAATAAAAATCTAAATTAAAAATTAAAAAAATTAATAAATRAAGAATAAATATTCACACATGCTTCCTGGCATTGAGATCATGTGATTTTTCTTCTTCTGTACATAGCCAGGTGTGTGGCTGGAGGTTTTGTGGTTTGTTTGTGAGGGAGGGTGGTCCCATGGTGAAATGCAAGTGCAGAGATTTTCGGTCAGACTCGATAAACAGAGAAATTGCTGGKTTTTTTTTTTTTTKGGTTATGAAGGGTCTTTGTTGAGAAGGGACAAACATCTCATAAGAAATAGAAAAATACTGAGCCATGCATGAAGTGAAAAGGAAGGAACAATAACTGGTAGCAATAATATAAACATGGATGAAATAAAAGTCTAGACTCTCATGTGCTGCTTGTGGTTGACCATAAACCTCTCTCTGTTTAAGGAATATTTGTAATGCAAAGCCTTTCTTCCTATTCATATTCTGATGAAATATTTTTTTTTTTTTTCAGAAGCCACTTGTGATTTTCAAGTTGCTTCCAAAGAATTGAGCACATTGTGAAAGTCACTGCTTTAGTCCCTCTCTGTGAAAGTTACCTTTGAAAATGTCTTTCAGTAATGATGAAAAAAGAAGGATCATTTCTCTTTGTGTAGGAAGATAACAGAAGTGTTGTAGCAAATGTATGTCTAATTACCTCTGATGGTAAGACAAATGCCTATATTCAAGTCTTCAGAATGTCTTCTTGCACTTAGGTACAGACAGAAAMACCTACAAATCTGTTTTCAGAACAACAGTGTGGCTTCTGCTGTAGTTTGTGAAGAAYGCTCTGGTTTAAATATTTCTTCCAGTTCCAAAAATAACATTATTGCACTTTGGCAACACTGCTTATTCTGTTGTTCCTAAATTATTTATGAACTTTCCAAAATACCTTTCACTTTGTTTGTGGTGCCACTACAAGCTCCACAAATGGGCTCAGATTTAATTTAATGAGAATTTCCTGTATGTACAGAGCAGCGTGGGTGTGTGTTTAGAGAGGCACAAAATTGTGTGCGTTTTAAAGCATGATTTGTTCTTTTTGTGTCTGAAAATTAGTGTTTAAKTCCCAAGCTCCTAACTTTTTTTTACTAGGCATTAGGAGCACTTTTGGCATATATTGCATGAACATTTGATTTCATATGGCTTGTGAAGACATTTCTTTTAAACTCATATAAAGGGAAATGWGGCATTTTCTGGAGTAAGAACTGTAGATAGATAGGAGTATCGAATGGCACTTGCTCACTTCCCCTTGTGAATGTGTTAATCCCACCTGTCTACCATTTTTCCATCTTATCCCTCTCCCTTTCCAGTCCATTGTTACATACAGTGTAATCTCCATATATATCCTGAAAGAAGAGTTGGATTAAGGTAAMCTTTGCCTTACTGATCCAAAAGGCATCACAGGAAACCTATTCTCTTCTCCTTTTCTCTTTTCCTTTTTTTCCCCTTTGTTTTGCTTAGTGTTTTGTTTAGAGGAAGCCCAAAGTGTAAGAAAAGCTGTCTGTGGGGACACTGTTTGTTTTATTAATTTTATTTTGTATTATTAATTTATTCATCGGTTAAGATCTTTTATCTAGCTGCCTCAGGTCTCCTGGATTTTAGGAGGTATTTATGACTGTTTGTTTGGCAAATTGCGTTTATGGATTTTGTGAATCCAAGCAACCTCTGAAGGTTGCTTGGATTCACAGAATTAATGCCATCTTTTCCTGAGGATCAGAGAGGGGAAGTGCTTTTGGAGGCAAAGATAACAATCCCTGAGAGCAGCTTCATATCACACAAAAGTGATTGGTGTTCTTGAGTCTCTTATCAGGAAACCATGATAAGGATGCTGTACTGTTTTCTTCAGCTTGAGAAAGAGCTTGGGGATATTGTGGTGTTCAGAAAACATGAAAGAAGTGTATCGAAGTTAAAGTAGGTGTGGGTAGAAACTGCTTTGCACACCTCTAGTCCCTGTGAAGTGGACTGCTAGAGCAAACTGCCCTCCTTTGTCAGTAATAGTCCAGCTTGTGGTTGAGGTATCAGTAGACTCTRTAACTGCTTCCTTCTTTGAAAGGTGTTTTTGTAAGAAACAATTAACACCTCGGTAGCAGTGTTGGTTGTTTCTTCCTATCGTTTTTACCAGTGGTGTTATTCTGCAGGAAATATTTAATTTTCACCTGCCAGTGGTTGTCATTTCAAAGGGGTTAAAGCAGAGCTCCTCATCTCCTCTCCTCTACTGCCAGATACAGCATTCCTAGTAACTGTGGGGAGCATCATCTCTGCTGTTTTTTGGCCTATAACCTTGATCTCATCTCAGTTTTAATTACCTTTTATATCCGAGCATCTGCTTCCTTCTTACATGATTGTGTTTTTTACACAAGAACTCGAACTTACACCTTTTGTTAGCCCTGTGCAAATCTGAAAGTCACCACGTTTCACATCCTGATATTCTATTTTCTRTTCTTGGCAGGTGACATATTTTCTAATCTCTGTCCACTCACATCTGCTGCCCAAATATTTTTCATAACCTGTGGCTTGGAACATTTTGCTTGCTCTCAGCTAACCTCCCTTTCTCTATCAAATCAGAATCAAGTGCTCATTTTTTCTGTCAGTGATGCTGGAACCTTTCCCAGCCTGTGCCTTTTTTCTGTGCCATCGCAGCGTTGTGTCCTGTCTGAGATGGGCAGTGACATAAGGATTTTGTCACTCACATGTTGGCATGCTACTTTTTTCCCTATACTTCATTGTGTGACCTTGGGGAGCACTTGCACTGACACACAAACTCATTCACCACCTTGTTTTTTTAATAGGGGTTTTTAATTCCTTGTCTCTGTACGAGAAGGATGGTGGCAGTCAGGTGTGCCTGTCATCCTGACTGCCCGGCTTGTGCCGTATGTTTGGGCTGAAAGGTCTTCAGGGCAGACAATGTCCTTTTCATTCTGTGTTTGCAGTCTGATAGGAACTCAGGAAAGGCTCTCAACTTATACAAGAGGATTAAAAAAGAAGCTAAAAATGCAGGAGTTATGTATATTGGGAATGAGCAGTTTACAATTCTGTAGTTAAATAACAGCTGCTTGAAGAAGAGAGTTGGTAACTCATGAGGACAGGATAATTTTCCTCTTTCTTTTCTCCTTCTCAAACACTGCCATCAGTTTGAATTTTTTTWATCTATATCTACTAAGTTAGTTTTTTAGTTACCTTATTGAAATACACATCTACAGGCTGAACATTTTGTAGAAAAGGAAAGGGAAGAATGAAGAACAATCAACATGCTGTATTCATTTTTATAATTTGAGGTGAACCCAAGTAAGTGAATCCTTCAAGTGAAGGGAAAAATTATTGCAGAACTTAGAAATGGCTGTAAAGCAATCTTCACGTAATTKTATTGAACTACAGAAATCATGAACAAACCTAGATTTCTATGAAATATGTCTTAAGAAAGCCATATGTCTGTTGATTTATACAAAAGAAATATGTTGTGTAAAGCTCACTRTTCAGACTAATTTGATAAAATATTTTGCTTGTACTAACATCCACTCAGAATAGACGAAAGCAGGCTGTAGTTCAGGCAAATTAAATTTGTCTTCCAAATGTAAATATCAACCCAATGGAGCTTCCACAGCTTTTTGCTTTCCAACCTTTTGAAGCGAGACCTCTCCTTGGCAGCCTGGAGCCTCAGGAGCCAGGCAGTGATGATACAGTTCTCTATCTTCGAGAGCTTCATCTGTGAGCTGCTTTTCTACCTTCCTGAGTCTTTCTTTTTTGCAGTGCTAGGTTTTTTCTGATCCTTCCAGTTTTTCAAGTTTCAATAATTTGCTGCAGCATTACTGCTTTCCTCTCTTTTGGGGAGCAGAACTACAGTGATATTTACAGCCCATGAAATATAATGTCACTTTTCAGGCCTCTGCAGCATGTTTTAGAGTTGGTTTTGGTTTCTTTGTTGTGGTTGTTTTGGTGGAGTGGGTTTTTTTCTTTTTTTTTTTTTGCTTGTTTTTGGTTTTGTTTGCGTTTTGGTTATTTAACTTTTGTTGTTTTTAAATGCTCTCTTTGCTCTTCTCTACTAGAGATGTGACTTGTTCCATTACATAAAGTAAACTGGCCTGTTGGAGATGYGATCCTGTTTGCAACAATGGCTAATACTTGACGTGTCAGAGGTAAACAGGGCAGGAAAACATACAACTTGGCTTGCTGAAGGTCTGAAGCTATTTCTAGAGCAAGAATTCCTTTGTGACCTCTGTGGTGAAATCTTAACACCCAAGAGTGTGACATTGCCTCTTCCCTCCAGCTTTCTTGCTTTAAATGGAAAAAAGGGGTTTTTTTTTATACGTGTTGCCAACTGTAAATTGACGATATAAAATTTTCTGCAGAAAACCAGTTGAAAGGGAAGTAAATCTTACCTTGGTTTACTCATAAAGCAAATTATAGTATTGTATCTTAGTGATTCATCTTTATATTTCCTATACCAGTGACATAGACATCTTCAACATATTGAAATGATTGTGTTACTGTGCTTGCAGTATTATTCTGGTAGTGTGAAGTAGTTGCGTTTCTATTTCAGGCCTAGTAGCAGCAGTAGATAATAAGAAAATCTAGCTGTTGTTATCCTTGTAGTAAGCAGGTGTGGCTCAGTAATTAATCCCTTGTATAGTACTTAAGCTTCTCTGCCACACGCAGAGAAAAGAACATTTCAGTACATAATATTTCCATTTAAACTATGGTTGGAAAAACACGAGGGAGAACTAGTTACCTCAATGTGTTTTCTAAATTATTATCCATTTTCACCCTCATTCTTTGCTTCTGTTACAGAGATAGCGATAGTAGTATAAAAAATAAATAGGACTTGTTTGTGCTATTTGTTGGCATCTGCTCTTTAAAGCAACCTGTCTGTAGTTGTGCTCCAGGTGAGGAACTGCTGTATATTGAGAGCCAAACTTGCCTCRCCCTGTGCAGGGGACCTGCTGTTTTCTCTATTCCCCCGCTTAGCACTGGGGCTGAGTAGCAGAAAAGATTTGAGAGCTGTGTTTGTGAGACCTGGTGCTGCCACATCCCCCACATCACATTTTTGTATATTCCWTCCATCTTCCTGAAATACTTCTTTAAGTTCACATTTGCTATTGCAGCAGTAAAAGTAGAACTTTAATAGGGCAAAAGATATGGCTTGCTATTTCTRAAATATTTTGAGCTCTTTATTAGTTAGTGAAGGCTCAAGTGCATGTGCAYGAAGCTCACTCTCTTTGAAATTTACTTTTCTGTAATACGATACAGTGTTTAGGATTAAGTATGAAGCAGAGACTGTGGCTGAGACTGTTTTAGAGTCCCTTGGGATGCATTTAAGAAATAGGAGACGAGGAGTAACCAGGTTTTCCAGATGTTTTCAGATTGCAGAAATGTCGATTTGATCAAAAGCAGTACTGAGAATCAAAGGTTCTGAATTAGAAGCAAAGATGCACTTGTGTATTAGCTGATTTGTTGCATCAGTAAAATTTTAGCCCTTTTTTACAGTAAAAATAACTATTCCAGATGTTTCTGGAAAAGTCAATCACTTTTGCCAAGGAGCAGTGGGAGAGACCGGGGCATATTTCATTTAGGTATGTGATGTTTGACAACACCATCCTTTTAGGAAAAAAAAAGTGGCAACTGTGTTTTTGGTCTTTGCAATTAAATGCTTCAGTCACAAGCAGCTTCCTCTGTGAGGTGCAATTCTCAGTTCTGGGAGTTCCCCTAGTATAATTCTCCTTCCCCTTCTCTTTAGTCACTGTTACCCCTATATGCTGTATTTATAGCACAAAAGCTTTCCTGTGTATTTGGCTGGAACAGAATAGAGGGTCAAGCATGGGAGGCTGGATTTTCAGAAGCGTACAAGTAACCTGGAAGCAGTTTCTTGGAAAAATCAATAGGAGTTGTCCTGCCACGTCATGTAGATTTTTTTTTTTTTAAATCCCAGTAAACCATGGAAGGCTTTGTAAAAAGTTAAGTGTCTTAGAGTCACTTAATGAATCTTAAGGAAGGAGGAAACAGAGGCACTCTCTTGGAGTATGCAATCTGCTTTTTCTTGCATGCAAACAATTAACTTCAGTGTGTGACCAAATTCACCTATTCCTGAGCTCCTGCACTGTTTGATCCTATGATGCAGGCTGCAATAGTTAGTTATATCAGAATAAGGGAATGATGGAATATTCCCTTATTATATCAGAATAAGGGAAACATGGAATATTCCAGAGTCCTCAAGACTTGCTACATGCTGTGGTCTTCTGCAGTGTTGATAGCGATCTATTTGTTATGAGAATCATTTTACCCTATTAACTCTGGAAAGATAATTGCGAGAATCATAATTCTTCCCCACATAGAATTTTCTGGGAATGAAATACCTGTAAGAAAACACCCAAACAAACCACTGAACCAGGAAAAAARTTAAAACTTACATGACATGATGCTGTTAATGCTTTAATATTAATTTTATTTGTATCTGAAAAAAGGCTCWTTGCCTCTGCAAACTAACTTAGTTTCATAATGCTTTTTCCTGTTCTATTGGAGAGTTGGCAAGGGATGGAGCAAGCTGCATGATTTTTAAAAATTGCAATGCAATGCAAAGCTTGACCCAAATTTTCCAGACAGTGGAAGGTTTGAACAAAATCATGTCAAAGGAGAGACAGTATGGATTTGAAAGAACAGTATTGATGGAAAAAGAAGGCAGTTCTTGCTTTTGGTAGAGAAAAGACTGTGGTCTTCACAGCTTAAAAGAGAAGCATTACACTGACAACTCCGCAATTTCCACCACATCCCCTGCTATCACTGCTTTCCCTGCTCYATTCTTATACGATGTAGAACTAAGTTTGGAATAGAACCCTAAATAAGTTCTCCTCCRTTTGTTTCCCTTAACCCCACTCCTGTTTTTTTTCTAGGCCATTAGATTAAAAGCCAAATGAACAGAGAAACAAAACAAAGAAGAGAGGGATTAGAGAAATTAGTCATGAAATTGAAAATTTATAAATTAAACAAAGCGGTGGTAATGAATAGTACCAAGTGCGTTTGGGTAAGAGTAAGGAAAAAAAATCTTTTTAAATAACAATCAAAATTCTAAGGGTTTAATTTYTATTTTCCTCCTGGATTTTACACTGATTTCCTTGTAGGACCAGTTGTGTTCATATTCACCCTAGTTATTCTTCTTTGAGAGCCTCTTGCCATCAGTAAATAGTGTTGCTAGCACAAACAAAATGAGGTAGCATGTATARCAATCTTTCCACATTGCACTAGCATCTAATCTGGAGATTTTCTAATTRAATATTAAAAAAATGAATAGGATGCACTTGTCTTACTGTGGAAACCTTGATGGCAGTTATGGGAAACCAAATACCATGGAGTTTACAGGTAGAAGCAGAATTAGATTCCTTATGGAAGGGATTCATTAATTTGTTTTCAAGACTAAGCGATGTCAGTTTCCATTTGATTGGAAATAATGCTTGCAGTTCAAAGATCACCTCTGAGCTCTGGTTATAATATGTTAATGACATAAAAATCATCCAGATCTAAATCATTTTAGAGATTGCATTTTCTGATCTGTGGTACACTCTGCTACTGTCAAGTAATAAAAACATAAATCAGCTGCAGCTTTTCATCCTGCATGCATTTGTGCACAGCACATCCACTATTTTGACAGACAGCAGCTAATGGATCAGAGAAGACCTCAGAAGACTTTTAAATATCAACATAAATCTGATCTGGTTTGCTTTCATAGTTTGCCATTATTTTAAATGAAATAAAATTAGGTTGTGTCATGAGCATCATATTCACAGTGAAGATCAATACGTATGCTTGGTTTGTGACATTTTGATTTGAGGAAAAGGTTTCCTTTAGCTACTGCATGTCAAATCCTAAGGACATGTACGTGGGTTTGGTGTATCACACCAAGCAGCTGCTTATGCTCTCTAGGAAGTATAATGTGTAATGCTTCTCTAGGAAGAGGTGTAAAAGAGAAGCACTGGAGGATTGTAGAGTACCTATTAATGGAGTCATACTGTGTGAATGTTTTATAGGCAGAAATCTGGATATTGCTGTCAGTTGTGTACTTGGCACCTTTTCCAAACACAAAGTGGGGAGATGTTTTTTCTCTTTATTGGGGTTCTGGGCACAATAGCTGCATCCTCTATTTAATATGTATCCAGGCTGGTTTTATGCACATCTCACCATCATCAGTTGCAGCCTATTCTAAACAACCAGGCCAGATCCAACAGCTTCAGGAATAATGTGATTTTTCATTGCTTTTTAAAGTTAGGACCTGAGTGTATTTCAAGGCTGGAGCTGATGGCAGCCATCAGCCCCCTGTCTGTGTTCATATAAACAGCAGACATGCTAGGAGGATTATGAGATTAATGTTTCTACCATGTGCTGTCTAATTCTTTAGTATTTATTTAAAACGCGCTAAGCAGTGTTTATTTTATGGTTGAACAGTTGWAGCAGTGCACTGCAAGTTGTGTCTGTTGTTGGCTATTTAACCCCAACCATCATGGGAAGTAGAGGCTGTCATACCTGTCAAAAAAGCACAACAGCGAACATGGGGCTGAGCACCAAACCCTTTTTTATTGCTGTTGTTGTTATCCCTGCAAAGTCAGTGTCAGAGGCCTTGGTTAATGCAGGGCAGAAGATAAGCTCTTGTGAACTGATGCTGGGAAATTGAGAATAATGCCTTCTCTGGCTATTGCTTATTCCACTACAGCACRCTGCTTGCCTGTCGTGTTTTCACATTACCCATTTTCCACTGATTGGTTTTTAAAGTGACAGAGCATGTTCCTTTCGTATCACAAAGAGCTTAAATGTGTGCACAGAGGTTATGCAGTGAAAAGGAGGTTCTCCTATGARAACAGTTGAATGCTGTACATGTGTGGTTTTCCCTTTGATTAGAAATCAGTTCTTGAGGAGGTGGTTATATGCACTGTACAATTCCAAGATAGATTCTTTCTCTGCACAGGGATGCTAACATGKATCAGACAGGAGGACAAAGAGTGTTTTCTAAGATAAGGTGAGCATTTATCAGCAAAAGTGATAGCTGCAAATTCTTTTCCCTCTCAGTTGTTGAAAGTCTTCATGATATAAATATTAATAAAGAATGGTTTGTRAAATAGGGAGGAAGTAARCAAGGCTGTACTTATTCAATGGGAKTGTGCAATTTCTACATGATCTATTAAAAAGTAGTGAAAAGCAGTCTAAAATCTAAAAATATTGTATGTCTCATGCCATTGGTACAAGTGCCATACCACTGGACATCTTTATACTGGACTTGGTGTGGTTTTCAAATCCTTAAATACAAAAACTTATGTTGTCACCATGTGTGTGTTCTTTTGTCTCTATTTTTAGCTTTTCAAGTTGTTGATACCAGTGAGACTTTKTTGTCAACTGCTGACCAAACTGCTGCTCCTGCCAGTCAGGAGCACCCTCTCTGCTTGCTTGTATACTTCTCAAACCTTTTGCATTTTCCAGAAGGATYTTCTAGCATTTCTCTGGTCTCCAGGCTAGACCCACTTTATTGTTTTTGTGATTTGTGTAGTGGGCTTGCTTTGTGTTCATTTGAGATTAGAGATGTGTCCCAGGTCAATTAATTTTATGTTTAGGTTATTTAAGTGAGTTGATAGTTTGTGTCAATCTGAAATGTGCATCTTCTTTTTGTCTGGCAATCTGCACAGAAAGTATCTAATTTTTGCAGTTCAGTTTCCCAATACTATTTGAAGAAAGTTAGCAGAAAAATAAATGTTGCTTCTATGAACAGCAAGATTTGCCAAAACAAAGCTGTCTGTAGTAGTACTCCTGCTAGTTGTAGTAGTGTTAGGCCAAAAAATATGGATACAGAAAACTAGGATGTGTATTTGCACTATACGTGATTCAAACCCTCGTTTTGAATATGCCACGTTCCTGATTTATCTTCTTTGAAGTCCTTTCATTTGTAAGCGTGTCACGTTGTATTAGTAATTAACTACTCATTAGGTSTGGTGTTAGAGCCTTGCTGTCCTGTGCTGTAGGTGAGTGACATGATTTAATTTTTCATTATTTGGGATAATGCCAGGCAGAGGGAAAAAAATCCATTTGTGCAGCAGCACAGCACCTAGGCCACTGTCCTCTGCTGAAGATCTAACTTCAAGTTACAGCCTTATTTGGCAGCCTAAATTGGCTGTTGAGGACCTTGACTTGGGATTTCCCAGGTGAGCAAGGGATGATCGGCACTTCAGTTTAGTGGTATGGCTTCTCTCTTTTCACTTTGTTCAAGAAAAAGTCTTTGTGCATGCCTGAGAACCTCTASAACCTTTCATGCTAAGCAGTGGAGATACAGAACAGGAGTAGTGGGACTTGGCTTGCATTCCTAACCTGTGAGGCCTCATTCATGAGCGGAGAGGATTTGCACTGAAAAACTGCTTCTGTCTCCATACAAACAGTAAGAGTTGCAAAGATCAAGGTCTCTGAAACAAATAATTCAGAGGAACAAAAAGCCTATATGAAATATGAGATGTATAATCTCTTTTATAGATCTATATAACAGAGGTCTAAAGAAACAGTTCCTAACAACTCTAGAGTGGAATAGGAAATAAAGCCCTTTGTACCTTTCTTGAACCTCTCAGAGTGCTTTGTAGAGGGGACATAATTTCCTTTCTGACTTTTTCAGAAAATACAGCTGCATAGCAAAGTGAGGGATTATTTATAAAAATCTTTAATTATGTGAACAGTTCTTCGTAGCTCTCTTTTATCTCTCTAGTTCTATTATTAGTAGAAACTGCAAAATGTAATTTCYTACTTTTAAGGGAAATCGTCTTGAAATATTATGTCCAGTACCTTGGAAGAAAGCTGGAAGCCCTTCCTTTTGTAGAGATCAAATGTGCTCAAGGATGGGTGCTCTCTTTCAGCCCCGATCACATACACATATACACACTTGCACTGTGCATATGCCTTGTAATTAGAACCATCCAAAAAACCCCAGACAACAGCCATCAMTGGGATCTAGCTAAATATTGCCAGTAACTCTGTGAGTACTGGTGGCCATTGAATGATGCATCACTTACCTTGAGCCTCACTGCTACTAAGAATATGGGCTATAGTGCTTAGCAGTCATTGAAAGAATYTCAGCAACTTTTAATTTTTTTTTTCCTGTGTAGGCTGGGCTTTCTCCCTCTCATAAATTGCACAGGAGGACTTGTCACACGTGAAGGTGTCACTGAGGTGCAATGTCAAAAGGCAACTCYTTATTTATATTCCATGGGGTGCCAGAAAGCTGCCTGTTTCTCATTAAGCAATTTTGTAACTTACCTTTGTATATGAAAGAAAAGGTCTTTGAAAGCTTCTGAAATGAGAAATGTTGTTTCCTTCTTCTGTGCCTCACTGAACTACAAGTATGCAGTCAAAACTGATTAGGGAAACTGAAGAGAACTAAGTAAATATGTCTCAGTGTACATTTGCAGAGAAAAGAAACCAAAGGGGCAAATAGGAAATGAAAAAGAAGTAGAAGTGAGTGTGACTTTTTTAATGTAAGTGGAATATTCATGCATGCCAAATCTTCTTCAATATTTCACTTTTCCTAATTCAAATAGCTATATGTTGCTTTATTTTATTTTTATGTTCCACATTAAAAATCTGAAACATTCAGAAAAGGGTCATACTCTCTTCCCATATTGAGAATGGAGATTGTTGAAGTGACCCAGTGTCAAATGCTCATGCTGCTGTCAAAGCCTGAAGTTAAGTGTGTGGTGTGGGTTGGCTTTCCCAAGGTCGCACCAGATCAGTGGAACCAAAGGTCAAGTTTTTCACATTTCAGTCTTGCAAGAAGAAGTAAATAAGTCACAGCCTACATTCTACCATTCATAAAAAGCTAATAGGATTCAAGCAAGTTTGAATATCAGTTAATTAAAATRTAAAAAGGAAAGGAATTATGAAATGTAAATAGCCTAGTGAAGTGAAAGTTGGAGCATGTGTCCTCAGAATTAATAAAACCCGAAGTTTTGAGAATTATTCTTTATGTACCAAGTTAAGCCTTTAAATCATATGTATTTGAGTTTCTTAGCTTTCCTCAAAGATGTACTAATCCCAGTAAAAAATAATCTTCCTGTTATTATTATATTTTTATACACTTCTGCATCATTAGGAACCCTTTTCACCCCCAAAGGAAAATCAACGGGTTTAGTATTTGAATGGCCAATTATATGAAAGAGGATAAGCAGAATTTCTCTGTGGAACTTAAATTGAAAGAATGCTCAACATTTACAGTGTAACTTTAAATTTTTGTGGGGGAGGTATTTTCATACTTAAAGTATTATTCAATGTTTTATAAAATAAATTATTTATAATAAAGAAAAGCTTTAATGTTTAATGGGAAAATTCCTGTGTAGTTTTTCTTGCTGGTTTTTTTTCAAGTASAAGTAATTCTATATTTAGAATAGGTGGTTCTCTCTATATATGATATTCTTTATATTGTGGCACACCTAAAAATTAAACAGATCTTGAGGTCGTAATTTGTTGAATAGAGAAATTTCATAAGGTGCTGGTGGCAAAATAAAGGATGTACRTGACGGTTTGCTGAGGAGTCCTAGTGATTGACTCTTTCTCTTGGCCTTCCTCCTTTCCTAGTCTGACCTGTGTGTTGCTCTGGTTTTGCTCAGTTCTCGCTGCAGCACCTCTTTATCCGAGCGCGTTGTAGCGCAGCCTGCGCTCCGAGCTGCCCCTGGGCTGTGTGAATGTGGCAAGCGCRGCCCTTAACCTGCCCTGCAAGTCCCTCTAAACAGAGTATTTCCTCAGGCTCTGCTTACAGTGCTCCTGCTTTGGCCGGCTGGGAGTGCACTCGAGGCAAGCGTGTGCCCGCCTGAAAAATACTGATTTTCTGTGTGGCGGTGTCAYGTTGCTGGGTCACTGTAAATTTGCTCCCTTGTCTTTAGTTTTATACTGAGTGATTGTGGGTTTGCTGGCGCAGATCCTGCCTGCACATCATGAACTCTTGCTCSAAGTGTTTCCAACTTGCATTCAGTGTGTGTGGGATGTATCTTTGTGTTTGAAGACCTTTGCAATTCCTAACTCTTGTAATCTGTTGGGGTTTTTAAATGTACTTAACTGTGCTATTGAAAAATTATCTTATTTCTTGAGAAATATTTTTAAGTGTTTCTGGAAGGTAAATTTACAAAGTATCAAAACAGTTTCACAGTATTGTGAGATATTTTAGGTCTACCCTGAAAAATATTGCTAAAAAAATCCAGTTCTAATGGTGGTCATTGGGGGAGCTAATTTCTTCTGCAATATGTGTCTGGTACTTCTGTTGTGCCTAATTTCAGGCATCAAACAAATTAACATTGAGACGTACATTCCCTTGATTATGATCTGCTTGCAGGTAAGCCCCACAGTCTTTTTTAGCATGATTTTTTAAACTACCATAGTAAAGATTTTAATCTTTCAATAAGCCTTAAGAGCTATTGTGTATTCATCTGTATCTTTCAGTTGGAAAGATTGCTTCAGCTTTCAAATGCCAAATGAGCATATCATTGTGGTAATTTGCAACTGKGTCATGGTGTAAATGTTTAAGATGGAGCACAGTATTAAACTCCTTATATATAGTATTAGATAATTTGCCTAAGTGATCTACAATGGGTATTTCAGCAGTAAAATTTGGAAATAAAAGAGCAACTAGGTGCAACACTGTGTATTCAGTAGTAATTATGTAACATCTTAAAAATCTATAATCATATACTGAAGAGGTTGTGGGAGCTGCAGGTTTCGAGGAATTCTGCAGAGTGACAGTGGGGAAGTTTAAATAGTCAATATTCATCCCGCTATGTAGTTATCCTGGTAGGGAATCAAWCTGTTCCAGTGAGCCAGTGAAGATTTACTGCCTGATAACCTGATGACACTGTTAAGGAACCACTGAATTTGTCGAGTCCCACATCACCTCTTGTGACTGCCTGCACTTTTCCTGTGGGTTTTATGGATGAAGACAAAGGGGTATCATTTATTCCAAACACTATTTTACCTTTTCTTTCTGTGAGATGGTTTAAGATAGGATTTAAAGAAAACAAAAGCCAACAAAACACATGGTCTTGTGATTTCATAGGAGAGGTCAAAACCAATGGCATATGTTTCTAGAACCGGGGATAAGGAGGGGCTGGCAGGGTATCTSTAACAGGTGATAAATCCTTTTGAATATCTAGATATTTACTCAGATGATTGTTTTGGAATTTTTAAGTGTTAGATCATTTACACTGAGATTAGTAATATGATCTCTGCCACTCAAACATGAGATGTATCCCAAATGTTAACGAATGCATCCATGGAGCATGGTAGTAAAAAAGAAAAAATTATCTCCAGTTTGCAGGCACAGAGTAAATATTGAATAAAACTACATTCCCAAATCTGCCAAAGATATTAAAGAAATTAGCTGTGATTCACCTAAAATTAAAGACATAGAAAATATTTGACAAGCGTGGGAATTGGCAACCCACAGCATGTAGGTTTTGAGGAAGACCTTGCCTCTGTCGTCTTCAATTCATATTSATAATTATGAAAGCATCATGTCATCCCACAGAAGACTCAGTGCTTTTCATCTAGAGGTATCAGAGGGTATTTAACATTGCTAATGTGAATTCTAATTCATGTAAATTACTTCATGAGTGTGGCACATTTCTACCCAAATACTTTTTATTTCACTGCATACTTGGCATTTAGTCAGTCTTTGGAGGATGATGCATACTAAAACATGCCTGACATAATATGAAAACAGCAGTATTTTGTGGAAGTGATACAGGAATAATCCATAGATAATAGTACCCTGCTGACAGTGATACATAACAGCCKCTTGCTTTTCTTCTGATGAAGTCAATACATGCTAAACACCTTCATTTTATACTGCTAGAAACTCAAAATGCCCCATGATTATTTTAGTCCTTTTTTTCTTGTTTTCCATATACTTCTAGCTGGTAAACAGTGTTTTAACCTCATTCAGAGGATTCCCCAGTCCCTATCCAAAAGAGGAAGCAAGGATGTAATCAGCCCTGGCCTCATTAAAATCTTTCTAATGTAATCTGTTGTTCTCAAAAAGCTTAGCCTCAGATCTACCAAATGTATTTTAATTATGTTTTAGATGGATTGTGTCTGGAGCTATGCAGTTGCTGAAGCAAATTAATCCATTACATCAGCTAGTTTGAGTTCTTTGTATGAGAATATTTACAAAAGACTTACAGAGTAGCTAAAGGGACTCAATATAGCTTTTTCAGCAGCAGTTTCTTATATTTCATCTTTTTGTCCCCAACCAATGTATGGATTCTATTAAAAAAAGGAAAAACTGTATACTCCAGTGTGATGCATATTTTTGCTCACAAAAAAGAGATAGTAATGATATTAACACAGGTGCGCTCATTAGTGAAGCTATAATAATCTTTCCAATTCTATGTAAAATCTTCAYCACCCTTACTGAAATTGCTATAATTAGGAATTTATTATTGAAAGCATGGAATAAACACTAGATATAGTTAATCAGATACAGTGATAATCTTAAATAGAAAAATAAATTTATAGTTAAAGTGTGCTATCCTGAAAAAAATTGATTTTCCATGGCAAATGATCCCATTTTATTTAATAAACTCTCAGCAACCTGGGAAGTCAGTGTGTTGACCAATCCATTAATCATTTTTTACATCTTGCTAAATGCAGTTTTTTGTATTCAAAGTACCACTAATTACTTCAATTAACTTTGAAGTGTATCTTTTCTTTCTCTGACTGTGCCTGTAATTTTGAACCCAAGAGGGTTTAATAGTCTTTAGATGTGTTTATTTCATTTCAAGATAAAATTAAACTCCAAACCTCTTTATCTGCCTCTATCCTTAAAGGAAATGCGGGGCCTGGTCACAACTTTCCTTTCTTTCTCCGTCCATGTGATCTCTTTGGCTGAATTGGAATGTGGCAACCTTGTGGGCCTTTTTAAGTTTGGTCAATAAACAAGTGTGTTTGGGGGTTTTATCCTGGGAGTATTTGTGAGGAATGATGGCAAGCACATGGAGATTTTAAAAGCAAAATTATTTAAGTAAATAGGCTGGCATTGAATAGAGTGAACATTCTACACTCTGTACATGAAATTCGAGCCTATCATTCTGTCAGCTAAGTTTGTAAGTTTGTATTCAGGAACTCATCTACAGGCTTTTTTTTTTTTTTTTCCCCAGAAGTGACAGTATAAGGTTCCCAAGAAGGCTGAAATACTGATCTCCATCTCATTATTTCCTCTCAATCAATTATCATCCTCATGTTGCAACAGAAATGTCATCTRGGAAAATGCAGGGAAGGCTGTCTTGGAAAAGGGAGGGGGAAGAGGAAGAGTAACACTTATAGGAAATGATGAATGGAGGAAACATTTCACATTTTTATCATTTTTGTTAATATCTTAAGTCTTTGTCTTCTTGTTTCCTTTTGAAAATTTTTGTGGTGAGGATGTTTTCTGACAGCAGGGATGCTGTAGGAATCCCAGAATGGAGTGCCAGGACTGCTCAAGAGGCTGTTAAGATGCATCTCAGAGGAGCAGCCACCTCACTCTGTGTGTGCTCAAAGATTTCTTTGTTAGTTAGCTAGGGAGGTCTGGGGGAAGAGTGTTTTCCCCAGGTGGAGCTCAGTTAGGAGCCCTGGTTTCCTGGGGCACTGCAAATGGGGTTGAAGGCTCAGCAGCTGGGCATTAAATCTCTTTGGCCTGTGCTCWGGGCAGCTTAGCACAGTGGCACTGCACAGGCAGAAAGCTCAGCTGCAGAAGCAGCATCATGCTGCTTGGCTTTTGTTTTTTCCAGTGTTCAAGTGCCCCCCATGAGATCCTCTGTGTGGACTAAACATTTGTTTTCCATGGATTTCACATTCCTTGGACTTGCATAGCTCGACYTTTCTGTGTTAGCTCAGACTGCTCTTGGAGTCTGTGCTTGTGAGAGCTCCCAGTAATACCATGTGAGGTGAAACGTTTCTTGAAAACTACAATCCTCAGCTAGTGTTTTTTTATACTTAAGCAAACCAAGGTCTCAAAAAATTGTACATTGTTTGCTCCTTTCTTACTTGTTCATTCACTTGCTGGTTGAAAAAAAAGAAAAAACCAACAAAACACCTCTTGTTTACAGAAGAGATAACTCTGGGTCGTTTTCCACTGATACTATTTTTTCTTATCTATAAAAGGAGTCAAGAAAGCTGATTGTTTTCCTGGTAACATGTAGGTAAGGTTTTTAATGCAGGCTTAAGTTTACTGTAGAGACAGAAGTAGAAGAATCTCATAGCCTCATCCCCAAACATCTGCCCATGCCTGAAGCCATCTGTAGTGTGGGTATTTCAGTTGTAGTTATGACAGTTTTTGTTGTGTTCAAAGCTTTTTTCTGCTGTCATACTTAATGACAAAAATTGCAGTTATGGGTTGAAAAAGAAAGTTTATGAGCTACATCAACTCCATTGCAGGGTAACTTTTCTGCTCCCAAATACTTTGATGGTCATACTGCTCTTAGCCTTACTATTGCTTTACTATGAAGTGAGAAAATGAGCAAATACATACATTATAACAGCTAATAAAATTTTATTCAGTCTTACAAATGTTGCTCAAGTTTCATCTTTAAGGTTAATGTTTAAGTTGTATTCATTTACTGCATTGCTTCTTTCCAACTCGCTCAGCTTTGCTTTGACATTCATATTTGAAACTAAACCCCATTTTAAACTACCAAGTYTTATAAGGTTTGACATTAAAGGCAAATGTTATTTTCTATCAGTTATGTTGTATACAACCTTTATATTGCTGAATTAGGGAGAAGCTTAAAGTTTGTGATGAAAACATGAAATTGATGGTGTTTAAATTGCTGATTCTTTCTTAGATGCACCTTTTTTTTGATATATAAATTTAGAAGCTGTTTCTGTGTCATGTGTRACTTTGCTGGGGTTTATATGTTGTTGATGATTTAAAGGGAACACAAAATTCTGCTAAGCAATAGCACTGTCATCAGTGCAATTCTGTTGCATTGCAAGACGGCGGTTTATTGCAATGAATTCAAATTTATTGGAAGTTAGTGAAATTGTTTGAGTATAAATTTCCCTTAGCGTTTTTAACATTCTTTCAGCTATTTTTTTCTCTGAAAAATGCTGGAGAAGGCTCACAGAGGATCATGTACAGTCCTTCTCTGTATATTATGAAGCTTTAATTTTTTTTAATTCAAAATGTTTTGCCTTCAGGCTGCTGAGTGTTTTTGTTGACCAGTTTTGTCAGCTGAAGATTGATCTAATATCTTCTCAAAACTGAGAATATAAAACCCATTCCTCTTGCATTTTTACAAAGTTGCTGCCCATTTTCCTAAAGGAAAATTGCAAATGGTTTTACAAAGTCTAGAATTCAAAAGGAAAAAGGAGGATGGCAATCTGATAGGCATTCAGGCCCATTGAACTTGCTGAAAAAGGAGCATCATACAGAACTGCTGTTTTAAAAGTAATGACACAGAAGAGTGATACATGTTAAAAAAATAAATTAGGCTTGCAGGGAAGCTAATATGTAGTCTAAATTTGCTTCCAGGATGGTGAAATAATTCTACAACTAAATCTTTAGGTATAATTGCTGTGTATAATTTATGCAAATTTCCCTTAAAAATGTACTCAGTCATTTTTTTTATTTCTACCATTTTGGACTAGCCACAGAAGTACTTAATTTTTTCCTTGACTGAGATCATAAATTTCACTATCTAAAGTAAAGGTATTCCCAGGAACTTTTCCAGCGAAGCAGTTCCAACTTTTTCAAATGTGAATGGTCCTCACACTTATAAATTTATGTTCATGGAARGATTAGTTGGTGTAGCCTTGTTCAGAGCACCAGTAGCTGAGGATAAACTGATTTCAAGTGTGGAAAATAATTCTGTGGAATTCCTCTAGACTTAACCATGTACTCGGGTTCTTCAAAATCTCTTATGCAAACAAACAAAATTACTATAATGTATAAATTGTATCCCAGTTGCTCTGATGTGTGACTGGACTCTCATCTGTGCAGATATGTTTTCTGGTKTCAAATTTTAATATAAGATAATTTTAATATAAGATGATTAATTTAAAACACTGTGAGTGACAATAACATTTTTGGTAACTGTTAGCATGAAAAACTGTATTGGCTGATATATGTATGCCKGTGTGCTCTCTCTTTTGATCTTTCTTGATGTTGAAGAGCTAGGTGTTTGCAGTGTTTCTGTTTAATGTTTTTAATTAAGTTTACAAAAGCATTGAAGAGTCTCAATGGAATTAAATATTAAAGCACCCTGAAGCTACTTTTAGTGTTGCAAAATGGGAAAATGGAGATAAGAAAGGAAAAATACGCTTAGCATGTAAATGTACATTTCTAAGTAATAGAATTTGGCCAGGAACCACTGCATTGTTTTTTTTKKTTKGKTTTTTTTTTTGCCTCACCTGTAGTATTTAAAGCAGTAAGAATGTGCCAAGGGATATCAGATTTATACAGTGGTGCTATACCATAGGAGACAGGAAAATGTCTAAGCAGACTACCACTGATCATTGTGTGCTGAATTTCTGGAGATTTCTTGAGCGGGGTACACGATGTTTGTAACAGTTGRTCAAACTGCATTTGTCATTTGGAGCTGACTAAATCTCTCTATTGTCATCACTATCCTCCAGTTACATGMATGCAGCCAGATTCACTGGGAATTCTGCCTTGCTTTTCCTACAAAGTCTRGGCCAGGGATGCATGGTCTTCCTGTCCCTGCTCTGCTACTGAGCCTGTGGTTTTTTGTTGGACTTGAAAGGCATGTGATCACAGTTACCACCAATAACAAATCTGAAAAAMCATGAGGAAGCATTTCTTCTCCAGACATCATGCTCCTGACTTCCCCCATGCATCATGAAGGATTTATATTCCTTCTGATTCCATGATAATATTGGAAAGCTTCGTTACTGTCCTTTCTACATCTCTGCTGTCAAAGTTTCAACATCCCAGAATCATGGGGAAACTCTGGAGACGTTTTGTCCAAACTCTACCACACTTTTTAAAATAAGAATTATTATAATCTGCTTCCCCYTAGCTGTCTCTTCTGTTTGTGGTTCACATTCTTTCTGGCATTAAGAAAAGAAATTTAAAAATAAGAATTGAGTTTTATTTTTAGATACTGTAACTCACCATGAAGAATGCTGTGATAACAAAATCAGGCAGTGAGTGAAATATTGAGAATTTTATGTCAAAATTTTGTACCAGAACTGCAGGTTGAATTTCCTGTTGGTTATACACAATTATGAAATGAGTTTTAAGAAGAAAAAAGTAACAGAAGGGATGGAAATTGAGTGTTGTGTGGAGCTGCTAATTCAGTTTACATCTGTGAAGTAATTTTCAAAGCAACTGGTAAATTCTGGTCTCACTCTTTAGTCATTTCAGACACTAATTTCTGAGAATCATATCTGAGGTAATGACTTTCAGTATAGAGTTTTGTCTGTACACTTCTGGATGTTACTTGTAGCTCTTGATTGCTTGTGCATTAGTCATTGCCCTTTTTAATATTCTTAGACATTGAAAGAAGTAAAATCAAAGACAAATATCCTGGATACAGCAACAAAGAACACTGTTATAAATCTTAATTACTTTTATTTTACATTTGTCTCCAACAAATTTTTCACACAGAAATAGGACCAAACAGTATTGATGCTGGTTTCTGTTGAGACTGAGTTAATTTTAGCAGTAAAATGAATTTTTCTATCTTTGAGAAGACAGCTTTTTGTTTCTTCTTGATATGCGTAATTTCTACTGAAYGCAATAAGAGCCAAAATCCTTGATTTTTCTGTCTTGTTCCAGAGAGAGTAAGGATTGGATGCTTAACTTCTGAGGTGATGAATATGAGACCCATTCTGAAAGAATTGTCTGGAGTTCTCTCATAAACTACCCAAACAAGACTGCCTCCCTTACATACTCCTTTCCTTCTTGTATTTTTGTTTTAAAAGAAGTCTGCACGTATTTGGTTGGAGTCTTATCTAGTGCATAGTGAGGAGCAGACAATCAAGAGGCAATTCTGATTTCAGGCATATTCAGTGCATGTGAACTTCCCTCTGCAAGAGTTTCATACTTCACTGGGTGAGTGCTAATTCGATTCAGTCTCTTGTAAGGGCCTTCAGGAAAGTAATTTTGTCTTTAACTTCTTGCAGTAACAAAAGACATATTCTAAGACAGCAGCTTTTATGACAATGCAATGTAATGATACGCTCATGAAAGAGCTGATTTGGATCTGTGCTTGGCTTTGCAAAATGCAAGGTGTGTTATGCATTCATTAAAACTTTGATAAATGAAAAAGGAACTGAACAAAAACCTGACTTTGCTAATTAATCATCCCATATGATCATAAATCTGTTTTGGTATTACTACCTTTATAGTAAGATGCCCTTAAAAAGAGTACAGCAGGGCAACTCTTATGCATTTCTGAATACAACTTGAAATGTTTAAATAGTGACCTTACTTAAAATATGTGTTCATCCTATTTTATGCTTTCCTTTTCTAATCTGTGGCAGTAGACATTGAAGCACCATAAGGAAATCAATGTCTTTCTAAGCAGCCAGGAATTGGAGATTTTGCCTAGAAACTCTCAGAACAGGGTTCTTTCACCTAGATCATGTTAAGCAGAAATTAACATGGGCCAACCCTTTGGTGCTGACCTTGTGTTGTGATCTGATGCCTTGTGACATCCAGAGTCACTTTAGAGTCTCAGTAACCTGGATATGGCAAGGCATTAAAAATGCACTCTCATTTCCTCTCATCATCACTTTCCTGGGGTGTTTAACTGTAGGATCTCAATATTTTGTTGCRGACTGCATTTTTCTTATCCCTGCTATTAAAACCTCTGTAGCTGGTGGGTTGATCAGATGCCCGCTCAGCCACTCTCTCACTCCCGTTTCTTGCTGGAACTGTAGGACAAAATAAGATGGAAGAATTTATAGGTTGAGATAAAAACAAGAAGTCTACTTACCAGTTACTGTGACAGAAAAAAAGACTCACCTTGGCAAAAAAAAAAAAAGGCCCAGAGAAAGGCTACCTAGTTTTTTTGTTCTCATTTGCTGTTTCAATTTGAATACATGAAATGTTCCACTAGCCTAAAACAATTTCTGACATAGCTTGGAATAGTACTTTCTACTAAAAATCTCTGCTCTCTTTCTATTTTTAAACTCATCTATTGCTAGTATTATATTGGATTAGTGTTTCAAGAAGTAATGATTTAAAAGTTAGAGATATCCAGAGCTCTGGATATAAATTCAAATTATCCTGATAGTTCAATTTCAAAGAGATAATTAGGTAATCCTTATCTCATATATCTTTAGTCTAACATATTTTCTGCAAGTCAGTGTGTGAGGAAAGTAAATGGTCATTTTGGCTTCAGTAGAAAGATATCAATGTATACAATTTTTCATGGTCATAGTATTAGGTTGTCAGGATCTCATATCGTATCCTTCCTCTGAATCCCTTCCACAAGCTTTGGTTCAGGATTTTCACCTTTACTCTCTCTGTGTGAAGTGGTCAAGCTTATCATCTTCCTATGGATCAAGTCTATTTTACATTCTCAACAGCAGACACTGTGTCAGTGGCTTTGGTTTGCTTTCTGCCCAGTTTAACCATTGATTCACTTTTCACGTTGAAATGGGCTTTGTCATCTCGTGGGCTGTGTAAGCTTGCTTGACTTGAAATCCATCCTTCCAGCTTGTTATTTTTGACTGTAGCTTGGTGTTTCTACCCCCCAAGTACCCTTCAGCTTCTTAAACCATTGCAYTTTCAGCATTAATGTTTTATAGCTGTGACCTCAGGGTTGATGAAGTCCAGTTGACTTAACCTCCCATTAATATGGGAGCAGATTTTCAGCTTGTGTAGTAAAAAAAGATTCTAACCAGGACCTGATTTTGCTTGTAACTCTATTGCCACAAATGGGAATCAATTCAATTAAAAAGAAAACCTAGATGTATTAAGAGACACATACTGATATTTTTCACTTAGTATGGCATTATGTGTAAAACTTCATTTTGAAAATAAAACATGGAGAAGTACATTACTTCWATTTTCCTGTAGAAGTAATAGATAGCTTTGAAGCTTGTATGCAATACTTTTGTTGTCCTGCCTACACAGCCAATGCAATTTCTCTTTCTCCCCAGAAATGAACAAGCAAATAAACCCTGATCAAACAGATTAGTCAATGTGAAAAGTCGGTGTTGAATTATTCTGTATCCCAAGTAATTGCTTCCAGGTGTCATCTCAGTTCTGTAAGAGTTGTCAGTTGTTTGATAATATCTTGAGAATTTGGCTCTGYCGTGCCTATTGATTTTCTTTCTTTCAGCTGTACCACATGAAAGATCAGAAGTCTTTTGCTAATAGGATTAAAAAAATCACTTTTTTAAAAATATTTTTTATATGTGTGTCCATGCAGTATAAGACACATGCAGCCTTRGGACTGTCAGTATATAAAATAAAAGCTATACTGAGGTACACATACTTACCATGTGTTGACATGATTTGAACCTGTAATATTTTCCAGTGCACAAAATGTGTGATGTTTGTTTTATTTTTTGAAATCTGAGCAGGATAAGAAAATATTTACAGATATTGTAAGAAATAAATGGGGTTAAAAGGGTTACTAAATTATTTTATTTTTGCTCGGGAGAGATGTCCAAAAGCAAAGACCAAAGCTTTCTATGGAAAAACTTTGAAATAGTAGCATTCAAATGGTTTTTAAATACATAGTATCATTTTMTAAGCACTTGTTGTGTGTTGTAGATATGACAACCCATTTCTGATACCATCTACACTTCTTTTTCTCCTAAAAAAAGAAAAAGGAAAACTTTCAATGTAAATCTCCATGTAAAGTTAAAGCCCTGCTTGGCTTAGAGTGAATACTATAAATGAAATATAGTGGTAATCAGCCTCAGCATTTAGCATATGATATGGAAACCTGTGATTTCCATTGATTGGAGGGAAATTATACATATGCCATTTACTCAATATGCAAGTARAGCAAAACTAATTTTACCGCTGGCATTGGTGTATTTTGCAGTTAGGGTATGTCTTTAATCCCAGGTGGGCACAGGGCAGTTCACAACTCCTGGGCCTGGTACAGCAGCAGCAACAAAATGCATGCTTAATTTGGAGCACAGAAAAAGTTTCAGTAATTATGGCTGAAGGATTGCCCTGGATTTAGTTGTTTAGAGCAGCTGTATGCAGCCAGTGCTGGATATCTTGTGTGGTCTACTCATCTCAGGGACACCCAGCTGCTGTCAGTACTTCTGTTTCTTTGTAAACTGATTGAAGCTAAACACTCTCCTTAARAACTTCTGTCTCAGAATGAGGATGTTTCAGCAATAGTTGTCTTTGGTTTTTCATGAGTTCTGTTTCCTCTTGTTAAGCTGAAGAATTGGCTTTATGGCTGTCTTCACCAACATTTTACTCAACTCAGTTAATAAATGAAACACATTTACAATATGTGTCTTTTCTTAAATTAATATGAAAGAGTGAGGGGAACATGTCTTTTGAGCTCTTCTAAAATRATGTAGTATGTTGACTTTGGGTTGCTACAGTATTGTTCATTCCTGGAGGAATTACAYTCCTTTACAGCAAGTTAAGTAATTGTGCTGCATTGATGCTCTCAGAAGCGTAATTTTTAAGAAACAGTTTAGTTGCAAATCTATCACTTTAATTCAGGTGTTATTTAAGAGCTGATATAAAAGCTTCTGCACCAACCCATGTTTTCCATTTCTTTCAAAATACATTTTTCCTCTTACAGGTAATAATAACTATTAACTCAGCAGGTAGACCACACTAAGGTCTAAAGCAAGTGCATCTTGAAATAAGGCTAACAAAATGTGAATCTTTAAATAAAGCAACAAAGTAAATGGAACTAAGCATTAGTTGTAGGAAAATGTAAAGGAATGTCACAATAATTGTGGCTGCAACCACTTAAACCCTCTAGACAGCTGAAAGGCTTGGGAAGCAAGTACAAATTAGGGGAAAATCAAAATATAAGATACTAAACCCACAAAAAAGCTCTTGTCAAGAATAAACTTTACAAAACTGCCTTGCAAACTAGTGATAACTCTGTATGTGAAAAGTGGCAGCTGGGATACATTTAGGTAAAAGAAATAATTTTTTTTTCTGCAGACTTTAAACTGAGCAAAATATGGTGTTTTGTCATTTCCCATACATGRACTCCACACAGTCCAAACAGTATGAGTTTGGAGTTAAATATACAGCTGAAGGATTTTTCTACTCAAATATTAGTTAATCATAAGAGCATAAAGTGATTAAACATATCTTGTCTGTTTTGTGCTATGGAGACATGTAAGCTTGAAATCAAACTGCAAAAATGAAATAGTGAAATTTAATTGAAAATTTCTCTTCCTTGAATTAGTGTKAATTCATTTGACTTTGATAGAAACTTGATTTTCTCTTTTGAATGTTAATGACATGTAATGAAGAGTTAAATACAGGCATGTACCTTGTAGAAAGAAGAATCAGGAAGAAAAGTARTTTAGCTAATTAAAATACTGTGGAAATTTAGAGCAGGTTTAATCTTCGTTCTATGCATTTCTTATAATGCTCTTCTTAGTTACATTATGTTATCAAAGGACTCAGAAATCTGTTGACAAGAGAAGGATTTAGTTACTTTGCTTTTTACTCTTTGTACCTGTCTGTTATATTAAAAAAAATCAACAGGACAGAGATTACACTCTTCTCCAAAGGACTGCTGAGGTTTTTTAACACTTGTATGTGTGGATCATTACGCTTAAAATTATGATTAGAAACTGAATTTGGGAATTCAGATACTGGACAGATCTATTGAAGAGCATTGCAAGCTTACTAGGATTAAGATGGTGGTTAGCATCTGAAGGATGCTTTGGTTCTCACATTCACCTGCAGACTTTAATTAAAGCAAGGGTTAGGRCTCGTTTGAGAGAACTGCTGCTGAGGACTCTGGTTATTAGCTTTCTTTAGGCTTACAGAGCTAAAATTATTTCTGATCCCAKGTGAAATAGTACTGATGAAACAGTACTTTGAGTGTGTGCTTTYCTAAAATTAAGGTGCCTTTAGCTATGATGAAAACTAGGATTAGGCTGCGGTTAGAAGTTAGATTCCATAAATCAAGGTATAAGAATTCTGTTTCTTTGTGTGCTGTGCCAGTGCCCCAGTTTGTGAAATAGTGATGGTGTGAGGAAGAGCAAGAGCTGACTTCTGCTTTCACTATGCAAAGCAGAGGGCATTGCTCTGTTTCAAGTTTCCAGTAATAACACCTCAGAGAATAACATGTCACAGGCAATGACAAAAAACACCACTCTTAATTTTGGTGGGTTTTGGTTCACTACCATTTTGTTATGTTTGAATCAGGGCTTGATATTGCCTATATGTCTGTATATATAATTAGAAAAGGTGATGGAAACAAAGGGAMAAGCCTAACCTAAAACTTCTTTTTCTTTTAGGCCAAATAGTTGGAGAAAAACTCCAATGCATGGATTTGTTCTTTGCAGAGCCTTAGTAGCAAATGTTGCAGGATTTTTTTTTTTATTCCCACTGAAACATGTCAGTGTGGTTGCCAAACCTTTGATCACTCTTCACTGTGATAATTTCTGGGCTCATGGAGCTCCTACACAGATGGTAAAATAGGCTGATGTAGTATGTCTGAAATGACAACATTTCTCAGGCTAGACAGAAGCATGGCGTGCCTCTGTGAGGGATATCTGYCTTGCTATCACTAGCTTTGGTTGACAGGGCTTGCTTTGGATTTTTTTCTTCTCTGGGAGGTGGTGTGCACCTAGGAAGGCAAAATATAGGCCAGCATTATATGAAGGGGGATGATTTAAACAGACACGTTCTAAGTTACAAACATGGCATCTGCCTTTCTTGGCAAGAGAACTGAGAACCTGGAATGAGAATGTTTGGGAACGATGGGGATTCATTTCAGAACAAGGTCAGAAACATAAAAGCAAATTACATGGGCCGGTCGGAACATTATTTTTCATTAAAAATCAGCACTCAGGCTTACTGTTAGATGCATTATTATCACCATATGTTAGGACTAAAGCAAAACAAAATGCATTTGGAAGATGCCATTGATCTTTAATGAGTGTGCTGTCTGTGATTTAATGAAGCATACAGCTTGACCAGTTCATGAAGTGGAAGGGATTTTCATTAGGGACATGTTGGCATAGCAAATGCTTGGTGTGTTTCAGCCTTCATGTTGTCATTTTTACAGGATGGTTTGCTGCAGCATTGAAGAACATTTGACCTTCATAATGCAGCAAAAAGACAACAGGACGTTGAAAAGCATTTCCAGTGAATTGACTCAATTTGGCAGCATTATTGGTTTTGATAAAAATTTTAAACTTATTTTAATTAAGGTGGGGTTTTGTTTGTTTGTTTTGATGGTGARTTTTTTTGTGAGATTGAGGTGTCACTGCTCACCTTGTGTGTAGAAAAATAGTATAATGTCTCCTTGGTATAAACTTTTWAAAAATAATTTCTTCTGGAATAAAGAGTATCCAAATGCATATGCAGTCTGGAAGTCAGTATTTAAGGTTTATCAAGTTTTTGGAAGGTTATCAGGTCTTTTGGATAAAGTAATGCCATCGATTTCACGAAATTCCATTTCCAGGGTTTCTGGGGGCATGACAAAACTCATTGAGATAAAGAAATATTCATACATAAATGCTGCAGGATTGGACAYGGGCTATTGTGAAATTTTTTAAGTCTCCAAGTGTAGAAGACTACCTGTGCACGATGCTTGCCCTTGATACCTCTAAATCTTTGACTTCCAAAAGTGCTGGGCTGTGCTTAGGAGGGAGGTATCTCTTTTCTGACATCATACATGTTTTCACATCCCAGTTAGTGCTCTGAGTAAATGGACCTTATGTATTTTTCTAAATTTTTGCTTTTTCTTATGTTTTTAATAATCTGTAAGCAGGAAATTCACACTGAAACTGACATAGAGAGCTAAGATTGCATTCAAGTGCAGAAGTGCTAAGCCTTTTTTGTTTCACAGGGCCCAGAAATGCCTGAGACACCCTAKATCTTTGCCAGTATGATGTTTTTAAGACATTACCTATATGTCCACACACATACACTCACATACACTCACACAAATGCTTTTCTGTTTTTCCCTCCATAATTTAATTACTTTGTGAATATTACATTTTGGGACTTGTATGGTGTGTTTAATTTRATTGTCTTATTAATTGTGAACCTCAATACACAGCTTTATTTGTCAGACAGCTGCCAAGTTTTTCTGAAGTGAATGCCCAAAGCCTGAAAATTATGAACAGAGATGACAAAAAAAAAATCAGAACTCATTTTAAAGTTAGAACTGCCATTGATTTTTTTGGTGTAATATATTGCAGCAGAATTCATTCCTTTACATTGGTAGGTATGAAAAATTAATTGAATGTACTGTAGAATATATTTTCAGTTTGCATAAAATAGAAGCACTGAAAGACAACCAAGCCTAATTTCTGTTTTCAAAACCATGACGTCTTTTAATAAGTGCATAAGACAAACTTGAAAATGGAATTTAAACCCCTAAATCGTTGAAAGCTGTTCTTAGCTTTACAATACCTTCAAGCAAAGGGACTATTCACGTGTGTCAAGTTAGGCATACACATAATTCTTTTGCTGAATCAAGACCTAAATTTGTCACTTTAAATAGCACTGGCCTATTTTACATGCACAGATTAAAATGACTCTCCATTTGAACTTTTCCGCAGCAGGACCTCTTAGCAGTTCCTTGTGGTTCAGGTGCATAAGTGACCTCAAAGTAGTCTTCTATGAAAAGTAGGAAAATTGAAGAAAATAGAACAGATGAGAGCAAAGAAAGAGAAGTGGAAAAGGGAGTTAAACAYTTAAATATCATGACTGTGGTAATAAACACTTCTAGATTGGAAAACATTATTTTCTTTAAAAAAAAAAAAACAGTAATTTAAAAATTCAAGATTTGACTTTGTTGTAGGTGATCTCCATCTCCTCTTGACCTTTGTATCTCTTCTCACTCTATTACAAAGAAATCCACAGTAAAATCATAACGTACTCTTGTTAATTGTACATACAGATATTAACATGGATCCTTTAAATGGTTTTTTTTTTTGAAGGAAAGGTAACATTTTTTGTGTCCTATTTGTCTTGTTGCTTTAAACACTTGCACACATTAATCTTCTGTTTGCTCAGCTGTCACTTAAATACCCCAGCTGTGTAGGTACACGTTTTGTGGTAACTGGCAGTGGGGCTGTGGCCAGCCTCATCCCCAGTGGGCTGCAGCTGTGAGCAGCAGGTGAGCAGCATTGACAGCAATGAGCCATGGAGTGCCCAGGGGCACTGACCCATCACCAAAGGGAACAGAGGCACACAGGTGCAATGCATCAACATGAGGGGTATAAAAGGCTGGGCTGAAGGACAAGAAGGGCAGATGCTTGCAGCCTTCTGAAGTGGTCTAGTGTTACTCTGTATGAGGAGAGCCCTGAAGCCTTCTAATGAGGTATGGTGTTACTCTGTATGGGTGAATGCTTAAAGACTTCTGAAATTGTATGGGGATGCTCTGTGTAGTGTGGCTGTTTCACTTGTGACATATGCTGTGAAAAATGTGTTACCTGACTTAAGAGTAACATTATAGCCAAAAACTTAGGGASATAATGGCCAATATTGTGGATGTACCTTATATTGCTTTAACTATTAATCACTGAAAGATAGTCAGAAAAAGTTGTAGCCGAAGTAACCATGAAGTATATTCAACTATAATGTGTCTTCAGGACATCAAGATTAAAACACCATTCTGTTGYGGAGGTAAACTGTGTTGGATTTTTGTGGTGGACCTTGGCAAAACTATAAGGAGGCCAAATGTTCTCCACTGCCTTCCTGTACTTACATCAGAACATGTGAGGAGGGTATGATGGTGAAGTGAGCTCAGCTTTATGGCACAGTTTTAGAGCACTCAGCTTCAGAAGCTTTGAAGTAAATAGGTCTTTAGTCTGCCTTTTCAAGTGCTTTTTAGTGGTTCCAACTTCAAAAAAGCTTGAGGTTACTGCAAAACTCTTAGAAATACATGTACAGAGGAAGCTTCCCGTTGCATATTGAATGCAGTGAGGCCAATTCATTCCATTACCTTTTGTCCAGAGTGATCCAGACAAGATCCAAGGAAATCCATCTTGACTTGATGTGGGGTGGTCACTGTTTTCCTTTTYTGCAGAGTTTGGCAGGGGTACAGGAGGACATTTCCTCCTGTAGCAGAGAGCCTCTCTGTACATTGCCTGCGTAGCTACTTTATGGGTAACTCATAATGCAGCTCGATGATCTCAGAGATCTTTGCCAAGCTAATTGATTGTGTGTTTATGTGATTTGCATCAACTGCTGATGTGTTACACTGCCCTTATGTTACTGTGCGTTCTCTGAGCTGATAAAAGCTGGAGAGAGTAACACCAGGATTTCCTTGGGTCCCTGTCCTGTACTTGTGTGTGTAGGTGCCTCTCTTTTGGTGGATTTCTGTGGTGATGAGTTATTTTCAGCCATATTCCAGATATAGCTGTTGTCTTTATATATACCAATGCTGACTCTTAGTTTCTGCCTGGATGTTGCCCTGCTACTGAARTCTACTAAAAATGATAATGATGGCATTTCAAAGCCTACCTTCACTTTTGACACATTTTGAGATTGAGAAAGGAAAGAGCTTGAGAGCCACCTACCATTGTTATGGCTGTAAGATTTTCATATAATKAAAGTTTTCTCACTGGAATGAAAAATATTAATATAACAATTTGTAGATCTATTGAAATAACTATCAAGTAGAATGTAGGTAGATTTAAAATGCTCAGTGGTTCTGTGTTATTTGGGTTATAATCCTGGTTATCAGTACACACTAAAAGCAACTTCAAGTTGCAGCTGCAATTCTGTTCAGCTGCTCATCAGCTGCTCTGTATAGCTTGCTCTGTTCCACCCCCAAGCCTCAGACTAGTTCTCTGACCAGGAGTTTTCACACTGTCCATTTTTTGTTGCATGATGAATAAGAGAACCTTGTTTCATCTACTATCAAACAGCTGCAGTTCTATTTCATACATACGTATTTCATTTTTGAAACACTTGAAGTGTTGAAAATAAAACTGCACAAGACCATAGTTCTGACTAGCTCATCTGAACAGACCATGATGAATAGACAATATTGTGTTTTTCTCATTGTAGTGCTATTACTGTGCTTAGATTTTACACAAATAATAAGGTAAGTCCTGCTCCAAGGAGTTTGTGATCTTTTTTATTAGCTGTACTAAATTTTTGTAATAGAGCAGCGAGTGGTGCATTTGGAAATTAAGAACTAACTTGAGATATACAGCTGTAACTGCCTTAGCCAAACTTTATAGAGCCAGTCATGCAAAGAAAGTGAACTCATAAATAATATAATTAATTACTCCACACAACATTTACCTTGAAGCTCTTTTTTCTTTTAACTGCTTTTTTTGAAGTTATCCCAAGGCTTAAAGGACCATGATGCAAACTAGTATGCATGTCTGCATAATAATTTAAGAAATTTAAATTTGAATAATGCCATTGTGAATTATGGGATATTTAAAAACTTTCTCCCCTTGTATTGCATCTGAAACTGGATAATGAAATTTAAAAGCATGTCTTGACTTTATCAGTTTTGCTCCTACTATGAAAACTGTTTTCATAGTCTTGCAGCAGTGAGAGAAAAGCTTGGTAGTGTATTCCATTCCTTAGAGAAAAACTCACACAAACTAAATAAATACATTAAATTATTGGGCAAAGGTTGTCTGTCTTTGGATCATGCACAAACTGTTGCTATTTACAGAAAAGAACAAACTGACAATTTTACAGTAAACACAGTAGAAGCTTGGCCAATAAAGCTTATCACTACTTTCTAAAATGATGGAGCCAGTAGATTTCTGTCTCATCACAACAATACCAAAAAATAACTATTTTAGTCTGACATATCATTCTTGGAATGAATCAGCATGATGTTTTTTAGATTGCATTGTGATTGTTTTGCCAAGAGCTAAGACTAATGCTTTGTTTGATTTTTGGATACAAGATATTTGTTTCCTGTAAGTTCTTAGTTGATATCACAAATCAGCAGTGTCAACCTGAATGTTGCTTACACAGTCAGAAGAATCCAAACCCTATACATTCCTCTTGAAGAGATGCCTGMAATTTTTCTTTTTTTTGGCCTTTKTCTCTCCATGTTTAGGAAACAAAGCACCACTTTTTGTGGTGCTCATTATCTGTTGTTTTTTAGATATTCTCCTTCTGTGATTCCCCCCCAAGCCAATATCTGCTGATCTTATACTTTGTTGTGTCAACACTATTCTTTGGCAGAGCCACTTTTCAATAGTCTTATGCTCAGGAAATGTGTCAACTTTAATGCTTAAAGTTCTGTTAAAAATGTCATTATAGAAGATATAGAATTAACRTTTTAAGCAAAAGTTAAGTTTAGCAATAAAAACGTCTGCTGTTGGTTGGGCCAGTGGAGCATGTGTATGTCCAAGAAATCATGTGCTCCACGCCCTCAGGGAAGCATTGGAAAAGGCAGCTGTTTCATGCACGCTCAAGATTATTGTCCCCTCTTTCCCATGAACTGCTGCCAAATTACTCTTTGAAGCTAAGGGATGGCASCAAGTGAAGCTCTGTTGCATGCTTCTCACCCATGAAATAACAGCAAATTTGCTATGTTTCACATTAGAATTGTATTTAAAGCATGTACTTGATAGCAGCTCCCAGCACAGCAGTACAGCAAAGCCTCCTAAAAAACTAAAATSTTAATGTTAGATGTAGAAGTGTTTTTGTCCTTGGAACCAAAGGGCCATCCCCAGTAAATCTACTTAGTAATCTCTGTGGCAYTTGAAGCAGGTACTGAGAATTACTGGCGTTGTGTGGGTGGGAAGAGTGTGAGGCAGGGAGGAGCCCGAGTGATTTATTTACTTGGCATCTCACAGCAGGAAGCATCTTGGTCACACAAATTCTGGGAGGTTGTGCTTGCTGCATTCTCTTGGAATAAACAGCACCTCTGACTTTGAAAGAAATGGGAGGAGCCTGATATTSGCAAAAATTCTGATACTGAGGAGAATGGGAAAATGGACACAATGTATACTGCAGCATATGGCTTACTGAAGTTTAAAAGAAACATGATAGAAACCATTAAGAAATACTAGTCAAGCATATGCTTCTTCCCAGCATACATTGTTTGTAAAGTGGGTTTGCAAGGTCAGTGCTAAAGTAACATCACAAAATAAACAGAAAGTGACCTCTGTCAGCTTTTATCAAAAGTTCACCTTAAGRAACTTATGCACTTTGATGTCCTTAAGAGATTATAATATAGTCAGTAATAAATGGGCTCTTTTCTGATTTTCATTAGCCAGAGGGCCACATGTGGTTCTTCAAGCAGAATGTGACAAGTTCATCTGAGACCTAAGACAAACAAGCAAAACAAAGCTTGTGTTGTTGGCAGCATTCCATGGAAGGGGTAACCATGGAACTCTAGTTATGGGTTTTCATATAGAAGTCATGCATGGTGTACAGTAGCTCTCTCCAGAGCCAGTGAAAGCATGGAGRGATATTGGTGGAAAAGATTGAATTACATGCTGCAAGGAATGGAACTCCTCCATAAGAAGCAAAATCTAGATTAGACAATGATAATCTACCTGCCTGTGTTAAAGGATGCATTTTAATCTTCAAAGATTAGTTTGTAACCTAGGCTCTTTCAGCCTAGTTTTTCTATGTCCCCTGTGCATTTTGACCTGCTTTTTCATTTCTTTCTTGGTATTGTTAAATTGGTAGAGAGCACTGTTGTTTACTATTTTCATTTTAGACAGGGTATTTTTAAATGTCTACAAGGGCTGAAACATCACATATCCTGGAAGTAAAAGCGTATTAGGGACAGCACACTTCTCATTTTGCTCTTTCTCTATCCTTTTATATGGGAAATTACACAGCCCCCTCAAAAGAAGCCTATTCTCAGCACCAGATCAAATTAAAAGTGTCAACACAGTTTGAATGCTTTCAGTTTCTATTTTTGATCTGCCCAGCCTCACATTGTAGGTTCATGGCTACAGGCTAGCAGATCCATGGTTCCAAATTCCAGCATTTCTGTATGGATTTTTTGGCTTTCCTCCCAATATTCTGTGGAGTGAAATTCTTCTCCATAAAGTAGGAACTTCAGTGACCTAGTAAGGTTTTGCTTAGACAAGTTGAAGCCTGTGTGCTGCAAAGCAGATGTTGATATTTTCTTTGCTCAGACTCATCTTTGCCTTAGTATAGCAACATCTTTGTCTTACTATGACAACAGCTGGGGGAGGACTATATCCCTTCACCAATTCAAATTAAGTTTTTGTGTTAAATTTAGCATGCAGTATAGTTGCCTAAGCCCTTTAAACATGAATGGAAAGGTAGATACATTACAACTGCAATTTGTCTTGTTTTAAATCATATGAACTCAAGACCTTCACAGTTTCCTTTTTCTTTTCATTGAACCAAAAAAAGGCATCTGTGCGAGTGGCTTAGATTTAAACAACTAACTCTTAGGAATCTAACTAAATTTTTTGAATCTCATTAAAACATATTCACCAAAGTGTTTGCTTGGTTCCCCTTCTTCCCCCAGTAATGGCTACCTTGACATGATGCCCTTCTCTGGAATGCCAGGYGCTGGCTGGAGCAAAGACTGTTTGTATTGCACCTGCCACCTCAGCAGTTATGAGGAGACAAATGCTGTACAAAGACAATTTTTCTGTGGTTTAATTCTTACCYGACTTTTGACTCTATAGCCTTAAACTTCTTTCTTTATCCCTCTCCTCTAAAAAAGTAGGCAACTTTTATGTGTGCAAAGTCAGCAATGTTTTTRCTGCTTGATAACATACCAAAGGGATTTTTTTTAATCTCAGGTTTTATCCTTCTGAGGCTTGGAATTGTGAAAAAATGATCAGAAATCTCATGGGAAAAAAAACTTTTTGAAAACTACTTAAAATCATAAATGTRGCAGAAAAGTAGCAAGTTCCTCAATCATGATTATAATTTTCTCTCTTCAAATTTTAATTCGCTTGGAAAAATCAGGCAAGGGGAAAAAAATCAGCCTCTACAGCTAAATTGCTTAAGTTTGAGATAAATGGTTGATTTATGATTTGTGTTATGCCTCACTTTAACTGAACCAGTCTCTCCATGTCATATATGTAATCACACCAAATTTTGCCTTTCAAACTTTTGCTACATTAAAACAATAGAATAAATGCATTTTTTTACTCTCACTCTTTGTGTATTATACTAGAGCTAGGAGCTAGTTAGCTCTCTTTAATGCCATTGAGTCCAGTTTATCAGCTGAATTTTTGGATGTTTACACTGTATAATTTGARGTCAGCTCCCCCTTGTACTTAATTTTACAGACTACACAGTCTACAGCAGGTTTATATTTAAAACCCTAGCGATTATGATCTTGGTGATATTATTTACGATGCTTTTTGTTTTCTGGTTGTTTATTTTACCTCCATAGGAATCAGAAAGTAAACAAGGATACTGCATTTGTATTTGGACTRTATTACTGTACAGTAATGCATTACTGTTCAGCCCACAGAGTTTAGCTAAGAGAGAGGTTATCATTTAGCCAAAGAAGGAACGCATTTCCTTTCAAACATCTATCTAGAGTACTCATAAAATGTAGCTATAATGGATAGCGAAGTTACTTCACTTTCATACTTCTCTTCCTGATCTTCCAAGTTAATCTCACATATCTGCATTGGCTTCAAAAGTATTTATAAATTGGTTTGGAATGTAACATGGGTGTCAGATGATTTTTTTTTTATTAACCAAGTATGCTTATGGGAAATTTGCTTCAAAGATATATATGTTGGCAGATATTTGTACTATATATTTCAGAGCATTTTACAAATTATTTTGTGCAGATCTGAGTCAGCTGAGCATCCAGCACTGTCCTGATTCCCAGATGTTTTCAGTGTAACAATATTTCTGATAAGAATGAGTGGTTGTTGTTTTTCAGACTGAGTGATCACTGGTTATCAATTTGTGGCTTGTGCTATTTTAGATAATTTATAAACAATAACCTTACTTGCCTAAGGAGTTCCACAGAGTGTTATCTGCAAGTTTAGCAGATGTTTTACTAGCAATACTAGCAAAAGTGTGATAASGGTAAGAAGGATGAGACTGCCATTCCTGCTTCTCTCCATTTACTGCTATAAACACATCAAGAATATGCCTTTTATTTTGCTCTTTTTAAGAGGAAAGATTTGACATACAGCAATGTTTAAGAAAAGTGAGTATTTGGTTGACTAATTTAACTTGTACTAATTAAGCCTCAGTTCTGCCTATCCAAAATAATATCCCACTGCTGGTTTTTTTACCTACTATTATTTTATTGTGGTGAAATAATTCATTGTGCTGAGAGTGGTACTGATAGCACCTCAGAACTAATGCTTCTTACCCTCTTGTATGTTTATGATGTTACTTTTCATGACAGCAATAGTCTAATGCTGGGTGGACTTTGCTGTGGGCCAGGATTTATAGACATATAAATAAAACGAAGCTTGCACTAGAAAAACTGTATTCCATTTRGCAGGCAGATTTGTCTTTTCCATAACTTCAGTCCTTCCCTGACAAAGAATTTGTTAGGGAGATTTATTTTTCTCTTGGAGCAGATCAGATTTATGCTCACAAATGTATGACCATACAGCCTAATGACGAACGTATACCTTTAGGGGTGGTGCAGAATGCTGATAGAGAAGTTTTGCCATCAGGTTGTCTCACTTTCCCAGGTTCAGCATTTTTGTAAACATGTCCAGTGATAAAACACTCCCGGGCTGCAGTGAAGTTCAGGGATGTCTCTAGTAAATAGTTCAAATCAGACTTATGTATGGAGTTTTTCCAAGAGTAATTCTTTGCCTTGGTTCTTAGAGCTTTAGGGCCCAGCAAGAAATATGGGATCCTATTCAGAAGAGCATTCAGCCATCAGCAATCTAAATATAGTGGCAAAAAGCCTAGGGGAAAAAGCTTAGGTAAATACTACCAGGAAGTCAGAGACTGAATGGTTTTTTTGCATKAACTGATAATCGCAAGGTTTTATGCATTCAGCTCATGCTCATTTTAATAGTGTCATGAAGTTTTTACTGTTTCTACATCACTGCTTGAAGGTCAATAAAAAGATCTGATAAAAGATGACTTTTACTTACCTTTATCTTCAGACAGATTATGTAAATCTGACATTAAGATGTCTTGTCATATAATATCCAAATATTCAACCTCTATTACTTAATATTCTTTGTGTTGGAGGCTTTGTAGTTTGTTCATTTTGAAATTTCTTTTCTATGGTGGTCAKTCCAACAGCAGACAAAAAAATATTTTTAAGGCAAAATATTCTTTCTKTAGCAGCAACAATGAAAAAGCTCTGTTGGAACGATTGTGTTAGTAAATCATATTATAGATAAATATTAAGTGGCAAGCTATGTAGTATATATCAGATTTTAGAAAAATGTTTCAGAAGGCAAAGAGTAGTGTCATAATTGAAAACTACTAAAATGAAAAAATATACATGTGTATGTTACAGCTTGAGCGGCAAGGAAAGGASAAATTCTTAGCTCTTTCACTCTTGCAAACCTACTAGAGTGAAATAATTTGGTCCTGTTAGAGACAGAAAAACATTAAATTAACGCCACTGGGATCAGAATTTTCCCTATGTTGTTTCCTTGGACCTGTGCTTCCCTCTCTGCCCTTTGATCCTGCCCAGGTTTTGCTCTGTCCCCTGGTAGGTACATTAAGGGATGTGACACATGCAAGAGAAAAACATTATGTTCATAGGTTATCCGTGTTCTTTGCTGCTGTTGCTKAGCAGGTACTTTCAGTGGCAAAGCACAGAAACTCCCCTTTGGCTATTACTGACACAAGGTTAAAGTGTTGCATGCTGTTCAATTGGCTAATATGCAATTAATGTATCTCAGGCAGATGCAATTTGACATGAATTGCACAGTTCTGAAAGACTTTGGTGCCTTTCTCTATAGCGAGTTGAAATTAAAATCCACTTAGATTTGTAAGTCAGTTTATTTTTAAAATCCTCTAATATAAGTAATAGTCTTTGACTTCCACTTTTCCAGATGCCCCTGCTGCCCCTGGATGCAGGGTAAGGATGCCGGCCACTTATTCAGGCAGTTTGTGCTGCATTAAAATCTTTTCTTTTAGAAGAGGGACTTCTAACCTAGACAACTAAAGAAAAAAACTTGTATTTACCTGTGTAAATATTGAGAGTGTTATTCTGGACAGGTATTTTTTTTGCTTTCATAATTTATTCTATATCATAAAAAAGCTGTTATCCAGTGCCTGTAGTGTTACTCAGTGGTTTTTCTAATTTAGAGCAGATGTAGTACCTACAGCTATACTTTTATCTCCTTTTAAGAATCACATAGATTACCAGTTTTATTTTCTTGGACTTCTAAAGCCTCTATACCAAACTTGGTGTGCATCCTGTATACTGACTTATAGAATGAAGTTGTGGAGGTTCTGCACAAATGTCCTGCAGCTACCAGCAGGATACTTAGCCTGTCTGTTAGCCACTGATACCATCAGTCTTTCCTGATAATGCTGCACATGTGAAAGTTAGATGTTATTGTCTTAGAATGTCAATGCCAGTTTGACAAAATGCACTGTAATTGTTATAAGTCAGTCAGTCTATGTTCATTCTTGCTTTGGGATCCCTTAAGGGGACTGGATGTTGAGTAGGACCATAATTCTGTGTGTTCCCTCTTGGTTKCACTGATTGAAATTTTGTTGGAACACATGAGGAAGCAGACAGAGACATCTGCTCTGTAGTGTATTACCTGTGTAATGTGCATGTAGTTCATGCTTGGCACAAATGTAGCCTATCCTTTGATGACAATACAGAAATACAGTCAGAWATCTTGGTGCAAACTGGCAGGGCTGTGGCATTAAATATTTCTAGTCTCTAGATGAGCAAGCAGCTTGTATCAATGGAGAGGAGATAGAGCACCAGAAAACACACATCAACTTGGGTAGCTAATGGCAGTATGTATCATTTTACTAAAAGTGAGCTGTAATACAGTGAGAGGTCAAAGTGAGACATGCTAGACACTACACTTCAACCCTACAGGTAAAGATGTTGGAATGATATTTATCTGGAATGCTTTTGTCCCTTTGTAACTCTAGGATTGTTCAGCTTCTGAGAGCTGAAAAATATAMTTATCACCATAGAGCTGCTCAAGTTTCCATCTGGTAAAAATTCCTTGAAACAGTCTCTTTCATTCAGACTTTCATTCATACCTTGAATACTGGTAAGTGAACAGAAATTTGGGGAAAGAGCTATAATATCTGAAAAATCAGGTGTTTTAGTGATTTAATTTGAATAGCTCAAAAATAAGAGTCAAAAATTTGATGCGTTTACAAGGTATAACCTGAGGTAGCTAGTCAGGGACCTCCTGCATTCTCCATCATTATCAGGAATTCCATAGAAATATCTGCTTAGTGTTCAGGAACTATAAAAAAAGTAGGCAGCTTTAAGAAAGGAATACAGAAAAATGCTGAAAATAATACAAGGCTGTCATATATTACTGGTGCAATATTTTTTGCAACAGGATGTTCACTTTTTCTGTCTCATGTCTTATAACAAACCGATGTCATGTAGGGTAAGTCTGGAAGGGACGCAGATGACAGGCAGTTGAAATCCTTATTTTTCTGTTAGCAAACATCACAGCTCATTAAAAGACATTATTATGGTTTTCTTCCCTTGACTGTCAACTTTGGGGAATTGAATGCATTAATATTTAGCATCAAAATCCTAATTTTTAAGAAGCAAGCAAGGAAATATCATTTGAATCCCAGAAAACATGGACCTTACTAAATTGACAGTCAGTAGTGAGCATGAGCTACATAAACTCTTACTTTAATTTGGTCTTTCACTTCAGGTACCATCTCACTTCCAAGTTAACTGAACACTTAAAATGTGAATCTAGACAGATTCTTTTCTCTCCCTGTTTCCCATAATTTTAATAGTTTTAATGCTAAYTCTTTATCTCTGCTCGTGTCTATTCTTACTTCTGTTAAGGCATTTTAAACATCTCAGTAAAGACTAAGCAACTTCAGATTGTGCATTGTTGTAGTTAAATATATCAATTAGTCTTGTCCGAGGCCCTGGGAGTGACATTATTGTTGGAGTAGAGAAGTACTGTTTTCTTCCTCCAGAGCAACAAATACATATTGCAGAAGTTTCAGAACCTGCAATATGTCAGCCATTGGTTTGCACTTCAGGAAATCATAAACACTATGACAGTGCTATATCTTCTCTAAGTCCACCCTTGGGGCAAATTACCATGACTTCCACACAGCTACCTTAGGCCTTAATTGGATCCATAATATGCAGAGCTTCAAAAAGATTTAACTTCTCTTTGCTCTCCACTAGCTTTGGGAAATGTCCTGTGTTGTGCAATCCCACGTTTCATTTAGTTTTACCAGTTCCTGAGGGAACTGGCTTTTTAATTACATTTCTGGCTAAGAGGACACGGACAGGATGGAACGAGATGAATGGTATTTCCTGGAAAATCAATGGGCTAATTAGACAGAAAAAGAAAAGCTCCACTTTGCTTTTGCTTGAAAGTCAAACCTAACTTTCCTTACAAGATATGACTCTTGCTTATATACATGGCTCCTTCCTTCAGTTATGAATGACATTAATCAAGATGCTATGAGACATGGCAAAAGAACACAAAGKTCAGTGAAAGAAGACATAGCGTTTCTGAGTTTTGACATCACTCATGGGCTCAGTCATGGTTCTATCATGAATTCTTTATGCTTCCTGCATGAGTCAAAACAACTTTTTATTTTTTCAGAATATTAGAATATTCMAATAGTTAAGTAGTTTTTACCACAGTGTTGAAAGCTTTAGGAGTTTTTTTCCCTCCTTTTTAAATCTATTTTTAGAAAATTTAGATTCTTTCTTTTGCCCRCTAATGTCACTGTAGAAGAAATGTCTACCTGGTTGTAGTCCTTCTTTGGATAAAGTCTCTGATTCCTTTGAGTTTCTTCTGAAAAAGTGTCAATATTGATTATGTACAAAGATCCCTTTTAATAAGGTCTAGTTCTTGTGATTTATGAGCCAAGCATCACTGAGTATTAAATRTATTTTTATTGGAAGTTTCACGGTAAAGCTCATAATGATTTCCCTAACTCTTCAYCAGTTTGTATGGATTTACTAGCTCTTCACTTTGCTGTTTGAAAATTTGCCACTCAGTTAATCCAAAGGTGCATGCTAAGTTGCTGAAGCTGGAGTTTTTAAGGACTTTTTCTTTCTTTATCTAAATTAATAGAAAATAAACTAAAATAGAATAAGGAGAAAATCCCAGATTGAATGCTTGGGTCAAATGCTTTTGAAGCTGTTGGACATGTTATTTTCTCTTTGAATTGTAGGTTCTCAGCTTTTTAGACKGTTACATGCCAGCTGAGCTGCTGTTGGGGTCATTTTGACTATGCTGATAAGGACTAAGTGTGAAATAGGGAGCAGAAGTTTCYCTATTGGGTTCTTCCTCCTATACTCCACACAGGCAAGGCCCTTGTGCAACTATCCTTCTTTGAGAGCATCATCTTTAATATGTGTTGTGCATCCTCCATAGTTTGTCCATCTCTTTGTGAATTGGGACCCTCTAACCCASAATTAGCTGTGGCAGTGTTTTGGGTCTTGGGCTCGTAGTCTAGAATTCCATAGCCACCCTCTCCATGCCTGTTATGTTGCCACACATGATGAGAATTCTGGTGCTCAACAGAGTGTGTAGGAGGGAAGGAAGCAGTGAATTTGCAAAGAAAGAAAAAAAAAGGAAAGTCTGAGGCATCARCAGCCCAAATCTACGCATCAACTGTGGTTTTGGTTTTTTTYCCCCGTTTTGGGAGCCATGAACGGAGTCTCTCTTGTCTAGGTTTCAGTTTTTCCATATTTAAGCTTGTTACTGTAATCTTTTGCAGCAGGCAGAAGAATGTTGTTAAGTTTAATTGAATTTAGAGAACAGCTTTGTAATCCTCCTATGACATTCGCTAAAGGAACATCTTGTTTCGCTCTTTATTTTCCAAGTGTTTTTATGTAGTTAATGTGGAAGAAGGTAAACAAATAACATGTAGAAAAAGGGAAAAATAGTCAGAAAATGTGGAAAATTATGCAGAGAATGGTGAGAGAGCAATTAGTGAAATTAATGAGACTGGGAGAATGGCTTGCAAAGTAACTAAAACGAGGGTAAAAATCTGCATCTGACGATTCTTTTGTGTTTGTTTTATGCAGTATTTTGGTCATATCTCTTAATATATTCCTAGTATACATATTCAACTATGCTAGAAATAAAGCTAAATTTTAAGCACAACTGCATTATATGTAATCTTTTATGTGTCATATCTGAAGCTCTTTCATAGTAAATTTAGAACTTTATCTCTGCTCTTCTCAAGGTTTGATTTCCTAATTCTGTTACTTTTCATTGTTTGGAATCATTTCCTTCATCATTCCTTTCAGAAATCCAGTAACATTTTTGTTATCAAGTGTATTTGTGTTGAAAACTTGCACAATTAATTCCTGAGTCTCTTTGAGTGATGATCACTTCCATGTATTTTTAGTCCTTCTTTCTTTTTTGTTTGGGTGAGTTTTGTATGATATCGTTTGGTTTATAAATTGTCATTTTTAGCTTCTTAAGGACACAGATGTTAGGAGACATGATTTGCACTGTTTTTTATATAATTCTGTCAGAAATCTCTCCTCAAAGAATTCTTCCATCTCTGTTGACTTGAGGCTATTATTTTTAACAATAAGCAGTTTGAAAAGTCAGAAATTGGCTCCATGCTTGTTTCTTATACCATAGAAGGTTAGTCATAGTTCTATATCTGAATGGTTTTTGAGACTACATTAATGAGTGTGCAGAGGTGTGAAGAKCCACAGCATGTGGTTATCTCAAATGTTAGTGCTGCTTGTTTTCAGGCCAGTAAATGCAATAAGTTTTGAGGTTTTGCCCMTGGGAATCAACTTGTTTGACTTAACGATGAAAAAGTTCTGCTGGTTTTGTAGCTGTTTGTTTTATGATGATCTCATGTTTTCTATTCTTGTCAGATCTAAAGCAGTTTACTCCTAAATTCTGGTTTGGCCTTGTAGACAGGAGAGTTTATCATAAACGGGATGAAAGTGTGTGGTTTTGAGTGAATGTCTAGACTGAAGCTGTGCAGTGMTTGGGATTTGTTGGTCATCCAGGACGTATTAGTCCAGTTCTTGTGTGGCTTAGCATGGACTAATCWGTTAGGGTCCTGTGGACTTCAGTACATGTTCAAAGAGTTTTTTCGAGTCATTAAACTGTTTCATGCATTTCTCAACAAGATGCAGGCACATGGCAGACTGGAAAGTGCATTGGGGAAGGGTGACAGCTATAGAGAAAGCAAAAATTCAGTAGTGAAATGAGGGTGGAGTGTCAATACGAAGAGTTTTTTCCCCAAGAGTGGGCTCTCAGAGTGAATAAACTTGACAGGTTTAAGTTTTTGATTAAATTCTAATTGAAATACTGTGCTGTCAAAGGGAAGAGAAGTTGACAAGAGAAAGCAGGGAGAGTCTTAGGAAGCAAAAATTACATAAGTGAACTGTGAAGTTGCATTTGCAAAGAGGACAGGGCCTGCAGTAATAGCAGCTACTCTGAAGTCTTGACTCTGACCCTTTTAACAAACATCAGGGGATGTTTAAAGAGTGTCGGAGGTTTGAAGGTCACACAATCATGACAGGCGTGTCAAAATATTGAGAAATGGTGCAAAAATGTGATAAACACTTCTCCATGGTGGCTTTTTTCACTGTTCATGGGGGAGAGAACAGCTACGGCATGAAACACTGTTAGCAAGTTCCATACTAAGGTGCTAAAGGATGTGTACATAAATTCATGCCATACTGGTGATTGGCATGTTATCTGTGCTTTTGGCCCTCGTGTAGAAAGGCCCTACTTTATTACATGTGCAGTGAGGGGTATGGTTGCCATGGGAACTGCCACTCTACATGTTGTATGTGCTTATTATTAACGTTACGCTTGTATTGAGTTTTTAACACAGGCTTTTCATTCTAGTTGGAGTGGTTGTATGTACTGCTTTGCTGTTAAAAAACAGCTCAGAACAAATGAGTGTTTTCATTATTAGATGCTTATCAGACCTAGAAACATGAAGAAAATTGCYTTCTATCAAGGTAAGGTGAGAGAGGATACCCACCGAGCCTTTCTCTGGCATTAATTTTACAAGAAAGGAATGGTAGTTTGCAATTAACACATGAAGATAGTGCTTATGTACTTTGGTAAACCTCACTGGATACTCAATAGGTTAAATTTAAATACAATGTATCCATAGTCTGCCATAAGAAAATATGGAAGTATGGTTTTATTGGAGAGCTTAGATAACATTTATTTTTTGAGCTTATTTTCAGAAGCTCTTGGACAGACCTCAAACAGAAAAATCARTTTCAATTAAATGGATTATAATGTTGAATACTCAGGGAAACCTTAGAGACTTAAGAGGAGAATGGTCAAGAGACTGCCAGTTTTGTATTAATGGGATGATAATGACAATTACGAATGAGTTATTCTAAACAAACAGTGATCTTTTGTAGAAACTGAATCACAGAATCACACAGAATTTCTAGGTTGGAAGAGACCTTTAAGATCATCGAGTCCAACCCAKGTTCTAACACCTCAACTAGATCATGGCAGCAAGTGCCACATCCAGTCTTCCCTTAAACACATCGAGGGATGGTGACTCCACCACCTCCCCGGGTAGATGATTCCAGTATTTGACCACTCTTTCTGTGAAAAACTTCCTCCTTAATTCCAGCCTGTATCTCCCTTGGCACAGCTTGAGACTGTGTCCTCTTGTTCTGTCTGTTGTTGCGTGGAGAAAGARAGTGATACCCCAGCTCACCASAGCCACCCTTCAGGAAGCTGAACTGTTCTGGTTAGGGCCTAAAATGTAATTTWTTTGGCATACTGGGAGCGATCTGAAAATTCATCATTGTTGTGGGAATGTGTTCCTTAAATTGATATTGTCAAGTTTTTTGACTAAACTTTTATTGCTTATAAATAATTAAAAACTTGCCTCTGCTTTTTCAAAGGAGTAKCTTCCTAACTATTTTGTGTTTGTGTATTTTAAACTAATTTAGCTAGTCAAGGTCAAGTGCCTGACCTTGATCAAGTGCTTTGACCTTGTTAGCTGGTAGAACTTCTAGGAAGTTCTAGAGAAGAATATAATAAAATAACTTTGGGTRGACAGCACACACTTTTGTCTAAATTTATAAGTAACTGAAAAAGTTTTGGGATTCATTGTTGATTTTTATTGGTGTTTCTCAATAGTTAAGGACAATTTTAGGTTTTCATGACACTTTGTTCCTGTGGTACATTCCTTGGGATTTCTTTTTTTATTGGAGGTTTACACTCAAAGAAATAAATTCCTCTTGGCAGAAATGGATGCAGTTAATTACTCAGAACATAATATTTTCCAGCAGGGGGTAGTTTAGCTATGGATCCAAACTTTCCACTGTAACTTGTTTCAGTAGCACAGACTATGATGAAGAGCAAAGTGATAAAAGTAATGAGCTCTTAACAAATCTGTTAAAAGAGCTGAGATGAAAGAGAGTCACTCAAACTTCTTGGAAAGCCAGCTTTTAAAAGTTTCTTTGACAGTACAGAGTAGTAACAAGTTCCCATTGTGCTTGGAAGGAGCCTGTTACACAGCTGTGCCTGAATGCCTTCTAATGATTTCAAAAATGGGAGGTAAGGTGTCATTTAATTCCTGATAACYGGAGAGCAAGTGAACTGGCTCTCTTGCAGTTGATTAGGATATATTTTGATCCTATTTAGCTTGCGTTTTCCTCTGCCCAGTGGCTTCCAAGTCAAGATTTCCTTTAGGAGCTCTGGTAGACATTACTCTGAGAAATACTACTTGCATGAGTCCTGAATTGTAGTGCCTGAAGAGGGAAAAAGTCAAACTTTAAGAGGGTGTGGTGATGCAGTTTTCAGAATAAAGCTGACTTTTTTTTTTCTCCATACCTGTTTAAGCTGCTASCTTGGGCTTAAAAAGCCTATGAAACCTGTTGCCACTGGAACAGGGTTGGGCAGTGTTTAATGTATAAAGGATACATGGATCACAAACTGAAATGACACATACGAGATGTCAGACTTGCAAAATGAGATCATAATTATTTTCTGTGAGAGGYTGTCTTTTTTAGAAAAATAAGTCTCTCTAATCTGAACCTGAAATACATGAGATGTCAATAGAATTGCACACCTGGCTGAGCTCAGTGCACTCTTCCTTTCCAAGGCTTAGTAAATTTTCTTTAAGAAATATTGGTGTGATATTATGAAGTGATAAAAAAATCAATGAGGCAATGATTTCCCAGTCAGATGGAGTGCTTTGTTGTTAAATTATTTTTTTCACCTGGGGTTGCAAGGGCTAAAAAAAGATGGAAGGGATTGCTGAGTGACTTGATGGAGATTTACTTGCTGTGTTATTCCAGTGAAGGCTAAAATGAATCTGCAAAAAATGTTTTTTGACTATAGGAGGGTACCAGCAATTATTCACTCTGCTGCTCATCATTGATTAAATTCCAAAGCCTGTTCACTGTATTGGTGGGGCTGAGCTATCTCTCATCTTGATATTCTGCATTTATACAGTGCACTTAAAGTTTTTTTGTTGGTTCCTTATTTTTCCAAACAATCAGCAGAAATAGGCAATGTGTTCGCCATTGAGAGCTTCTGCCTGAATTGTTGGCATTTTGTTCCTGGCAGGATAAAATAYGAGATGCAGGTTTAAAGTAAGAGTTGGGTCTGTTCCCAGAGCTTCTAGTGAGATGGTTAAATCTGAGCTGAAAATTAGATAAGAATTCCTGGTTTTCCGTGTCATTTGTGTGATTTTCTGCTAACTGTGACACTCATAAAATTATGAACATGTCATTAAAATGCCTGTACTAAAAATTTCAGAAATGGAACATTGTCAGCACAACTGCATTTTAAAAAATGAGAGAAAATTCACGCTGTTAAGGGCTTTTTCATGTAAATAATTGTAAACGTGTAAAAATGAAACATGTTGACATCACTGCAGAAACCAGGGGAAAGCTGTTTAAGTCTGAATAACTGTAAAATTATAAGGAAAGTTTTGTTTTCAGGTCTGTCACCATTAGAAAATAAAAAACTCTTTAAAATCTGGCTCCCCAGTAAGTAACTGCTGTGAAAGTCTAGTATGTCAACAATTTAAACTTAGTAGAAACATATCTTTGAGAAGGAGGTGGTGATTTTGGGTTGCCATAGGCAGTAGCTGGCTGCACATTGGCTGTTGCTGACCCTGTGTCAGAGTCCTGTAAGTCTTCCCCAGAGACAACGTAGGAGCTGAGCATGGGTGATACAGTCACAAATTTGAATTCTCTTTATTTCTGTCTCTCTGTGTTCTCATTGTTCRTTGACATTTCCAGCTGTGTGAGCCTCAGGAATCAGTAGAAGTGGAGTGATCAGTGTTGAGATAGGCCTGTTAACAGGAAAAAAAAATATTTCCTGTTTTGTGCTGCTTTCTTCCAATAGGAACTGATGACTTTAGGAGAAGTTGAAGGTTAATGGGGGAACAAGCCCAACAGAACTTTAAAAGATTGTGCTTGAAAAACAGCCAACCCCGAAACTGTGCAGTAATAGCTTTTCCAGTCTTTGCCAATGCTTGTGAAGTACTGTATTGGGTAAAAGACAGGAATATATTTTCTTTGCAAATTGACCTGGGTTTTGCCCTGTAAAAGTGATGAGGTACAATATGCAAACTTATTGTTTTAACCTAGGGTCGGCTTAAATATGTAATGAGATACCAGAGTTTGCAGTAACACAGGTGAATTATTTTCTTTCACTTGGATGATGTGCTAGTGACATGTTGGCTTAAGAATTATACCAGTTTGTCAATAAAGACAAAATCAGTACCTTTTACTTCTTTCTTATGGAAATTTTATCTCCTTTGTGTTAAGTGTGGTATCTGTGCAGTATTATAGTCTCCAACTTGAGAGTTATCAACTGCATCTGTAAAATGCATAATTGTGAAGACATGTCTTGCAGTTGTTTTCATCTGCTTGCAATTCAGAAATCATTGTTATCATTTTCAGCGACTGAAGTCTTGCCTACTTTAGAGCTTTTTTTATGATTAAAGAACAGCTAAACAAGTATTACTTCTCAGTAGTGTTTTAGTGCTTCTCAGCATCATGCAGATAAAATTACCTAAATAAGCCAAGTTTAAATCACTTTGTCTTACTGTAAGATGCAAAGCCTGGCTTTCTCTTCTCAAAATATAAGGGAAAATAGCAAGGGGAGGTTGACTGGCTGGTTTTGCCACTTTGGAGGTTTTAAGTGATAACTTACCAATGTTAATTTCAGCTTCAGTGTTTCTGAATTTCCAGAGCAACAAGAAATGACACCCTCTTTCCTCTTTTGTTTTCATAAAGCATATGGGAGTAAGATCCAGATAGCCCCTACTCTCTGAGAAGCTATGATCCCTGCAGTCAATTGCAAGCGTACTTGGGTGTGTGATTTGGAGATCTTTTTCATAGAATGATGGCCAGCAAGGCTTCACATTGCCATCCTTCTGTAGCTRGGGTAATAAATTTGAGTTATGAAAAACCTCTCTAGACTATTTTAAAAATTGAAATACTAATTGTAGGTTTGCAAGTAGAGCTGTGATATATAATTTTAATTCGCTCATGCGGTGGTCACAGAGAGAATCAGAGCAAAATTACATGCATTTTGGGAAATAATTACATATATTTTTAATATGTTTGTTCTGAAAGGGCTGCTAATACGATAAAAAAATGAAATCTCTCATGTTATTGAAGAAGTAATATGACAGAGGCTAAAATAAATAAATTGCTGCTGAGATTTGGGAAAACGCATGAGCATGTGTTGAACATAACAGCAGTCTCATCAGTTATGTATTAAGGAGCACAGACAGGGTAGCTTTCCAAAAGGTAGGTTGTTATTCTGAATTTCTGAAGTGTTTCTTTTGGTTTTGTCAGTTGAACTTTTTCAGAGGCCAATTAGTCTTACAGAAGAAAAATATTTCTACTTGCTTTTAAGCTCTGAGTTTCAAGTTGAAAATAAAGATTAATTTCTGTCTGGAAAGCCAAATTTCTGACTCTTGTTGTATTTACATCCTTTCTTAACTGATTATTGATTCTGAAAGAATTCTGAGATGTATCTTGATGTTATAGACTTTGTAATTTCTTAGAACTGCCAGAAGTACCTTTGTACTTGGTCTTCAGATTGGCTGCCACTGAAGTAATTACACATCTCAAGCTGTGTATCTTGCAGTGGGTAAACTCATTTAACTTTGCATCAGAGAACCTGTATGTGCAGTTAAGAAGCATGATGAAAAAGGTTATTCCTCATTTCTGAAAGCATTCCAAGAAGCTGATGAAGAAGTAGGATAAACTAGTTCAAGAATACGTAATATTTTTTTTCCAACGGTATGTATTTATTTTCTAGCTTTGGATTTCAGTCTTCAGATCATTCAGATTTTAATTGTAGAAAATTGCAGCCTTTATTTTGTGGTGATACTACATTAAATACTTCACAGAATTAYAGGGTAGTCTGAGATGGAGGGGACCCACAAGGATCCTTGAGTCCAGCTCTTAAGTGCATGGTCCGTAAGGGATCAAACCCACAAGCGTGGCATTATCAATGCCATGTTCTAAACAACTGAACAAAACCTTCCAAGATACAAGGATGTTAAAGCACAGAATTAGACTTCTTTGTCAAAGTGGAACCAAATTATACTGTCTACATGTTAAGAGTTGAGATTTATCATATAGCATGTGAGTTACCCTGGGGGCTTTGATATGCAATGGTAACTGGGTTTGCAGGGCAAAAGGGCAGTGGAATGCTAAAGATTAAGTCAAGATTWAATCACAACAGAAGAGAAATATCATTTCTAAAAATTCTAAACAGATGCTCCAAAGATTTAACTGAATATCAACAAAGGATGGGGTTATAAGGAAGGGCAAAAATGCTCATCTAAAATCCTTATATTTAACTCTTGCTAAAATCTGGGTTTAGTAAGCACTAGAAAATGTGTCTGAGATGACTGTTTCAGTGATAAGCAATCAGGGTAAGGTGACAAATAATAATGTAAGCTCTGACATTATACTGAAATTGCTGAAGGGCAAAAGTCTTCCAGGATTGGTGAGGAGAGTATCAGTCCTTTGTGGCACATTGTTTTAGCAAGGAAATTTCATAAGTTGATAAATGGTSAAATCTGAAGCTCAAGTACATATGCAATACATATGAGCCTAGGCACTGTTTAGATATTTTAGCTGCTGGGTGGGTTTGTTTTGTAGTGTGTTGCGTTGGTTGATTTGTTTTGGTTAGTTCCTTTTTGGGATTTTTTTCTCTCCAGTGCAACACTTGAGATATTTTTATTTCTGGCTTGGGCTGGATGCAGACACTTGTGTCAAAATGACAATTTTACTCCTGTGGTATTGATTTCTCTATTACTGTAACCCTCTCTGCCTGTGTCTGCCCTGGAAGTTCTTTCTGAGCTACCCCATTCAGCTGTGAGTCTTCCAGGGATCCAAGGTCTTGCTCCAACACAGGCCAGCTCCATAACTTGGGGTCAGATGTCTGAGAAAATTGTTAAGTTATAAGAAAAAGCTGTGGGAGAGCCTGTAAGAAAAATAATAAGAAAAAGGGGCAAAATTACAGGCAGAGACAGAATTGTAGAGACAAGGATTGTTAATACCTCACAGAACGGTAAGAAGAATCCATGTGGGAAAGTTTTAAGGAAATAAACTAAAGAAACAGGAGAGGCTGGTTGGAGGTCAGCAGATGTAGCTGTGAGCCAACCTGATTTATTTTTATCGTTCAATATGAAAGCTTAAAGTCAGGGTTTAAGCAGATGCTCAGAAAAACCATTGCTTTTCTGATTGGTTTATTTCCTTGTCTTTCATTTAATTTTGTCTTGCRTTTTGATTTCACATTCTTTTTTGCTTAAAATTCAACATAGCTTAAAAATACTCTAAAAATACATATAATTGGAAATTATGTTTTCTACTTTGAAAGATATAGCCTAGTCTGTGTGTTAAATCCTCCCTTATTGTGTTTTGGGGTAATAGATTCCTTCAYGTCCTTCTTCACTCAGCCCCTTTTTCTTTCTTCCTCTCTGTCTAGTGCCATGTCCTCATTGAAATTACATCTTATGCAGTAATAAACCTTTTCAGGAAATCACTGCTGAAATGTGCATGACATTTAAAAAAGTTGAATTTATTGAGAAGAATAATCCAGTCAAAAGAGGGAGATAATGACATATTTTTCAAGACCGACATCAATTTATATGGAAACCAATATTTTATTTACAGCATGGTATATTAAAATACTCCGTGAGCAACATAAAGTGAATGCTCTGSGACTGATTGTTATTTTAAAAGGCTGAAATTAATTTGCACGATTAATTTTATTAGTATGAAGAATGATGTTATTTGAAATGAGCWGATGGTTGGGCTTCTTCTAAAGCACTAACGGAAATATTTTGTTTGGTCTATAAATTCAACATTTTCTTTGAAGTATCACTTATTGATGCAGCTCAGAAAGAGAAAAAATAAGGTCGAAACTAGGCAATTACACATGAGCTTTGTCAAACTGGAAACAAAAGCAGAAAAGAATGAATAAAATAGGAAAATATCACTGGGAATTCAGGGAAAATACAAAGGTTCAAGAGCTGAAGTTTTATGCTTTGTTTTTGAAAAACGTTTAACAACATTTTCAAATTCGTCTAACAGCTTTGAAACTGAATCATGGTGAAACAGTAACATTGTTTGACAAAAAATAATATGAAAGCCTTCTCAGAGTAGGATTGAAAAGACCAAGGTGGGGAAAGAAAAATGTGGGAAAAAGATGGTGTTATAAAGCTAGTAGGTGGTTGTGAGAGCTGCAGATGGAGAGAAGGGTACTGAGCAAATGCAATAAATGATGTGGAGCAGTGATGCTCCTTCTTTTGAGTCCCGTATGTCAAAGCCTCTTAGACTTCTGTAAGTGCTGTGTTCATTGCATGTGTAGGATATCTTTAAAGCAGTATTTATGCTTCTGTTAGCAGAATTCACTGTGACTGAATGCAGATCCATTGTACTCGGGATTTGAAGAATGCAGGTTGTTCAAGGGGTTGCATATTAATATAAAAAACTAGAAAGAGCAGAAGAACCAGAAGGCTATTTGTCACATGTAAAAATAAATGGCTTTTTCTTGATTTAAAACTAGTGTTTGTGGTGGGAATCCAGTGAAGAGGACATAGATTTAGAGTGAAGACAAGAAGTAAGCAAACTGATAGACCTGAGAATAAACAACAAAAAAAAMCCCAATTTAAAAAAATCCAGCTGGAATGTTGGACTTTCAAGTAGCCCTGCCTTGTTTTACACTTATGACAGAACGAAGGCTTCATTTATGTGCAGGGCAGAAATTTTAAAGGCAAGGTTTTCCGCAAAGGGCCTGAAGAATTAATGTTTAAGACCTATTTTTCAGTAAGAAATCATTGATCCTATTTCAGTTTTGTGGGTTATTTTTAATGAAGCACTTCTGCCGGAAGCAATATATACGTCTCTAAGCTTTCTGCTTGTATTTTTTTCAGAACATGAGCATTTAGAAGTGCTTGGGCAGACTCTGGGCCATCTATTTTCTTCTTGCTTGCTTGCATCTTTCACATAGCATTCATCTGGGAACCTTCAAAGAGTCTTGAGCACAGTGTGCCTATAGGAAGAGGAAAATGCTTAGATAATKGAGTCCTCATGCTAGAACTGATAAGCAACTTAAAATGAAATTACTCTAATAACTTTATATAAATATTTGTGACTGTTTGCAGCTTCATCAGCCTGTGAAGTATAACAATGCACAGCTTAAAATGGTCTCAGATTGGATKTGATAGTTTGATAGACAAATTGGAGCAATGGAAACCTTTGTGCTGCTATGGTTTAGGAGGGCTAAGAAAAAAGGACCTGAAACAATTATGTTCTTTATTGTTTTACTTCCAACTTCTATTGGTCTCTATATTTTTATTCAATTGTGTAAGTGTCAGCTAAGGACTCTGTCAGGGCTTACAGCAGTGATTCATACAGTTTCCTTCACCAAAATAAATCAATTCATCAAAAGATAAAGTGGTTGAGGTGATTTTTGCAGTGGTTGATACATGTGTTTGTGTGTGTGTTGTTATGTTTAGGTGTTTATCTAGCTGGTTACAGACTTGATAGAGTATTAGAGGATGTCCTAGGTAATTAACTTGCTGCAGAACTCCTTTAAGTATGCAAGCAGGTGAAGGGAGATTGTCTTGTATAAACCTTTTCAGAAACGTTCAAGGCAAAGTTAAGTGCATGGAGAGTTTGAGATTCTTAACGCTAATTTAAGGAAAACATAGAGACTTCCTGATTGAAATGACTTTGGATTGGCTTAGACACATAGAGAGAGAGGGATGACACAGATGTTAAGGCTGTAGCTTTATTTTTACAACAWGATTGACATATCTGTACTTGAGAATAGTTTGCATTTAGTATTTAGATATAAAGTGACCACCTAAGATGATGAAGATATTAAAAAAATCCTTTGGGGCAAGGGGTTGTGGCTGTGTGATGTGGGTGGGAAGCATAAGGGAACAAGGAGATGCATGCAGCTGAGTTTGAAGTGGAGGTCATGATYTGCCAATTCAGGTTCTTTAATGTGTTTTCTTAGTCATGGGCCAAGACCCACCAGGTTCTTTCTGGGTCTGCTAATTGCAGGAGCTAGTAAGTAAAGCTCACCTGCCAGGCCTTTTGAAAGTTTGCTAAAGCTGTGATGTAGCAGAAGAACACCTGCTCTGAGCGACTTCTGTTTTTCTTTTTTTCTGGTGCTGTGGAGGAGTATGTGCTTAGCTCTTGTCCATCACGAAAGATCAGCCTTGCTGGTCTCTGCTGTATTGCGGGACCATGTGCTTGGACATAGGTGTCGGTTCTTCTGTTAAAGCTGAACAAAGGCATTGCTGTTTACTGTTTGGCAACTTGCTAGCTCAGGTGAGTTCAGGCTTCTGTATTCTTGTGCACCTAGCATGCAGTCATCTTTCTGATTTTTGTTCTGGTGAGGATGACGTTAGTGAGTCATCCTCCTGCCTGGCCAAATCTTTCACTAATGGGAAATCTTTTAACAGCAAAAGTTTCCAGGCAGAATCTGGGCAAGGCCCCGAGACTGTTATTTTTTTATGTTGCTATTTGAGACCAGACACATAATTGCCGAGAGCATCATGGAAAGTACCCTGGCCTCTGAGCGATCATTAGCGGCAGAGTTTGGACTGAATTCAGCACTTCCCAGCTGGCCATAGGCAAGAAATGGAATTACTAGAGTAACTTACTTAAGCAAAAATACCCATTTGTCTTTGCTTTTTGTGAATATGTAAAATAGTTGCATGAGTACAGTTGGAGGCAGAAATGCAAGTTTTAACTACACCGTAGCTGAGCCTGTGTTTCATGTTAAAATATTAAAAAAGCTTCAGTGAGACGCCCTGTACTTATGATCAACAATAGATATTTACTGGAAGGTTTAACTACATTGCCCATGCCAGTATTTGAATTATTTGAGTTTCTAATATAGCATAATATAATTTGACACTGGTAGGTCTGGAGACATTTTAAATACATAAATACATATGCATGAAAACCTGCTCAAGTGATTATTGTATTCACTGCAATGTGCTTTGGGTGATCAATCATTAATAACACTAACAGTAACAAGAGAAGAGGTTATGCCCTTCTTGAATTTCTTGGATTACAATAGCACCTATGGGATTTTATCATGCACCTCTGAAATGGGTATCAAAATCGATGGTGACTGTGGAGCCTGTGCTGTTAATATTTACACCATGCTTGCTGCTCTGGGCCTCACAGACAGTACTTGTGTTGGGCCTGGAAGGATCCTCTTTGACACTTTGGGTTTTGACAATGTCCCATCTTTGAAACTATTGGTTATTCCCAATGGCTGGAAGTCACAAAAACAGGAAAGGTTTATTCAGGCAAGTCCAGGATGGATTTGGCCTCYAGGGTCATGCCCCTGAAATTGCTTTTGAACAGAATCGGTGTGAGTATGTGGTGAGCTTGCCAGCTGGGCCTGATGTGGAGGACTGCCAGGCCTCCATCTCTGTAGCTATCACTTATATTACGTGTGCCTTCTAGTAGGTCAGTAAATCTTTGGCAGACACCATCTGTACTTGTTTAAACATGGTTAAGATTTTGTATTCTCTGGTATATGCTCCTTTACCCTTGATCTTTGAAAGACAAAGGCTTTATGTGACCCAGAATACTGTGCTGCAGAGCCCGGACTGTATTGCAGTATATGTTGTAGATCTTACTGTAGAGACTGGTAGAAGTGGTGGATGAAAAATCAGGCAAAATAAAGTGGAAGGGAAAGGAATCAGTGATAATGAATATGGAAGGAAGAAAATTATTTAAACTATGTGTTGTATAAAGCTAATTGAGATTAAGTACTTGCAGCTGTATTCATGCATGCGTCTTCTTTCTTGTATGAGAAAATAGTCAATTTTCAATATATTGGATGTGAAAATTCATGGCAGGTACATTTTTTTCTACAGCAGAATAATATGATATATTGATCTGTTTGCAAAAGATGGGATGAAATAATAGGTGATTAATTTTCAGCTGAAATTCAGCCACAGAATTTGATATCATCTCCTGATTTGCGTACATGGACATTTTGTAACTTGTCCACTTTCCTAGATAACAAAYGCAGCATTGCCACTGCACCTTTTGTATTTTTTTTCTTCTACTTTTTTGTAAGACTTAATTTGACCACTTTCACCTTTGTAAATTGGAACAGCTTCTTGTGCAGCTATTTTCCTTCCCATCAGGATTTGATCCAAGTCCTTGAAACTGATGCCCTCACTGAAGAGTCAGCTAAATTTTCTGGTCACTGTTGTGCTTGCACACAGCTGTTTGCAATGTGGATGTGTGGTAGAGGTWCTTTAGCAGAAGTTGGGATGTCATGGAAATAGCTGAAGAAGTGGTGTGACTGGAGACCACAATGGATGGCTGTAAGCTGTGTTGCAAAGACAGGCAGAGAAAAAGAGGAGGAATTTTTGTTGTGTTCTTTGTTAAAGGATAATCTTGAATGTGTGGAAGTGAGCTATGATGATTTCAGTCCTATGGAATTGCCTCTGGGTCAAGATCAGAGGGATTGTATCCAAGGGGAGTCTTGCAGTATGCTTCTGYCTCTGACTTCCAAACCAAGACAATAAAACCAACAAAGCGATATTTGGGTCACTTTAGCAAGTGTTGTCAACACAGCCTGGTTCTTAGGGGTGACCTAACCCAACGAGACATTTGTTGGAAGAACAGTGCAGCAGCTCCCACATCATCCATCAAGTTTCTGGAATGTGTAGAGGACTGTTTTCTCACACAAATGTTAGATGTTGACCAGAAATGCGGTACTGCTGGAGCTGTTAAAAACCAAGAAAAACTGCTGTAATATCTCAGTTAATGATAGCCTYGGCTGCAGTGATCACAATATTGTGGAGTTTGAGGTCTTGCTGAGCATACTGAAGACTAGTTCTAAGGAAAAGGTTTTAGTTTTTTAGAAGCTCATCTGGGAGGGATTCCATGGGAAGCTTCCATAGAGGATAAAGGAGCTAGTGTGTGCTGGGAGTTTTTTCAGTACTACTTTCCTGAAAGCACAAAAACCTTTCATCCCCTTTCAAGGTGGGGAATTAGGTGGAGCAAGAGACCCTCTTGGCATCACTGTGACCTTCCAGGCATGCTCAAAACCCAGGGAAGTGTACCAGAGATGGGAAAGCAGACAATACCCCTTGAGATCTACAAGGGCACTCCTAGGGCATSCAGAGATGCAGTTGAAAACTGAGTTCAAATTGAAATTGGCCGCAGATGTCAACAACCACAATGAAGGGTACTTCAGATATGTAAACACCAAGCAGAAAGAGGAGGAAAATACTGTCTTGGTGTTAAACAGCAGAGAAGTCACCAATGAGACTGAAAAGGCAAAAGTTCTCAGCACTTTCTCCAGCTCTCTTCTTACCAGTCCTGTTGGGCCCCAGGCCTTGGGAACAGAGCTGCAGGCTGATGGGCACACAGACCCACTGTCAGGGAAAGAAGAGTTTGTGTGTGGTCTGTGACAGCAGCTTGGCCTCAAAGGAACCCTGACATTGTTCCCCTGAGGGTGTTGAGAGCTGCCTGACAGCGCTGGGAAGCTGCTCTCCATAATCTCTGAGTGGTTGTGGATACTGGGAGATGTCCCAGAAGATGGGAAGAAGGCTATCCACCCCCATCTGCAGGAAGGGATTACAGAAGGATTCCGGAAATTTTAGGCATATCAGTCTTACTTCAGTCCCCAGGAGAATTATGGAACACATCCTCCAGGGGGCCATCACAACTCAGCTGAAGCATGTAACTATGGGTAGAGCCAGCATGGATTCACCAAGGGCAAATCATGCTTGACAGGCAGGATCACCCTTTCTGAAAAAATTATTCGGTCAATGTAGGCTGAATGGTGAACATTGTCTACCTGGATTTCTCCAAGGCTTTTGATATGGCTCTCCAAAGAAAGCCCTGTCCAGGAGAAGCCAATGTGTCAAGGATCTGGACAAGTGGTCCCTGTGGTGAGTGGGGAATTGACTGACAGGCTGCACCCAGGGACTGGGGGTGAATAGCTCTTAAAATGGGCAACCTGTCACAGGTGGGGTCTCATGGGGGTTGATTTTGGGCCCAACACTGTTTGATATCTTCTCAAGTGAGCTGTAAGATGGGATCAAGTGTACCCTGGCAGAGTTTGCTSATGGTGGAAAGCTGAGGGGGAAAGTGGACACTTCAGAAGGGAGAACCACCCTGCAGGAAGACTTGGATAGGCTGAAAGAGTGGGCTAATGAGAARTTTGACATGTGGTCTTGTTCTGGGAAAACTTAATACATGAAAACAAGAATCTCAGCAGTCTGAGGAGCAGCTCTGTGGAAAGGGACCTGATGGTCCTGGTGGAGGATGAGCTCAATCAGAGTGGACAGTGTCCTGCTGCAGCAAAGAAAGCCAGCAGGGTGCTGGGTGACATCAACAATGGCATCATCAGCTGATGAAGAAATCACTGTTGTCACACTCCACTCAGCTTGTCATGCCTTGAATACTGTGTTCAGTTTTGGTCCCTGCTATGCAAAAGAAGTTGTGGACAGGTTGGAGAGGGTCCAGAGAAGGGATACAGAGATGATCAGATGACTAGAAAGCCTTGCCATATGAAGAAAGACTGAAAGAGCTTGATTAGTTCCGCTTTGAGAAAAGAAGATTATGGGGAGGTACAATGCACTGTGCTCCAGGATTTCCAGGATGGCTACTAAGGAGATGGAGGCTCCCTTCTTACAAGGAGTCAGATGGAAAAGATGAGGTGTAGTGCACACAATTTACTCCTGGGAAGACAACAATTGAGCACAAGGGGAAAATTTTTCACAATTAGAGCAATCAGCCATTGGAATCATCTCCCCAGAGAACTGGGGGATTCTCTAATATTGGACATGTTTGATATTCAGCTGGACAGGATGCTGGCCCATTCCATGATTCTACGTAGCAGGTCTTTACTGCAGCTATGAAGAGACAGGTGAAATGTTTCCATCTTTTTTCTTTTTCTTTTTTTATTTTTGTAAGGGGGTGGCTATCATTAGGTTGTTCTAACATGGCTTGAAGCCTCTRTTAGGAAATACAGTTTCACTTCTGGATTTGCTTTATGAGGAACACTGCAAGGAGTAATGGTTTGGAAATGTAAGCCTAAAAAGAGCCAGAGGCTGTGAATGGCTCCTGCTGCAGTGCACAAACTGCTGCTGCAAAGGGGGATTGTCACTGAGGCTGGGTCAGTTCAATTTGAAAATGGGCTGAGAAGGAATCGAAATATTGAGTATGTTTGAGAAAATCTGTGTATAAAAGCAGAAGAAAAATCCTACAAGTAAAAACAGCATCAGCAAAAAACCTCTTAAATCTTAATGGCTTAGACTGTCTATTTAGGCATAGTTTCAGTGTGTGATGCTAATGAAGATGCAATTCCATATCAGCACTATACAGATTGGCTACTTTCCTATCAAGTTCAGTTGTACCTATCTATCACAGGAGGCCTCTCATTTTTACATCAGTACACTTTAATGAAAACCAAACATCTGGACCTAGGGTGTCCAAGTCCTAGGAGGTAATCTTAGTCTTTGTCTCACCTCTGGGACAGCAGTTCTCTTTTCCCTGGGTGTTTGTCCTTATTCTGAAAATTTTGCATGGCTCAGTCTTACTCCCTATCACTTCTTAGAAAAAGCTCCTCTCTGCTTTTATTGTGTCTTGTCTTACCTTGACATTGCTTAGATCCTGAAGTATTTCTGAAGATCCAGTTTCTGTTCAACTGAGAACTTTTGAAGTAAGCACATGTATATTTAGAATTTAATGATGCTTCTTTGAAGAACTGTTCTCACACTCTTTGAAAAGCTCTAATGAGTTTCCTGAGTTTGATTTAGAAACATAAAACAGCTCAGTGTTATTGTAAAGATCCAGKTATGTTTCATAATACATTTTATGGAAATGTCTGATGCTGCAAGGGGAAAAAATGGTAGTCTGGGTTTCAGACTTTGCTTCTGGATTTTGTTTGTTAGTGAACTCGCAGACAAAGAACAAACTAAGAACAAAAACTGGAGCTGCCTGCTACCATTTTGTTTGATAAAGTTTAAAGATTTGCACTAATCAAATGCACGCAGATATTAGTCTTGATGTAGGAAATCATTATTGATTTAACATCACTCAGCACTTATTAAAAATGGGATCTATCACTCAATTAATGCAATTAATAAATGAAACCATTTCTAGAAATTATGTTGGGGAGGGGGAATCTTATTTCTGATGTTTTTTCTCAGACAAAGGTGAAAGGCTTGGAACTGATCATGAAGATATGAACACAATGAAGAAAACCTAGCTGTCTTTCATCCAGAGTTCCTAGGTATATGTGTTAGGACRTATTTGCTGTATTGTCCTTTACCTTCCCATTCCACTGTGCATTAGCTCTCCATAGAGAGTAAAAGCACTTCACACATGCCAGTGGCAGCAAGGACAACATGCCACAATTGGGTACTGTGGTGCAAAATCAAAAAGCATTCTATTAATATTGTTGTGGTTTTTGTTCTTGAAAGCTAACTGAAGTGATGCACTTTTCAGATAGTGCCTTTAGGAACTTGGCATCATTTAGTGAAGTGCCTGGCTTGGTGTTTGCATGTGACTGGATGTACTTTGCAAGTGAACTAAGCATCTGAATGAGAAAACAAAACTGAGCTGCTGTTTAGTTCTTCTCTAGGCAATTCGGTTGCAAAATGCTGTACCCAACACATTTTTAGTAAGAGTATTTGTGCTTTAGTATGTGCCTTGGGCTTTGGTTCTTCTGTTTTTAAGAACTTCTCCTTCATCTTCATCTGATATTAGCAGAAAATATTGCCCGTAATTACAGAAATATTTCTGACTTACATTAATCATAAAAATATTGATAAATTTATTTCAAAATCACACACAATTCTTGTTAAATATCAACTGGTTTTTATAAGTATCTTATCTGAAGCTCTCCATAGTGTGAGAATTTGTTGAAAACTATTTATTTTCCATATATTCATCCCTGTCACATTTTTTTCCTTTTGGAAATAGAAAGCTGTGGTAGCTTTTCCTGCTTTGTGGTGCATTTGGACAAGTTAGAGTCCTTTTGTTTGCTCTTCTCTCTACCTGGGGAAGGATGACTGCAGCTAGGGAAATTAGGGGCACTACTTAGCCTGTGGTTCTGTTCAGTGTAGATACTCTGAGTTTTTTACCTCACTGCAGGGATGTTTTCTAATTTCAGTAAGAATCTTCAGAAGAAAAAAAGGAGCTATGAGGAGATAATGTGATACACATTAATGTCTCTATTATATATACCTATTAATATAAAAAGTTGTCCTATGCAGAAAAGCCCCAGGAGTATTACCTACGTGATATAGTCATGTGTTTTTTAACCTGAGGAGTAATACATGAGAACATTTGTGTTATCAGTGAGTTGTCCAGTTCTGTTTTAGTGTTTTCTACATGAGTATTGTTACTTTGTTAGAAGAACAAACCATTTAAACTAGTTTTGTTGCTCTGAAGAAACTATTCAGGGAAAGCGTAAGGTTKATGTCATCTCTTCAAAACTGAACTTCTGCCTTCAGAAGTAATATATTGAGGGAACTAAAAGGTATTTCAGAATTTAAGAGAATATGTATTTCTAAATATCTCTTCCTCCAGTGGATTTGGAGGCATTTGCCTTCATTACTTTCAATACTAAGCTTACAGGAGATTTCCTTTTCTCATTTTTCTCCCAGGAGTGCTCAGCATCTCCAGCTYAGAGGTTGATGAGTGGTTAGTACATTTGTATATTGAAGGTGAATTATCTAATAATACAAGGGTCTGACCCTTTGTACTTTTTCTTCACTGAAAAAGCATCCACCAGGATTTTGAGATCAGTCTGAGAGTACCTAAATAAGATCTGTAACTCTGTGTGACTAAATTAGTGCTTGTATGCATTCTCAGACCTATTTGTGAGCAACAGTGATTGCTTTGGGGCAAGAAAAATGTTCTGTGCTCTGTGTGGGAAAGACATGAAGTGTGTGAGTGTGTTCCCAGATAAGCATGTGTTTGCCAGTTCCAGCTGTTAACTCAAGTGCATAACATGGGCAAAATTGCTTTTCACTCAAGATCTCTGTCCAATAGTTAGTCATGTGCCTGCAAAAATATCTCACTCCTGGCTTTGTGGAGTAAGCTTGCCATGCTTCATCCCAAACCACATACCAAAGTGGAGTTCCTCTTTCTCCTGAGGATAGGGTCTTTGAAATTATTTATTCCTTTTTTTTTTAACTTTATCACATTTTCAAGGTGATTTTCTAGTAAAAAACCAAAGATTGCCTGGCGCTTTTGAGCCAGTAGAGTGTTCGTGACAGTCAAAGTATCTGTCTCTCATTTGGGAACAGGGACATTTAGGATTGTCAGTTTTGTTTTCTGTCTCAAAATTCTTGAGTTGAGTTATGGTGGAGGAAAGGATGCAAAAAAAAAAAAATCCATTGAAGGGCAAGCAAGGCAAAGTTGCAATAAAACAACATTAGGTATTTAACCTAATGCCATAGAGAGTAGCAGCTAGTGAACTGTATATTTTGTTCAGTTGTAAACACTTTGAAGAGGTTTCTCTTGAGTGTTTTGCTCATCTAGTGAGATATGTCACGGGGGAAAAAGAATTTCAAAAATTCAGAAACCAGAATTGCTATCTGTGAGTTTACATTTGCATGTAGCGAATTTGGAAGCAAGGGCAAAGATATATGCAAGTAAATTTTGTGTTTTATAATGGGGAGTTACTGAGGGAAAATATGTGAATAGTTAGGCATCAGCTAACTATCAGCTAAACCTGAGAGAGTTTGCAAATGTAGATACATCATGGATTCAAAAAATGTTATTAAATTGCATCTGTTTTGTCGATTTAATTGCTACCAAGTGCCCTGATAAGGATGATGCTGAGGCAGTTCTGAAGAAGAGCAAGGAGTGACAGCAAGTGGAGAAGATCGAGGATAAGAGAGATGGAAATCTGAGGGGAGAGGATCATCCAGCCAAAGTAGGAGCGAAAGCATGGGGCCCTGATAGAAAGGGAAAACTGCCTTTGTAGGGTTCATTGTGGAGCAGGGGTTGTGGTGTGGAGAAACACAGGATGATCTTGAGAGAGAGTAGGGAAACTGGAAGCCACAGAGCTGAATTTGGGATGTTAGTCTTATAATCATTTAGGTTGGAAAAGACTCTTTAGATCCCTGAGCCCAAATATTAACCCAGCTTTTCCAAGCCCACCATTAAACTGTGTCCCTGAGTGCCACATCTCTATGTCTTCTAAATACCTCCAGGCATGGTAACTCCACCACTTCCCTGGGAAGCCTATTTCAGTGCTTGATAACCCTTTGAAGTGAAGAAATTTTTCCTAGTACCCAATCTCAGACTGCCCTGGGTATACTTGAGGCCATTTCTTGTCATCCTATCACTTGTTACCTGGAAGAAGAGATCAGCCCTACCACACTCCAGCCTCTCTTCAGCTAGTTACAGAAAGCAGTAAGACCTCCCCTCAGCCTCCCTAGACATAAGTATCTAGAATGTGTTTCAACTGCCTCCTGAAAGATATTTTTCTCTCTATTTAAGTGTTGTTATTATTATTGAAACTTCTGAAGTGCAGTGGGGAGAGGGGAGAGAGCTGGCAGGAAAAATCAGGCTATTTAGATCCAGATCATGCTGGCCTGCTGACCTCAGGGTACCACGCAGCAGGACACTGTGTAAAGGGGAAAACTGCCTTTTTGCTTCCACAGAGAGAGCATTCAGGGGAAGGAGGAGGGAGGTATTATCTTCACAGTGAGGTCAAAACCTCCTCTGTTGGTACAGTGTCTGGATAAGGCTCTAAGCAGGCTTGATCACAGCAGGGGGAGGCACTTCAGCATTTTCCGTGTATAATGGTCAGAGCAGATTGCCCTGAATTATTCCACCCTGATGATGTGTATCTCTAGGCTTGCAGCATTCCTGCTGCCATCCCCTTTGTATGCAAACCTAGGCTAGCAGCTTCCAATGCTGCTAAGTGTTCATCTGTCAAATGTGATCATACCTTAGAGGCTCAGACTGTCTGTTACATGCTAGCACCCCAAAAGGAGGAGTTCTCCATTTGTGGTGTCTGATGGTCTGCTTGGAAAAATTCAGGAGTGTGGAAGCACCTTGGGGTGATCCCAGGGTGATAGGCTCACTGTACTTTCAGGTACATGGAGCTCCTTTCCTGACTTTTTCCAGTGAATTGCAATACAGGATTTTGGATGCAGTTCCTGGCTGTTAGAGGCTGTGGCCAGCTTGACACCACACCACAGGCCAGCTTTTTCTCGGGCATTGAAGTTTGTAGCCTGGCCACAGGTGCCAGGCTTTGTGAAACTCCACAATATCCCTCTCCATATGGAGTCACCATGTTACAGACTTCCAGCAAGGTGGGGTCTCTCTGCAGGTGCTTTGGTGGATGCTGCTACTCTTGGAGAAATGAAATGTGGAAAAGGGAAAGGAATAATCATTAACCATAGAGTGATAGTTTGGGAAATGTGCTGCCTGTGGGACTGGCCATCTCTTTTCAGCCGCAAGCCTTTAAATTGTGAACCAGTTTGTAAGTTGGAATTTTGGATCCTGAAGCATTCACAGATATTTTGAGAGAACTTCTCTGAAATGGGTGAGACATCTCTACCCTGTCAGTCTTAGATGAGTCAACTTTTTTGGTCTTGAACATTGAAGACCAAGGCCTGTCCATCACAGATACTGCATTAGTTCAGTTGCTCTTGACCCTCTAAACAGAAAGTGCTATGATCAGGTCTCTTGATTAGTGTTCAGGTGCAAAAGTTAACAAAATATCATAAAGGAAATCACTCATGACTGCTTTTCTCAGTTAAACTGCCAGTGGATTGATTTCCCTGCCTTGCCCTTCTGGAATAGATGAGAACAGTCCTAATCAAAGCTTTTGTCAGATTGGCATCAATAAATTTGATTTCCTTCTTCCCCATCAAGAACAGCAGCATTGTTCTCCTTTCTGCAGAGTCATTAAGCAGAAGGGAATTTTCATCCTTCTCTTGACTATGAAAAACAGAGGTAGGGGAAACCCAGATGCTTTGTAGAGGTAGCAGAAGTGGGACACCAATTATATTTCTCTAAGTAATCAGCAGAGAACTAATTTATCCTTCTTAAATGAAGGCCCATATGCTCGTTGATTTTAGCCATACTGTAAAATCTGTTTTTCCATGTTCTGTGTTGGGGAGTAAAAAAGACTGGAGTGAATAAATGTGTTTGGCAATATTAAACCTTTTATTGTATGAGTAGGAAAGCATTTGTGATTGCTGAAGCTGTCAGGGTTTACTGCAACAAACTGAAACATTGAGGCAGAATGATCTGTGACCTGACAATTGTATAGATCTCTTATCAACTAGTACAGATGCTCTTTGCTGGTTTAGGGTCAGCATATTTAGCTATTGCTGTATTAGGATGCTGCTGAGTCACATAGAGGCATTATTTCCTTCCTTGCTGTTAAATCTTCTGCCAGTCATTGATGGCTTGAAATTATTTATGAAAGAAGTTGAAGGACAAGGCTTAGATAAGTACATGCGTGGAAATATCATACTGCCTTTAGATTTTCACTAATGTGAAAAATTTCTTTACTGCATGGATTGGTGTATTGGTAAGAAAATGTACCAAATCTTCACTTTGTCAAAGGATGCATGTTATTCAGAGAGATACTGGGTGTAGTTTGAGTAAGTAAGTATTCTAGAAAAGCAAGGCTGGCTGGATTTTGAAGGAGAGTTTCAGGAAATACTTGAAGATAAAGGGGATAAGTATGGTGGACCTGTGGTTCTAAGTGCTATGGAGAACTGCCTCTCCTCAAAGGTGCTTGCATTTCAGGACTTACAGAGTGGTGAAGAATAGGAAAAATTTAAATATGTTTTTGCAAGACTGAAGATTTTTGGGAGGGCAAAAATGTCTTGATGGTTACTTTCTTATTATACTATCTGTCATAATAAACTTAACTGTTACTTGCCTGTATTTGTGGAAGCATGAAGATAATTTTGCAACATGTTTGAATCAATTATGTTTCTGTTCCACATGTCAATAACATCTGCACATTCATAATTTATGCTAATTCAAGTGTCTGAGGACAAAGCTGGTCTTTGTAGTTATAAGCATCTTGGAATTTATTAACTGGCATGACTGTCATAAAGCACTATTTGACTGAAATTTATTAAATCATGAACAAATGTTTAATACCTCAGAGGGGACTGTCAAAGGTGAATGCTATTATCTAACCATGTCTAGACTACTTGTCAGGCGCACAGAGGAACAGGCAAGTCTGCTATTTTTAGTTAAGATGAAAACAATTTACTTGAACTAGAAACTGAAGTTTTTGTTATCTAAAAATACCAGGTAATAAGCATATGTTTTATCTTGGAGTATCATCTTTTTATCATACTTGGAATTTATTGGAGTTGTGAGCTTTTAGTACTCCCTCTACTTTTAATGAGATGCTATGAGAGTGACTGTGCATTACCACTGTGAAGTACTGAATGTTTCAGCTATTAGGATATATTTATTGGTAGTTCATTGAGTGTGTTCTTGGTGTCCTTTTCTAAATGACTGTGGTCAAGTCACAAAGTTTGCTGAACTCATAATTAGTGTGTCCTTTGATCCTGGTGACCTTTGGATCATGCTGTAAGCATTTCATATTTCCCTGTAATTTGATTCTTCTTTCTTGAAGTGCTCTGGGATCTTAAATGTGTCCTTACTGAAAATGTCCTTGGACTATCATTCTTTGCTTTGAAAAAGTGTTTATGCATCAGAGCATTATGTAAATACAACAGATATTTACAGAGTTAGTTACTAAGGTAGTTGATTGCAGTGAGGGTTTGGTGTAAACATCTGTTTCCTATATGAAAATTATTTTTTTCATTATATTGACAAAACAAATATTAAAAATTGCTGATAATTTCTTACACTGAAGTAAATTAGTGTCTTCAAAATTCAACTATGAAATGAGGAAGATTTTGTTTGAGCAAACAGCAGAATTATTCCTAATTAGCATTCATGTCAGGTTTACTACTTTGAATATGTGGAAAAGTTGAATACCTGTCTATACCTAGCAAGACATCGCATTTACTAAAATTCTGTGCTCATTGGCACACAATCTACAAGAGAGAGTATGGKATCACTGCATGTTTTTCTGCTAGAAAGTATGTTTGTGTCACAGTTCAATCCAGCTGAATTCCACTTTTGAACAGAACTTCAGGGAGCTCAGGGTGGAGTTGTTAGATTTGTGTTAGGTTTAGACCTTTACTTTGTCTATGGGTCTGTATATTTGGTTTCCAATGATGTTTTTATGTCCACTGTGATAAGAGCAGAAATCTCTACATCTTACTACAGCTTCAGGTGCGTTAGGATGAGGCTACCTAAGAGGCATAGCTTTTGCACAGCTGTTTTTCTACAGCTGCGAACAGCAAACTTGTCCAAGATTGCATATGGGAAATAGGAGTCAGGAATGCATCAGCTCTCTGTGGCTTCTGCCTTCCCACTTGGTTTGCAATACCAGCATTTTCCAGCACCTACCTTCTAAACAATACTTTTGTATTTAACTCTTATGTCTTGTGGTGTCCAGATTTGTGATAGGCATTGGACTGATTGATCTAGTTTCTARTTAAAACAAGGTCACAGCAAACTGCTAAGACAATCCTGCAGCCCATTTCTGCCTTCAGCTTTCAAGAATGCAGTGCGTGTTTTATATTGGTATTTCTAAGTGTGTCTGTCACTGTTTTGAGCATCCAAGGAGTAAGGTCCAAAACTCTGGAGGAAAAGACGGTCATTAAAATGTCAATAAGATCTACCAAGCTTTGGTAGCACTTACCAAGTCTGCTTAGCATTCTTTAATACTTGGAAGCACATGTAATGCTGTTTTATTCATTGTCATTGCGCACCTTTCCGCTAGAGTAGCGATGAATTTGTTCCCATGCCTTTGCCTGCTCTGTTGAATTCTACTGAATTCAGACCCTGTGTTCTGATAAGAAGTGTGCTTTGGAGCTGCAAAACAGACTTTGGCTGTTGCTTCCAAGCCTGGCATCTGTGTGATTGACTCTGTTGTCCTCTCTGACCCCTGGTCCAGCCCCRCTGCTCAGAGCTGTGGCAGCTGTGGAGCTGTCCAAAGGGGCTAGCAAAGGGTTAGATGGCTGCTGGGTCATTATGCAGATGCAGCTGTCAAGAGTTTAGCTCCCTATTTGATGTCTGGGAAAATACAGAAAAACAGCAGTCTGGGTTTTTTTTTCACAATCTCTCCACAGACCACACTCCTGTAATGGTTTTAAAACCCTGCCCATAGGTGGTTTCTTGCAACATAAAAATAAGCTGTCATACCCTGGCGCCTGAGCCAGTATGTCCTGGTGGTGCTGTTACTTACACTTCATATCTGTGGGTCAGTGACATATGAGGCATTATAAAACTGTTGGGTGTTAGGTAAAGACAGAAAAAAGGCTTTCTTTTTCCACCAGATAAAAGCATTACATTTATTTCCTTTTTCTTGGGACAAATTAATCCAGGCCAGTAAGATGGCATTTCATCTTATTAACAGAACTAGGTCTGCACCAAACTTCAGAACATAGCAGTCTGTAGCCAGATGGGACTTTGCTTGTCTCTTTCCTTGCTGCTTGTTTAGGAATGTTTGCAACCCCTAACCAGCTGTCACCAGGGTTTTCACATCAAGAGGGTTGATTCCTTTCTGCTCTGGTACSAGTGGGTGTCAAATGCTTGTGCTCTGCTGGGCCCTGCAGTTCATGCTCTTCTTCCATTAAGATCTGGAGTCTTCTGCGGTGGGAGAAGAGGTTTTTGAGAGATAAACTCTCCAAAATAGCAGTGCAGCGCAGGCTGAAGTCTCTCAGTGGTATTGTCCCTACTAACTGGGATTTTAAATCCAGAAATATTAAGGGATGAATTGAGCTGTTCCCTAATAAAATATCTGCGAAGCCTTGGGCAAAATTACAGGTACATAATAGACGTGAGATCAGGATAGCTTTGATGGTGTGATATTTTGTGATGACTGTTTTGTCTTGTGCTGGCAGCCAGCTCTAGTAGCTACCCCTCAAGCCTCAGTGCCAGTTTACTTTGGTGGCAGGAGATAGTAAATAATGAGTATTACCTGATGGCAGGTGCTTCTTTGTCTTGATTTTCTTACAAATAACTTAAAGCAGATATTGATACCCCTTCATTGAGTCACACCTCACTTAGAGTTGGGCTCACTGCTGTGCATTTACACTGCAAATTGTAACAGGGTGATGGATGAGCTGTTTGATCTGACACAACACGAGTTAGCTTCCTTCCCAGTAGCAGTGTATCTGTATTGGCTCCAGAACCTGCTGCAGCCTGAAATGTTGCTGAGTGTAGGAGTAGAGGGATCAAAAATCCTGCTGTGCATGGCAGAGCCACTGCAGGAGGGAGCCCTCAGGAGCAGTTGTTCTGTATTTACTGAGATGTATGAATGTTCACAGAAGTGGGGAATGTGTTGCTTCTCATCAAAAAGTTTCTGTTTAAAAGTAAAACAATAAAATTTGGCACGCTATCAGAACCTGATTTCATGACGGCAATATTATAATAATGTTGACTTTTAATTAAATGAAGTTGACATATTTTAAGTCTGCAGATTAACCATCTGTTGCGGCATTAATGAATATCCTTCATGGCATCAGATCAGGACCCATGTTTTGTTATGTTTTTCCTTTTTTTTTTTTTAATTTCCCCAGATAGCTCTCTGCAACATATATTTGTTGATTAAAGCATGAACTATTGGCCAGAATCAATTTGGATTAGGCATTTACCCACTGCTGGGAAGTGAACTTTTGCCCAGGATTGGTATTTCTGTGCTTCTTCTAGGTTAAAATGTTTCTAAGCAAGAATTTTTGTTAATTACCTTTTGTTCTTCTCTGTGCCAAATGCATTCCTTTGAACTCCACCTTCTAATTCATGGCTTATGAGGAAGCCCTGTTAACATACTCATCTCTTGCATAGATAATCAAGCTTGGAAACTTTTCTGGGTTTTTTAATGAAGGTGCAATRTTTCGAATGACTGTGTGAACTTAAGTAAAACATCTTCATGTGTATATTTTGTATGTTGCATTTCTCTCTTCAGCACCAGATGTATTATGCATAAAATAAATATTGCTTTGTAAACATGATTTCTGCAAGCAGAAGCTTAACAGTATGCTTAGTTCCATAATGACAAGATAGCTGTAAAGATGACATTATGCCATAATTTGCAGCTGCACATTCTTTTGCTTTAGGTGTTAATACTGCTTATTACTGATAAGAATTTTCTGTTTACAAAATGAATTAATTTTACTGTAACCTATTCTTGATGAGCATTATTTGTCCTCTATCGCCCTTGTGTAGGGAATTGTTTGGAGATTTAATGTGCTTCCTGACTTATTTTCAGACTGTGATTTCTTCTGTAGGCTTTACAGTTTTCATTATCACCGAGATCCTTTTGTGCACATCAATTAAGATGTCTTTCTTTGAGTGCTGGAGATGTAACATTCAGTTTTCTTTCTCATGAGAGGGGGCTTAAAATAATGGCAATGGCCAAACTGTGTTTTGCTGAGCATTTCACTCTTGTGACTGCAGTGATGGAGGGACAAGTCTTCTGTGAGCAGCMGGTGAAGCACGAGTGACTTCTTAGGTCAGACTCCTAACGTTGGTCCTGTGAGGAAAGCAGGCCATGTCGAGCACAAGTGAAACAAAAAAAGTGTCTTATTGGATTTTGCAGTGTGTTTTTTCCAGCCCTGTGTTGTAGACCTTGTGTTATCCTCAGAACAAATGGTTTGGCCAATCAGAGTTGCGTTGTTTGGTTTTGGTTTTTAATTTCCTCCTAACTTGACGCAGTGTGGCAACTGACAGAAGCACATTGATAGCCTGATACACATCATGAGTTCTTTTGTTCACAAAAGGCCTAAAGGTTCTTTTAGAGTCTCAGTAGGTAAGGCAATGCGACTTGAGGCTATTTGAGTTTATTGTATAAAGAATGGAAATACAAAAGGTGGTAGCAATCTTATCTCTCTTCTGATATCAGAGATGTAGTGGGAAAAGTGAGAGTAAGTGTAAATCCCTTCTAATGCTAGGAACTTTCTCTCCATCAATAGAATCCCTTTAAGTTGATCGTACTATGCAGATCCTTTCCATGATGAAGTTTGTCAACATTGTGGTCTTTGGACATTTTGTTGGAGTTTCTGGAAAGTAAACAAATATGTTCATCTTTTCTGCTGTCAGGTAATGTGTTAAGTGTGCTGATTAATCTAGAGGAAAGATAGGATGGCTAGATTGTGTCAGACACCACCTTAGATCATATGTGGACTAGATGGCAATTCCATACAGCTTCCTCCATTACAAATTCATCAGCTGAGTTCGCTCAGCAGCCACYGAGATGCACTGAGGGCTGCCCATTCCTGTGTCTCTGCACAGGAGCATGTTAGATGCAAACAAGGCGTATGCTCAGGTTATATAGCTGTTACTTCTGCTCCTTGTGGGTCTCTCACCAAGGTTCTGGTCATACCCTTCCTAGGCTTTGCCTGAAATTGCTGTCCCCTCATTCCATTTTCTGCAGCAGCGTACCACAAATTTCTTGCTGGTTTGTGGAATGGTCAGATACAGCTATGATGCCCTGGTGCAGCCATTGGTGTGGTATTGTCTTTACCAGTGAAAACCTCATAGTGTGTTCCAGGTATTCCCTTACTGCATTAAGTTGAGGGGTGAGCAGTTTTGATAGCTGCCCTGTTTTAGCAAAGCCACATCCCCTGCAGCGAGGGTCACAATCTGACTCCTAGAACGAGGGACAGAGAGAGGTAGAGCTCTGTGCTTGAACTCCCTTGTGACTGACCCTGATGTTCTGATCATTCAAAATCCTGTAAAGTCAGATGCTGTCTGAGTCAAGATAGATATCTGGCAAAATAATGAGGAAGAAAAGACAACCATGTCTAGGGCTTTAAAAATCAGCAGTACCATTTAATGTCAATTTTCCATTTTAAAAAGCAGCCTTTGAAAATATCTTTTGCATATCTGCAGGGATATGGCATGGTATCTTCCATTAATTAGATTAATTAGAACGTTTAATAATGTTCTACTGCAAACAGGACTCACTAGTTAGCTGCTGGTTTTACTCTAACATTTGATGAAAAAAAAGCCCTCTTGAGTGTAGAGAGAAACTATTAGAGAATTGGGTTTTTTAAAAAAGAAAAAAGCTCTGCACTTTTGTTAGGATAAACATTGTTAGGGTTTGACAAACACATTTTTCATGCCTAATAACTGATTGATATCGTTCATCAGTATAATTTGAATCACTGTTATCCTGAAGGGAATTGCCTGATTAAAAATATTTATCTCTCAAGAAGATGAAAGAATGCCAACGTATAAAAGATTAGCAAGTCAAATTTTCTAAATTCAATGCAAAACCAGAAAGTAAAAGGTTTTCTTTTCCTCTTGCAGYGGCAGAGTGTCAGGAGGTAGCCTCCCCCTCACTATGTTTTCCCCATGTTGGAAGGAAGGAGCTTAAGCTACTTGGTGAGCACTTCTAGTTCTTAAGATCTTCCCAGTAAACAAGTTGTCTGTAGTGATCAATCCACATGCCAACTCAGCTGTGAAAGGGCCTGTGCCTCAGCTACAATTAACAACTTGAGATAGAAATTAAATTAATACTCTTCTTGTAGGTTTTTCTTCTCATTGTTGCCACCTACTCAGACACATTTTGGCAATTCCTCTGGAAGCACAGACTTCACCCTGTGTCTGTCTGTCACTCTCTCAGATTCCCTCCCTTCAGCTCTTGAATATCAGCTCATTTGAACAGACTGCCAGCTGTATCAGAGAGCTGCTCTGTAGCTGCTGTCTCTTTGCATGCAGTTTAACCCAGGCTGGTGCTGTGTGGTTTGACAACCTGAAGCTGTGGGAAAGATCTGTGAAAATTAATTGGGCTTCCACCAAGAAGGCAAGGTCATGCTTCAGAGCCCTGGTCCTTTGGCGCTGTGCTGAGCGGGCTGCTGAAGGTCAGGCCTGTGGCAGCAGCAGCAGCACAAGTGAGTGCCTCTCTGTCCCAGCCATGCTGTATCTCAGGTGCTAAGGTAAGGGTAGACTGCAGCAACCTGTGGAAGCAAAACAATGGAGGTTGCCAGGGAAACCTGGGTTCTTGACTCTGAGTGAACAAGGAATATGAAATATCGACATAAATATTGTTACGCTTCATTTCCTAAGGATGCAAACTCAAAAGAAATAAAAAAAGTTGTCAAGCTTTATTGTTTTTATCTGCTCTGGAAATTCTGCTAATTCTAGCGTGATGAAATCTTGTCAACAGAGCTTATATTCAAGTGTTGTGTGCTTCTTGTGTTGCAAACATGGGAGCCTGCAGAGGAAAGTATGCGGTTTATGATTAAAATCATAGAATCATATAGGTTGGACCTTTACGATCCTAGAGTCCAGCCCAGCACTGCCAATTTCACCTCTGAACCATGTCCATAAACACAAGATTTATAGTATTTTAAATATCTCCAGGATTAGTGAAGATATTTTAAATATCTCCACCACTTTCCTGGGTAGCCTGTTCCRATGCTTGATAAGCCTTTTGGTGAAGGAAGTTTTTCTTAGCATCCAGTCTAAACTCACTCTGGGGCAACTTGAAGCCATTTCCTCTTGTTTTATTCCTTTTTACATGGGAGAAGAGACTGACACTCAGATCGTTACAGCCTCCTCTCAGGCAGCTGTAGAGTGGTAAGGTTCCCCCTGAGCTTCCTTTTCTCCACACCAAGCTCCTTCAGCTCTCCGTTTCAGTCTTGTGCTTCAGACCCTTCCCCAGCACTGCTGCCCTTGCCTGGACAAGCTTCAGCACATCCATGTCAGCTTGTTGTGAGGGGCCCCAAGAATGAGCACAGCACTCRAGGTGTGGCCTCACCAATGCTGAGRTCAGAGGTCTGATCACTGCCYAGGTCCTGCTGGACACAGTATTCCTGATCCAGGCCAGGGTGCCATTGTCCTGCTTGGCCACCTGGGCACGCGCTGGCTCCAGTTCAGCCACTGTCAAGCACCTGGGTCCTTTTCCACTGGGCCACTCTCCACCCRCTCTACCCAGCCTGTGGGCGCTTCTGGGGTTGTTGTGATCCAAGTGCAGGATCCAGAATTTTGTCTTACTGAAGCTCATGATTGGCCTTGTTTTATCAATCCAGCYTGTCCAGATCCCTCCGCAGAACTTTGATACCTTCCAGCAGATCAACACTGCCATTCACAAGTGTGTCAGGACTCCAAAATGGAAATGTTAAGACTCCACATACAGCACATTTTTTGTTACCTTCTTTCTAGGTTGTGCTGATTAGTGCTGAGTTYGTAATTTATGGTTTGGTAGAAGGAGAATATTGGAAGGTGATAATATGTAGTGAAAATTTACTGGCTGGAAGAAATGTTATGGTGAATAAACATAATGAAAGTTGATCCGAAAAGGTTACATTAAAATATGTCTAAGTAGTATCTAGGACTATGAAGGCATGTTGGTTTTGCATCATCTTGCATTTAAAATATACAACATTGCAGCTTCCTTGTGAAACTAAAGTAATTTGTTCCTGGGTGTCACTTTTTTCTTTAAAGTGTTGGGTTTTGTTTTGCTTTAACAAAAAACTTCAAGGTTGAACTGCAGACTTCTACTCTTCTGGTCAGAAAGCCAAACACATTAAGAGGAAACAGTATGAAGTGCTGCAGAATCCGGTGTACATAGCTGGGTGCAAACTCTGCTTCTACGCTTGTATTCTCTCCTTGTCTGGTCTTGTTTTGCCTAGAAGCTTGCTTTTCTAGTGACTGGAGCAAGAGAAAAAGAGTGGTAGGAATGTGTTAGTGTGGGGTGAAACCCTAGGAAACAACCCCTGAGAAAGTTTATCTGGGGAAGAACTGTGTCTTAATTGACAAGACAAGTCTTTGCATGTACTGCACTGGACTATGGTACATGCAAAGACAATTACAATTTGACTCTGTGTGTGTCTGGCTTCCATTTCTTGTATTCTCCAATTATCATTTGGGATGAAATCTCATCCTAAAAGGAAAAAAAATCATGGGAWGTTGTTGCTGTAAGATTTTGGCAGCCAGAAGGGATTAAGATAAATCCTTCATGTAGCTAAGCAGAGGTACTTAAAGGTGATACAGAGCTACATTTCTAAGTGTGATTACCTATGAGGAAAGTTCAGGTGGTTCTTTTAAAATGTGGGATTGGGATAAAATTTTAAATGCTAGGTAAAKGACGACAAGCTAGCAGTAGAGGGGGCACAGCTGTAGCAACACTCTGCTAGAGCAAAGCTAATATACATGGGTGTACTGAGGTAGTTTTGCCCTGTTCTCTTTGGTGACCTGTAGACATGCCTGAAGTGGATCATCAAAATCTGTTGTCACTAATGTAACCATTGAGCTAAAAAGAAGTATAATTATAGTTTAAAAAACCTCTCTGGTACTAAACCATGGTAAATAAAGAAGACCAAGCATTGTGTCCTGGAAATGTGTGGCACAGGCTACTAGGGTTGGCAGAAGAGCATAGCACTTCCATTTCTCTCACTCTAAGGAAAAAATATAATTTGAAATGCTGCAGATGGAGTTGTTAAGCTAGGGATCTGTTGCTGCTTTGACTGTAAGAATATTTAGATCTGGGGAAGTCGTGTTCCCAGTACATCTATGATTCTCTTTTCCTCCAGAGACAAATCATCTCAACATAACTGATACCACACTAGAGTACCTGATTTTTATTTTTTWAAATTTTGTTGTCCACTTTGGAAGGTGGACAGTAGGAAAGGAATCAAAGTTCAGGTCTTGACCTTTAATTTTGAAAAGGTTCTAAAATAGCTTCTTTTACCTGGCTTTTGATCTATATGTTTGTAGCAAATTAGACAGATATCAAATGCAAACTCATAATCACATGTAGCATATATTATTTGCCTCTTACTGAAATTCTTCAGAATGAAGCACATCTGTGTACTTGATGGGGGTTTTTCAGTATTGCCTCTAACAAATATGGACCTCCATGGTCAGAGTTGCAGTCTGTCATATTCCCTCTCAGTATGTGACTTCAGCTGAGCACAAGCTGTTCAAAAGGTAGAAGAGCATAATGAGAAATACTTCAAGCTGCAGAAAGGGACATCATTTGAATTTAAATTTAAATATGCATAAACTGTATTTTAATAGCATTGCAGTGTTTCTTAGCCACATGGGCTTCCCTTCCACAGTGTGTCCAAGCCAAAGGATTTCCTTTTCCACATGACTTACCATATGCCAAGACTTCTTTTGAAYTCTTGCTCAGAACTTCAAAAGCAATCACTATTCCTAACAATGGCAGCTCTTTGATAAGTAGCTGAGCTTAATTGGAGCTGAGTTTGATTGATTTTCTTGTGTTAAGTATGTCAGAATCATGCTTTGGTTAATATAACTAAGATTTATGAAATTTTGTTTTAGTTTGCTACAATTTACAGTTTATCATTCCGAATGCATCTTTCTAATGCAAAACATAAATGAAAACTGACAGTTCTTCACACAGAACATCTTCTGAAACTGTCACTTGGTGAAAACTATTATCAGTGGAAATTTAGTTTGTTTCAGTTTTTCATYTAAGTTTCTTGATGCCATTTAAAATAGCCTGCAAATGTAATTATTTCAACGTAAATGGCATAAAAATGACCATAATTCTTTTTCTGGAATAACTTTTTTACAGAAGCATTCAAAAAATACCTGAGATGAGGGAARTGTTTATGGTATTTCTTGCTGATGATGGCTCATTGATAAATGCTTAGCCAATTCTGACAAATCTATGTTGATTATTTGTTGGTATTTGCCCACTATGTTGTTGACTCTAAGCCCCTTAACTTGAGACTGTTGCAGGTAAAGGCAAGGGAACACAAAACTCTCTTTATTTTTCTCAACCTGAGAGCTGTGGTTTTAAAAAAGGAATTAATCTGAAACACCCTGAACATCAATCACAGAATGGGAATCAGTGCTTTCTTCAAAAAGTTATCATGGGCCCAGATCTTCTGTCTTCTTCCACACTGTTTTTCACTGTTCCTGCAGATTGGAGCAGCAGGGCAGCTGGCAAGCTTTCTGCCCAGGGAGTGTGCTGAAGGGAGGAAAATCCCTTGGTGGCATCATGCCAGGAGAGCTGTCTTATTTCACTCCTCTTTGCAGCCGCAATATGAAATATGTGTCAGATGACACCTTGGGGAGCAGGGAGAGGGAAAAAAAATGTCTAGAGTAAATCCTTGTGTCCAGCAAGGCTTTGTTTACTTTTCTGCATTTGAGCACAATTAAGAGCAGCCTTGGGGTGGCTGGTTGTTGTGATTTGATTATGAAAGGAGAAGGGGAAGGTCAAGGTAGAGCCACTAGCGCATCAAAAGGATAAGTCCTTCCGTGAAACGTTCATCTTGAATTTATTGACTCTTACTGTAGAAATACAGCATGAACTGTAAAGACAAAACAAAACCCCTTAGAGTTCAGTCCAAAAGTTAAAAAAAAAWTATTCCATACCTATTCCTCAGCCCATACTGGGGTTGTGGCTAATTTCAGAAATAATTCTTAAAGAGGACCACGTGAGAATGGGAAACYAGTGTGATTTTTACTATCAAAAAGCCTGATTTATGAAGTGTAGAACAACAATGGACAGAAAGTTTCCATAATCTCATAGGAACCCTGTTGCTGAGCTCTTTAGTGTATTTTCAGTTTCAAAGCAGAAGGATGTTGAAGAGTATTGAAAAACTAGATTTCAAAACAGCTTCAGAAAGAAAGGGTCAAGAGAGGAGCCATCAGATCTGTTTAAATTTAGTTGCCAAGGCAACTGTTTCAAACTTATGAAATTTGACAGAAGTCTTTCTATAATGTATATGGATTCATATAAGCACAAATCGTGTCAGAAAATATGAATGTTAGGATTTCAGAAAACTCAAATATTTCAAAAATAGCTGATAGCAAAATGAAAGTTGCCTTCTATTTCTAATCCATTGTGTTTTTCTACATAGTTGTATGGTAAATTAGTTTTTCCTGTGAAGTCACACGTGATTTTCTCAGAGGTCTTAGAAAGAGAGGAAATTGTTTGCTGTTCAGTGCATGTATTTGTACTTTTAATCGTCCCCAATGTATAGCTGAATGTTGTATTTAGTGTACTTCATTGCAACTTCTCTGTAAATACTCTGCATCATCATCAAGTGTTGTAGTGGGAATTTTGTATTAGAGTGCTATGGTCTTGAAGTGCTGCATAAACTTTAATGAATTTATCATAACCATACCCAAAGGAAAGTTGGTGCWTTATCTCTTTTTCACAAATACACAATTGGCTCTTCAGGAGATTATGACCAAAACTGTCAGGCAAACATTTGTTTGAAGAGGCATGATCTGAATTTTCAGAGGCATCAAGTTTCTACAGCAGCCTAGAAAGCCTCTTCAGTCAAATACTGTTTGACTGCTCAGTGCTTCTGTCAATCTGGCCTCAGGTGTTGCCACTGAGCATGCAGGAAATGAGAAAGACACAATTAGTAGCCATCTGTGAAATGTTTGCCCAGCATTGCTGTGGAGCCTGATGGCAGAGATGGTGCTGGAATCCAATTCTCCGGAGTAGCATTTGGTTGTCCTGCCGTTCAAACCCTCATTTCTCTTCTGTGTCCAGCTCTATTTATTAACTCCTTGCAGCATTGGCACAAATGAGGCATGGACAGCAACCTTCACTGCTCAGCCCTGATTCACTTGTGTCATCTGGCCCCACACTACACACTGAATGAAGCATTCATCCCRCAGGAGGGGAATAAAAAATGCCTTTATGAAATTAAAAATTGATAGTGCAGAGAGAACTGGAGACAGGCTTTKGCCTAGGATTTGAGTTCTTGGAATTACATTCTTAATATTCTTTCAGTGCAGGTCTTTTCGTTGTGAAATACTTTGTTTTATATATGGCAGGTTGTTAATAGTTATGGTGACTTCAAGTGCAATATCAGATTTGCTGCCCAGGCTGGGGTTTGTCTAGATGAGTTGTTTTATTAGATAGCAGATGGTTTGGAAATTGTTTGCTGTGAGGGGCATGAATAGAATTGGAATTCTCTGTTCCCAGACCTAAAGCAGCAAGCCAGGGAAAGAGGAGAGCAAAACTCCCACGTTTCCCATTTGAACTGAAAAATGCATATATRTGTCTATTGTTGAGGGAAATGAGGTTCACTGCACTGATCATGGACCCTTAAGCAACTCTGATCAATCACAGGATGAATTTCCTTAGTACACCCTTAGTGCCAACATTGGCAGYGAGCTTCTTTGACATTCTTTGAAGTTTTTTGAACTTTTCTGACCTTCTTGACCCTTCTGTTCTTTTCTTGGCTCTTCTTTTACTTCCACCCATCTCTTCTTCTATTTCTTTTCTTCCTTTCTTCTCTTCCTTTTCTTTTTCACCCTTCTTTGCCCATTTTTTCCCTTAGCTCTTCTCTGCTGCTCTCTCCCCTGCTCAGCTCTTTTTACTTTTTTTTTTTGTTACTTTCTCTTACCTTTCCTGCCCTTCATTGTCCCCTTTCCACTTCTTTTGGCCTCTTGGTTGCTGCCTGCCAATCTCCACACACAGATCTCAGCCTTTTTCTGCCCTTCTGTCGTTCTTCACCCTCTTTAACCCCCCTGTCCTGTTCTCCCCTGTGTGACAAAACCATAGCTRTAGGCCAGACACCCAACTCCCTTTCCCTTCTCTTCTGCTCTTCTCTGCCTTTCTCTACCCCYCTCTGCACCTTTCTTCCCCTTTTCACCTGCCTGTGGCATCAGGATATCTGGAGTTATCACTGTTTCATTTTAGTGCTATTCTCAAGAATGAGTAAATGCGTTTTTTTCTTTATGCTTGAAGCTAACTATTGATGATAGCTGAACATCACATTAAGCAACATCTTCTTAACACACCTTCTAGGATCTTTCTGCATTTAAAATGGGCTAAAGGTGAAAATTATGCCATCAGCTTCCATCTGCAACAGAGATCAAAAGAAGGAGCAGAAAATTCCCCTAAAGACATAATTGTGATCAATAATATTAARTACCTTACAGGGAAGTCCTCCGTACTGTAAACTTGATAGTTGGATTATAAATATTTGAGCCTAAAAGCACAGTTTTATCTCACATTTTTCATAGTCTATATCCTGTGTCTAACTGGAAAAAATGGAGTAGGAAAACCCTAGAGGTAAGAGATTTCATGTGCAYTGGAGTACAAATTGCTGTTCCATGTAATACGAATTGTCTATTGAACTGAAGTGATTTACCTTTTTGTCTCAGAATTCCTGAGGGCAATTGCCATCTCAAGTGGTAGACAAGTAGAGTAATAGCATAAAACTCTCTTGGGAAAAAAGTAGTATTGATTTAGTCTTGTTTGCAATTAATATAATGATGGGGGTTTCATCTTATGTTAACAAGGTCTGTAGTTAATTAATGAATTAAATCCTGTGTACAAACGTGGACATTGAGTTGCTGGTGACCTAGAGAGACCCAGGAGATGGTGCTGGAGAGTAAAAGCAAAAAAACTGCAGCTTGTTTGCTAAATCTTCAATACGGCTTCAAACCTTAGAAACCATGTCACACCAGCAAAATGACCTGAAGTTTTGATGTTATCGAACGCGAATTAATCTAAGTCAATCAAAGCACTTCTGGGTAGTGTGGTGTACAGAATAACTGTGTTTACTGCTGCTAATCTATGTAATGCTTCTGTGGGATTTCATGAACTCAACAAGGTTTAGCTGTGACTTTTGGTATTGACATTGGCACTGCTGGAAATAATGTGAGGTGTTCTCTTCCTATTTATGTTATACTGTAATAAGGCTTTAAAGTACTGTGCTATTTGTGCTGTTGTGTTTATGGTSAAAGGTTGAGCTGAAGTACTGAGCAGACCATTTTAAACCCTTTGGCACTTTTCCAAGAAAGGTAAATTAAATTTAATGTCTTGAACAAATTCCAGTATGGGAATTTCCTGAAATTTTGATATGACTCGTGCAGAACACCTGTGTTCAGATATTTCTTTTCAACTTAATTTGGAATTAAGCGAAGAATTTTTATGAAAAAAAMCCCTAAAACTATTTTGATGCTTAAACTATTTTGACAAATCTCAAGAAAAACTGACCTGAATTAATGTTTTACTTTGGAACAAAATAAAAGTAATTTCTTGTGTTTTGAGAGCTGAGGCTTAGATTAATTAGAACAAATCAGTCTCAATTATTGTGTGCAGTGCTTGGGTAGATCAGTTTCTTCTGTAGTTCCCATTCATTTTTTATGAACACTACTATTTTGTTACAAAGAGTACTTTCATCATTTATCACAGAAGTGACTAATTCAATGTGTTAGACAGCAAGTCATTAGAAAATGGTTTGAAGTTCAATGCTTATGGTACAGAAAAAGTAAGTGTTATACATTTGCCAGCTATAGATTAACAGTGTATTGTAAGTTTTCTGTATTTTCTATGACAGTTCTATAGGATAACTGAAATTTTTCGGGGCACACAGGAGCATGAAAAATGTCMATTTTCCATCTTTACTACATTGTCATCTTACAACATTTCTTGACTAAATCTTTGGACAATGAGGAAGCATTTAAAAAAATACCTGTAGCTGATGAACTCTGTTATTGGACACTAGAGCTCATAATCACCCTCTTGGGAAAATGCCCAGGGAAAATCCCTTTGACTCTTCGTGCTGTGCAATTACTGTTATGAAATGCTACAAAAGCACCTATGGAGTCCTATCAGTCATTACCAGACTCGAAGGCTTGTCTGATGTAACCTCAGGTGTCCTTGGGCATGCCTGTGCTGCACTGATGGGCTTCCCTAGGGATTCCTTTTCCCTGATTTCCCTAGCTGTGCCTGTGGGGTGCCCCATCTGGCGGGTGTGAGTGAAACTCCAGGACCACCCACCCGCCCAAGAGTGTGCAGGCAGTTTGGATGGCTCACACCTCCCAGGGACGCACTTAGAATGACCCGATTGTGCCAACACATCTCTCTGAAGGACATATGGCATGGCCCATCCATCTCCCACTGCCAGGATGATTCCATGCATGGYATGCTGCTTTGGAGGAGTGCTCTGTTCAAAGCTCAATGGGGTCTAYGCCTTCCTTTCAATATAGAATGTACCACATGCAAAGGAGTTTTAACAGAGCTATCCACTAAGCCATGTGGAAGGTTAAGGAGGTCTGTTCTCAAGTAGTAACAACACTTCATGGAMGTAATCCTCTTGCAGACTAGATTCAGGAGGGTTTTGACAAAGAGGCTGCAGTCTGAAATGTACAGTAAGCCCATATTTGGGAGGAGAAGGGAGAAGGAAAGGAAACACGCCAGACTTAAGGAGTGGAGATATGTGTTGTAACAGAGTGGTCAAACAACCTTGCATATCTGCAGAATTCCAAACTTCCCTTAACCAGGTCCTTAGAAAAGCCATGTGGATGGTGGAAACCCTTATTCTCAGGAGAGTGTGCCTCAGTCTGTCTGTGGACCAGCAGCTGCCAAACTATCTTTACCAGCCCTTCCAGAGTTGTTAGGGAGCTGGAAGGAATTCCCAGTGAGCTACAAGGGTTCAACTTTTCTTCCACCTTGAATGTTGAGGGAAGGTCTGTGTCTATATTCTCTGTTAGGGAACTCACCTCCTYTAAGGAGTTAGGAGCAGCGTGCCAGAGAATCAGTTTCTGGATCACCCGATGTTATGAATGAGTTGAATCTAGGTGAGGCATCCTCAAAGAGGACTGCAGGATGGAGTTAAGAGGCAGTAACTCTGCAACAGTCTTGCCTCAAATCTCACATAAGTGATTGCGTCTTTCAGACAGGCATATGCTTTAAAAAAGATTTTTAAAAACCGTATTGATGACTTGCTTAAGAAGTAACAACCTTTTAAAATATTTTTTCTTTAAGAAAAACATTGCATATTGAGAACAAGGGTTTATGCTGACCTTGTTATCTTTTTTCACTGTAGTGCAGGATGAGACTGCAAAACAAAAAAAAAAGCGTCTCCTTATTATGTGCTCCTTGCCTGTTGTGACTCAGAGTGGGCTTTGATTTGAAAATAGGAGGTGGAGAGCTACATTCCAGACTGGAAATGCTTCAGAGAACCTCTCAGACTGTCTAGGGTACAAAAGGAGACAGTACTGTAGGTATAACAAGATTGTCATGCCCTTCTGGAGCAGTAGCTGGAGGTTGAGATCTTGCAGCATCCAGGACACAAAACCATGAGTATGTAGCTACCATGTAGGCAGGACTGGGAGATCAGCCATCATCTCCTCTTCCACCATGACTTCTCCCACTGTCTGTCCTGCATGCTCTGAATTGCTGAATCTGAGTTCAGCTGTGTGATCATGGCTTTTCGGGATGCCATACATATCTAAGCAGAGATGATTAATCAGATAAAGAACATGTTCCAAGTGCATGGCTCATATTTTGGAATGGAATGTGTAGTGACTCATAATTTGGATATAAGGACTGAAAGAGACAAGGAGGGGAGCTCAGTAACTTAATTTGTGTTTGGCATCCTTAAATGATCTTTCAGACTATCCATGTTACTGAGGAATGCTTTATTTTTTTCTTCCTTTAAGGGTCAAGACAGGCATGGTTTGTACTTATGTTCCTTTTCTGAGTTATCCGTCTTCCCCTGGAAATAACCTCCAGGATAGAAGTCAACCTGAAAAGATCTTGAGGGGTCTCTTTCTATGACAAAGTCCTCTCTTAGAATAATAACAATTTGTATTCACCACAATAAGAAAAAAAAAGTTGTTTGTGTAATTTAACAATGCTCTGAGTAAAATAACCCAGTGTCACTGCAAAGGGACTAACCTTTTTATAAATGTTCTCTATAGTGTTTGTTTTTCCATTTGTTCTCTTAGTGGATGGGTAAATCTATGAAGTGCTGCTGACTGTAGAACTTCTTTGGAGGTCCTGTAGTGCCTTTGCAAGACCAGGGCTGCTTGCTTGCACTTAAAAAGACTTTTTTTTGTGCTTGACAAGGAAATGTTTCTGTGGTTTACAACATGTTTTCTGGCTTTACTGCCCTGTGGGAAACACTGGTGGCCCCCAGTGGGACTTTGCTACAGCAGGAGCTTCCAGCATGGAGTTGGCATGGCAGTCAGGACTGCAAAAGTCTAAGTTTGGGAGCTGCCAGCAGGATTTGTCTTGCCACATGCTAAAGCAGGAGCTGCAGAACACCACAGGCTTCAAATACCCCCAACCTCCCAAGCTCTTTTGGCCCAGCAGCTGAACAGCTGGTATTTTATGTTTCCGTGTTTTTCCCCAGAACTCTGCACATCTCTGCCTTGGGCAGCACAGAGATGCCCAAAGCGCTGTACACAGGCCTTGTGGCAAGTGAGTACATGGGCAGGGCTCCAGCTGTGCTCCTGCTGTCCCATTCCTCCTCCAGCACCTTCATTCTGGCTCTGGGCTAGCAGKGTGATGAGTGGGAGAAGTCTGGGGAAGGTGTTTGCACCTTCTAGGAAGCCCAACAAAGGTAGTCTTGTGTTAGAAAAGAGTATTGGCTCTCATTCAGGCACACTTGGGCCAAGGCACTGCACGTGTGCTGTGCTTTTAGCAGAGATTATTTTTAGGCTGCTTAAAAAGTAATTCAGAGGAGGAGTGCTCTTCATGTGTTATGTTTGTAATGTATGAGAAGGAAGGGCCTTTTAATGGCTAATGCAGGGAAGTCCAGCAAGGGCTGAAAGAGTTTTCCAGTAGCTGATGTGCTCCCTTAAGCACCTGACAGAAGCTGCTGGGTGAGGTTTCCCTGGTTATTCTGGCCATCAGGAGAGGCTTGACAATCACAGGAATGTATGTGTTTATGTTTATCCTGGCCTGTGTGGGGAGGAACACGTGAAGTTCTGAGGCATGACCATATTGTGTAAATAACTTGCCTGCCTCATAGTGTGGTGCATGAATCCTCCTGTTAGCTGGGGAGGGTCTGGGGATCAAAGCGTCTTCTCTTAATGGCCCTAGTCCATAGACCACATTATCTTTTCATTTATTATAGGAATCTGTTCCCAGCTGTTCTTTACCACACACCAAAAATGTCTTTTGGTGAAGAAACTATGTTTTTGTCATCTTGTGTTCCATACCTAGGTGGGCTACTTTTCAAATCTACTTCTTTACCAGGAAAGAAAAAYGCAAGTGAATATAACATGTTTAATATTTACCTAGATTAGAGATGCTAAATTCCAACAGTTTGCAAGTGTGAATCACTGAAAACTTGCATAGGTGAGGTACAGAATATTTCTAGGATGTTCCAGAAGGGAGAAGCTGTACAATCTAACTCATTGTCAATATAATACCTTCACTCTAMAGCCAAAGTTGATTAAGTAAGTTTGTCAAGATTTGGTTAACTTCCCATGTCAATAGATTTCTTAAAAATTGAATTCTAAATGGGGAAATATTACAGATTTATTTGGGAAGGATACCTTTACACAGCATTTGCCAGCCTTGATTTTTAGGTTGCAGAATCATTAGACATATAGTCATCTCTATTTACACTGCTTGCATTTTAGCCTGGATAATGAACAAAAACTAAAATGAAACCTTCAAGCCCTGACATGCTGCATATTGCCTCTGTCTTCTTATGTAGAGTGCTTTGGGATTGCAAAAGGGTTAGGGAAAGATACCTGAACAATTAATTGCTTCTGTTGCAGACAGAAAGTCATCACAAATTCAGAGAACTTCTGATGGCTTTACAGTTTGTTTATTGATCCTAAAAGAAGTGATGTTTTATATAGATGTATGAATGGACATGTTAAATGTCAGTGTCTTAGTGGCCCTGCTTTGTAGCAATGGTCTGAAAGAAAATGTAAGCCCTCTCATAATTAAGTGATAGAAAAAAAGGTAAAAGCTATTTGGTTAAGACTGATGTGTTGGAGACAAAATTTTTAAAATTCTCTTTTCTGTGTCAAATATATGTATGATGGCCAAATGTGGCAATCTCCTTGTGGTACCTCTACTGTGATATGCTAGTTATGTTACTTTTCAAAGTCCAATCAAGAGTAAGTCTTTCTTCATCCTCAGTAACTTATAGTTATATTTATTAACAATTCATTTGATTATTTATAACATAAATTAATGTGCTTAWATTTTAAGTAAGTTTGTGTATTATATTTTTTATATGTGCTGCACTTTGCGCTAGCTGTGTTAGCTAAGGATRTACAAAATGAAGTAAAGGCCTCTAGGATGTGTTAAGAGATGGAAGTATTTGTTTATCAGGCCTGTAAAAATATATAACTGCACTTTTTATTATATTATTATACAAGCAGTGTGAGCTATAGCATATGAAAAAAGGCATGTAGAAGCTCTCAGGAAGATTTACTCGAGCATTATTAGTGAACCAGTGAGTGATCTGGAGTTTTGCCATCTTAAGGTTTTTTYTTATTACTGTAAGACTGGTTTATGTGGAGTGTCAGAAAAGAGTGGACTACCAAGTGCTAGAGCTTTTTTTATTGCTTGTAATGTACAAGGGGAAGTTGATGTACTGAGAATTTGTACCCTCAGACTTGTAATGATGTGATAAKGTTTTATTTACAATTCTTTAATCTTGGCCAATTTCTCCCGTTAAATAGGTAGTTAGGACTACATTTTCTGACATTTAGTAACATATAATGTTATCTTACAATTGGCTAATAGAAYTTAAGCTGTCAAATGTTATGTTTATTAGGTAATAAACATAACATTTGACAGCTTAAGTTCTATTATATTACATCATATTCCCCTATGAAATRTATAGATAGATGAAGACTTCAGATTTGATAATATAGAGGTCTATATTATCAAATCTGAAGTCTTCATCTATTTATATATTTTTCATAGGGGAATATGATGTAGACTCTATGAGTAGAGTTGTTTTCTATATTAAAAGTCGTAGGACCTAGATGTTTTGTATTGGAACACAGGTTTGTGTTTCCAGCTTGAGTGGAGACCTGAATCAGTAAATCTGTATCTGAAAAATAAGGACTAAGGTGAATACTCCAGAGCAGATAAAGCACTAAAGCCACATTAAGTAAATTGTCAGTAAATGTTAGTTGTGCCCCATGACAATAAGAATGGACCTCAGCAATTTCTCAATCTCTATGGGCTCAAAGACTTGCCATGCAATTATGCTCCTTCATTCTGCTGGTCTGCGCGTCCCTGGCTTTTAAAGATCATTGTTTGTTTACCACTCTTGTATATGAGAGTGCTTCTGTCAGTTCTTTAAATGCTAAGCAAAGGGGTCTTCATACTTGCCGTGTCAGACGGACTGAAACTTTTCTACATATCCCCTAGCATGCTCATCTCTTTTCCTCTTACACATTTGAGGTTGATGTTCCTTATATTAGTTCCCTATACTTGCTGGGATTTCTTTTTACCCGTGATATCTGTTTTTGCTTGCATCTGATTTTGTGCCTTAGATTTCTGGTTTGTACGTCAGCCCCTCACACTTTAGTATTTGTGTCTAGGTTCTGGATTGTGATCTGCTTCTTTCTCATGGGTCATGTTAGTAGAAAACTCAATGACAGGACAGCATAGCTAAGGCGGCACCCATCGCTGATTTCTCTTTTGTCCCTCAGGCTCTTGAGAAGATCAGTGTTTTGATCCTATGCTTAGTTAAAAACTGTCCCTGCAAGCTGAACCCCTCACCCACTTGGTGGTGTGTAAACCTGGCACTGTGACCTGGCTCACTTAGAGCTGGGACCAGTTTCTCTGTGACTCTCCAGCATCCCCAGCAGCAGCTGGCAGCAGCCTCATTGCTCTGGGGGCAGCAGGGTGGCCGTGGGGCTCTGGCTTCCCTACTGGGATGGGATGTGGGCACACACAGTGCTGCAGTGGGGAGGGATGAGAAGGTCCCAAGTGTGGAGCCCACAGGAGTTACGAGATGAGCCCATAGCTGTCCTGGGCAAAGTGCATCTTGTTTCCTTCTTCTTGGAGCTGAACACCATCAATTTGAGCAAAAACAGAATTAGTATTCATTCTGAAATCTAAAATTCATGGTAAATTATCTGTTCGTACTTTTTTTTTACACTAGGAYGGATATTCAGAGAATAATGCTTTTTTGAGAAATAATTGTGCTGTCCAGAATGCAAATTATAGTAGATCCTTGTTTTTTTCTATTGTGCTCAGCTCACTGTGTCTTGATGTACTGCAACAGCTTCCTGTACCCAAGGTGGTGTAAGCCCTTAGCAAGCTTATGACTTGCTGTGCTAAAATGAATGARTACATAGAAATCATAACTATTGGGCTAGTTCCTCTCTTATACAGAACTTCAAAAACAATCACTTTCTGATACAAGCTGTGGTCTGTTCTATATTTGCTGTTGGTTCTCTCTCTAGTAATGCATCATTTCTTCTCTGATAGACTGTATGTAGTATTTAGATAAAAAAAGTAGGAGGGAAAAGTTTTAAATAATGAACAGACGATGTCTTTGTTATTCTATAGTGAATTCTAGTAGTAATCATTATTTCTGGCATTTTTTTTAAAGGAATTTAGAAGAATTGATAGAAACTTCTTGCTGTTTATTCAATGTAGTGGGTTGGATGCTTTGGTCTATCGAATAGGCAAAAAATCCCACCAAACAAAAGTGTCAGCATCACTGTTTGAGTAATGCAGTAATGGAAGTCACAGGTCCTGAGCTGGTTTGGTTTTTTTTGTCTGTGTTCTATGTGGTCATTGCTGTGATATCAAAATAAAATATTAGTTAGTACACATATTTTAGTAAAGGGAGAAAATTACTTTATAATTTTATTAAAATGTTACAGCAGTGTGCTTTAAATTTTAGAGTCTGACAGATTAACACCATTAGATTAATACCTGGTTACAGTAATTGGATATTGGTAACAGTGTTGTTAGCAGAGAGATCCTATTAACTTGTTTACGGAGCTGCCTTACATGGCTAATCCAATTTGGAGCTTAGCATTAATTATAGCAACACGGAGGTGAATGGATATTGGGTGCAGCACCTTCCTGCAGGAAAGGCAGTTCTGGTGGCATAGTACTGGCCAAGTTGCAYGGATAGCTGAGAAACATCTGAGTTTGATAAGAGCATCCCCAGAGAGAGCTGGCCTTGAGTGATGCTTSTTCCTGGAGATCAGGATTGTCTGTGCTTCTGGAAAGCTGCATGCTCCACGAGGGTGCCCCTTTTCCTGGCCATAGGGTGAAAGAAAGGGTGGTTATAAATTACACTTGTGAGAATGCATTGCAGGCGTTTGTTTGCACAATTTCACTCTGTTTCCATGTAGTGTGCTCTGGGTGTTTAGTTATCTATATGGGCAGAAATGAGTACTGGCTCACAACGATGGCTTGCCCTTGGCATGTATGGCTATAATAGTTCGGCTGAATTTGAGGACAGGAGGAAGGAAAGAAGCACCTCAGTCTGTCATACATGATACTTGCATACACAATTTGGTTTACCTTCTAAGATTGCTAAGCTGGTTGACATAAGTTAAATCACTACTTTTATTTTTGGGGGTAAAATTATGGTTCTTTTCCTTGCTAAGTCATTTTTTGTGAGAACCATTTTTTAGGTGAAAATTTGCAGCAAACTGATTATGTATTGAAATGTTTTGCTCACATTTTATGTGAGGTAAAGTTTCAAAATATTGCAATATTCTTTTTCTTGTAATTTTARATGCTCAGAAATGTTGTAGCAATTAAATATGGTTTTCTATGTTCTCTGTGGCTTTCAGCAAGGAAAAGAATCTTAGCTAAATGCTAAATTTAGGGATTTCTGTTGCAGAATTTACCAGCTCATGGAATAGTAGAGCTGTTCATATGGTAAAGCAGTGTACTTAGATMATACACATGTAGTTGATAGTCAAGTGAAGTACTGGTGTTACAACCTTTCTATTTTCTTCTTTTTTTTTCTGCCTACTCCCCAAATTTGGCCTTTTATTTGAATCTTCCAGAAAGATATGTTTCTGTTGAAACCAAGTGCTCCGTTTCTTTTCCTGCAGCATTCCCTTATATTTAGTATTTCAGAGCTGACAGAATTGGGTATTCATGGAAAACATACACAGGACTCACCAGGAAAGGAATTTCAATTTCACAAGGTGAAATTATAACACTTTTGCAGTCAGTTAAAAAACTCACTTCAACTATAGCAGGACCTAGATTTTATCCTCTATTTTTCAGACAAAAATAAGCACTTCAGTCATGAGATTGCCCACTTTGGATTTCATAGTGAAGAAAAACCTGACTAACAGAGAAATAATGGCTGTTTCAGAAAAGAGTACACAGTTAGATAACACTGAATTAAAAACTGTGTTGTATATTCCTACCTGCTTGTCAAGGTCATAGTATGCTTTCAGCTTCTGGACTGGTACTGATATATTACACACCTATGCAGATCTATGCCATCTATTTTCATTGCCAAATGTAAAAGGCAGGGCAAAAATGGTGCTATCATGTCCTCTATAAGTAGTGCTAATGTGGAATGACCAGTGTTGGAATTAAAATCAGTTTCCCTCCTTCTATAATCAGACAAGGGAGTTTAATTATTTTATGTAAATGTTGAGTAAAGTAGAAATGCAGGTTTTAGTCAAAGTGACTCAGAAGATGTGCTTTCCTTCTCCTTTTTTTTYCCCCTTTCTTCCTCCAAGACTGTTTAGTAAATGGAACAGACTATCAAGTATGCATGCGCATTTCAACCCACCCATGCCAAGCTCTCAAAGCGTGGAAGCACAGGCACAGTTTAATTAAATTTATTCAAGAAATCCCCAGACTAAAAAAATAAACAGATAAATATACAACGCTAATTAGACTGTTCTTCTCTCCATTAATATCAGTGGAAGGGTGTGTTTATAGATGTGGGAAGACACCCCCTGCCACTGTAATAATGATCCATTTGTATTCAGGACTCACARTGATGTTTCAGCTGATTAATCCCTTCAAGTGTCTTTTTTGGAGGGCTGAAATGTTTGTCACAAGTCTTCAAAGTCTGAATGACTCTCATTTGCAATCCTCATAAAACTTCAGTTTATTAAATTGAACCTGTCAATATTACTTAGTTCATGCTCTCCTGTTCTATGTTTTAGATTTTTCTGTGAACTGGAGAAATAATGTGATTTAAAATGAGATTGTGATGTATGATTTAGTGGTGTGGGCAAGTTGAYCTCTACCCAGGACAGAGGCAGCAAATAGCAAAATTTCCCTGCAGGTAACTGGGGAAGCTTGTGTGATTCCAGACTTCCTCTGAAGTCTTAACCACAGCTCAGAGATTTCCAAGTCTTGCTGCTATGCATCATATTCTCCTAGGTCTAAAGGTCATTATTTCTCCTAACTTCCCATTATATGCCAAATGCAAGTTTCGTGAAAGTTCTGGAGTCAATCCTTCTTCATTTTAAATGTCATGAGAAATGCATCCTTCTAAACACAACAGTCATTGGAACACTTCACTCTAAGGTGTGTTGACGAAGATATATCATCATCCTTTCAGAGGCAGTGTCTAGTCCTATGACCAATGAGAATAAACCAAATTTTCTGAGAACATGACAAAACTGWGTAGTCAGTTCAACTATTTTGGCATGCTCCTTGTTATGCCCGAGAAAAGATGCTTGTCCTGTGTGTAGGTGAAATGAAGCACAGGGAAGAAGTAATTTTTCAGGAAGTCAGAGTTGCAGAAGTTTCCTAATAATGACGGGAATCTGTACTAGTACTTGGATACTGGAGTTTCCTTGTAATCCAGTTGAATTCCAGTTGGACCTAACAAGTAGGTTGTAGCTGCTTTCCTATGCTGGACCTGCTATGAGGTAAATTAGGGTTTGACCATGAACTTGTCAGCTGGGGCTGTTCAGTGCTGTGAGTAAACTTAGTGGTTTTCCAAAGGAAGGCTTACAGCCCTCTAAAACACAAAATATGATCTCATTGTCCTTTAGCTTGGAAAGGCAGAAGAACAAATCTTTTTTAAGGCTCCAAAAAATCTTTAAAAAACCCATGCACCCCCACTCCCCAACACTCAAAATAAATCAAGACTCTTTCATAAGAGGAAGAGCCGTGTAAAAATACATCTCCACTGTTCTAATGGGACAATTATGTCGAACCAGGACTTGTTGCAGAAATCCTGGATGCTTTTGAAAAATTCATTATCCCTGATTTTAGGGAGGCAAATAGCCTTCCATTTGGCTGATCTAGTGGTTGGCAGACTTTTTCCTGTCTCCTCTTTAGTTTGGGTCTAGTGCTGGAGCTTCTGTTATGCCAATGGGCTTCTTTATGGTAGTGGTCAGTCTCAAAATATGTTAAAGGAGTTGAGTGGTCTTTGGATAGAGTTTATCTTTGGTTTTGATGATCATCACATAGATAAAATACCAGCGCAAACTCTGCTATTGCATTGGATTAAATGTTATACCTAATGGACATAATGTGCTTAGGTCACAAGATGCATTGCAAATGTGTTCAGTAATTATGGCCAGCAAAAACTACAGCAAAAGGGCTGTTTAGTTTTCAGTTTGAAAAATTTAGCCAAGTTTTATTGAATAAATATTAAGAGATACTGAGGAAGATGTCTGGCATTGGGGTGTCTGCTTTAGGTTTATATCTTRGTTTCAGCTCCTAGCAGAGGGAATGGGTACATTCCCTTGTTGGTCAGTCACATTCATTCTTTCAGGATTCAGGTGATTCTCTAGGGCTTTAGCCCCACAGATGTGGTTAATAGGCTATTTCTATGTGGTAGAAGTTTAAGTAAAATCTGTGCTGTTTCAGAAGACTTCCTATAAAGATCATCCTCAACTAGAAATGCTTTTCTGTATGCTAGGAATAGACATGAAAAAATGGAAATAATTATTTAAGAGGAACAAATAAAAGTGAGTAGCTATACCATTCTTATTTATATTTTGCCATTGTTTTTTAAACTATTTGGGGTTTTTTTAATATTTTCTGTTCTTTTGTTCAAATATCTGTAGTTTTYGGGAAAGAGAGAGCCCTTTTGTTTTGCCATCCCACGCTGTTTTAGCATTGCTGTGGTCTTGCTCCAAAACTGTGGATTCTGGGATAATAGTGRCAACAAATAAAAACAATGCTGAGTGTTGGTCCAGATGTTTATCCTGAGGTTAAAATCATATCAACAATGCAACCAGACATGATTTGTTTTGTCTTCTTCCTCCTAAAGCAATGTCATATTATGACAAGTCATGATGGTGAGCAAAGGACATTCTTAGCTACTCTCTTAACCCATTCAGCAATCTTCTCATCCCTACAGCTTCATTTTACAAACTGGGATCATGCTTTGTTTCATAAGCCATCTCATAAATCTGAAATGAAAGCCTTTTCTAGGGAGTCTTCATATCTGAATTYATGAGATGTAGCAGATTTGGGTTTGGTTTCTTTTCTCCCTTGAGGTATTGGAAGCATTCATTAGAAAGCTTGTTGTAGAGCTCTGTAGCTCATTTCATATACAAACTTTGGGGGTTTAGAYGAGGAAAAAGAAAAACCCCAAACTATCATTGCCCATTTACACAACACAGTTGATTTGAGATGTTTGTCCAGAGACAAACATGGCTGGCAGCTAGATGAGGTTTAATTACTTCTCCTGCAGTTCACTGGCAAGGAAAATGCCTTGCATAAACCATCAGGAGAGCAGAATGCAGTTGCAATTTTGCTTTGCTTCTCTACCCCTTCCATGGCCCTGGGAAGTGGGTGCTACACAGAAAATCGTCTTCCTGCTTGCATGAAGATGCCACTCCTGGGAGGTGCTGATGCCCTCCTGGCTGGTGGTGAGTGGTAACAACATCCACGTGACAGCAGTTTGCTGAGGATTGCTGGCACGATGCAGTTCTTGAGGCGCTTGGTGTCATCTCCTGCAGGAGAGGTCTAAGATGCATGAGGGATGAAATCCATTCTCACTAATTTTAGCAGTGGCATATTTTTTTTATCGTGTTTCTGTTTGTAGGCCGTAGGTTATGAGGGTGAAAACAAGTGAAGTGTTTAAAGGAGCACCTAGCTGTCAGAACAGTATCTTCCCTACCAAAATATCCTTGGTTTACTCGCATATGTAAATGACAGGTTTAGCAGGCTTCCCACCTGCTAAAAAAAACCAGTTTTAAAACAAGTGTATAAAAATGGTACTCTATTGCAATATTTATACAGCTTTTTCTGCTTTTGCCCATTATATCTTGTTGTTAAATACTCAGAATTATCTGAAATGTGTTTAAGCAGACAAGACACAGCCACCCCTGCAGTRTTCTGAGAAATACAGGTGCTGTAATTTGGTACACAGGAAGTGTATTACACACTATGCATCTTGAAGTAGGGTCTATTTAAAAACTGCAACCCCACATGTATCATGATTTTGTGTTTTCTTGARGTATACTTTGTCTTGTATTAGTAAAGTAGGTCCTGTAGCAGGAAATGCTTAAATGCATGTTTTTTCTTTTCATTAGAGGGATTAAGTAAAGAAAGGAAAAATATTGGTAAAGCATTAATACTGCACAATGATGCCTACAGAASTTCCCAGAATTATTTCTGTGTAGAGTGAAGTAATTTAGGTTTAAAAAAAATCATAGTTTCCAGTCCAGGTTTAAAGAAAAGCACAAATGCCTAAACTCCAGGAAGTTATCACTATTATTACATAGTTCCAAAGAAATTGTAGAGATTTAGCACTGCTATAGACTGGTCAATAAATATTTTTTTCAATTGTTTTGGACCTCAAAGGACAGTCTGGTTTACAGGTGACAAATAAGAGGGAGACATGTTAGATGGGTCATGGCTGAATTCACCTGTTGTTAAGACAACAATGAAAATCAACAATTCTTTCAAGTCTTGTGGTACAGTACTACACATGCTACTTCCTTGTTGCTTGTTGAATTTTCTCTGCTGTTTGGTGTTCTGTGTTAGCTTKAAGATAAGCATCTTTTAGGCCTAAACTAAAGTATCTGCCACTGTGAGAAAAGCAGTTTCTCAAAGAACTAAGTCTAGTTCCTACATGTTCTTATTTCAACTACTATCAACCATTGCTTGAAATGTTGTGTCCCGCAGCTGGTTGATGATCATCAGTTTGGGATTTAAGGTCCTGTGCCTTCACCTTTCAGATGAATTCATAGGCAATTGAATTTCCATAAGGAATCTTGCCTCAGGTTCAGTTATTGGGTTAACACGTCTCTTGTATGAAGAGGGGAAAAGATATCAGAATAGAGAACAGACCAGACAAGGGGTTTCAGGTAGTGCTCCACACCTTGCTTGTAYGGGTTGTTTGTGGAGCCTTTGCACTGGTGTTAGAAGAGAGCTGAGGTTGGCTGTGCTCCCCAGGGGAATGTGGGATTGCTGCAGCAGGAATGGGTCTTGGCTGGAGGCTGACCTGTGTCCCTCAAACAGCCACGYGCCTCTCTCCCTTACAATACCCTGAATCCCACTGGCACCGTGAGGCTTGTGTAGAGCAGGATTGTATCATCAGGTCTGTATCCCATGCAGGAATGCTTTCCCCAAGGCTGAGTTCTCTGGGCTTTTTATTCCTGGGCAGGAGGAGATACAGGGATAGTGGTGGGCACCAAGCCATACACTGTATCAGAAAGTGCARTGCTCCAAATGAGTGGAAAACAACCTCTAGTGCTAGAACTGAGCCTTTTTTGTGTTTCGGGTGCCTAGGCTCATAGASTAAACAAGGACCACCATGGCCTGAGTAAATATCCAGCACAATTGTCRTGTAATGATAAACACTGATGCTAGTTTTGGATGCATAGAAATACATTCTCTGTAAGGTTTTGGTGTTTCAGAATTTTGCCATCAGTTGTCAACATCTCATTTGATCCAGTCTTGGGAATCCAGACTTCTTGCAATTTCTCCCAAAAGAAAATTGATGTGATCAAGGGGCAACTTATTTTCAGTTCCGTTTGGCTATCCGTGTATTTGCTGTTGTCAGAAGAAATGGAAAGTATCCAGCAGTRTGTGTGTGTTTTTTCCAGATGAACTTTTGCCCTCACGATAACATCTGTAACCCTGGAACTGCAGGCTGTATTTCACCAATTCCCCTCTTTTCACAGCTGGCCATATGGAACAGGCTTGTTTGTAAGCAGGCTTTTCCCTCAGCTGACTGGGTTCCCTGATGCAGAAAGCAGGACAGGAAAACATCAAGAGGTCACCAAAGTACAAAACAGAGTCACTTGAGTTAGACACCCATGGCCAGTCCTAAGAAGGGAGTTGTGGGATAAGCACAGTTAGGTTTGAATCTGTGTTAAGAAGCTCTTAAATCAGTGGCTCTCTTACAGCCTTGGTCAGCMTAAGTGGGGTCTGAAAGCTGGATCCTTTGGGTTAATTTAGATAGACTGCAAACTGGAATGAAGGTGRCAGAAATATTTTAATATACAATCTTTATTTACAAGACTGTTTTCAATTTAAAAAACACAATAGGATAAAATCTCATATTATATTTTTTGTTGGGAAAAGACACATTTAGTAGCAGTTGGAGTAACTGAAATGTGGTATTCAGTTTCAAGCAAGGAAGAATATTTATTTTTTCCTTTTCTTGCCTTTTTTCCTCACCACAGCAATAGATGAAAAAAAGAACTCCAGATAGACCTAGAACCACACACATAAAATGGTTTGAAGTATTTTTCACTTATACCATCAAAACAAATAAATGTATTTGTTCATCTCTAGCTAGTTCCATGTTTCACAATGAGTCCTTGGGTTCCTTTGTATAAGCTTTGACTTTTGTGCTTCAGTGTTCCCACTGAGAAGAAATGGAACAGTTTGTTGTTTATCACATGGGATGGTTTGGAGTCAGTTATGCTGGAAGAATATTTTAAAGACAAATGAACTGTTCAGCTGGGGAAAAGACTGCTAAAAGGAAGACCTTGAGAACATGCTGACTTATCTTCTCCCTTTTGCTCCTTGTGCACTTCCCTTTATGTCATAGGATTGTTTCTTTCAATGTTAAGAATAAATATAAGATTTAGTTTATTTTTTAATATAGATAGATTTTAAAATTGCTCTGCAAATGTTGAATGTTGAAGAGCGGGGATAAGAGGAGCTGAGAGGCTTGTGATTTTTGTCTCTACTCCTTAGCCTTTCTTTGTAATCTGTGGTAAATAGCTTAATCTCAACACTTGAAGTTTCTGAATGTTAAAATTGGGATAACCTTCTCACAGTACACGAGAGGTAACAAATGAAATTTATTTATATGTCCAGTGTGTTTTGACATTCCTATAAACTTGRTATTATAAAAATGCAAAACTTTCTTTCTTGACAGAAATTTAAATATGAAAGTAGYATTAAAATTTAGCTCTCTTTTCCTTTATTAAGAGGAGCATTTCCTGCAGACATCTTATTCATCCTTCCTAGTCATGCTTTGCACTGGAGCACTTCCTGTTTCCAGTTCTGCAAAACATTTCTCATGAAAATGATGTTGGTGAGGCTGTTACCTGGTTTGAGTTGGTTGGCATACGGTTAGGAGTTTAGGTGCTGCTTCACTTAGAGACAGCAAAATGCAGTGAGACCTCCCATAATATTTCATGTGTTTTCCTCTTTCTATTTTGTATCTCAAAGGTTAGCACACTAATTTGGCAGAGAGTGTTTAATTGATGTACAAATGGGTTAAGGCTTCTTCTGTTTAATTTTACTTTTATTCTTTCAGCTTAAAAAAGTAGTTTGTAGGGAAATAGATGATTTTATAAAATTTTGTTGGGTAAATTCATGATTATATATTCACTGGTAAAGTGATTTTGGGACATGCAGGGGTTATTCTGGTGAAATGCAGAGTTTGAAATCAAGTTTCACTCATTTGTCTGTGATCCTAAGGAATGATACAGCCTTGCTTCAGGGGAGTGTTTTTACTTAATTTTATCACTTTTTTAGGAGGTAGAAACAGCATACCTTCCAGTTAGGGCAGTCATGCTGTGGAAGTGCATGACTGTAGCCCAGTAGATAAAGCCTTGTCTCCAKAAAGAGGCCAGCTGGTCTCTCATTGCTTCTGCCCTCCACAGAGATGGGGTGAATGGCATGAACCCAGGGTTCTTCCTTTTCTTCATGAATCAAATCCCCTTTTTCCTTCTTTCTGTTCCCTTGAACTTTGCAGTGTTTCCAAGGCACTTTTTCCACATCAAGAGAAAATGCACTGTGGGATTGGTTTAGACTTTTTATTTACCAACAGTGAATAAACAGATGGTTTGAACTACTTCYGTTAGGGAAAAGTTTTAGCCTGCAATCCTTCACCTGCTACCAGTAAGTTGTTATTGCAAGGTTGCAACCTTGTTTTTGTCCTACGGTATTTGTGCTGCTCAACTTTGCACTTAATTAACTTTTGGGAGCTTGTATCAGGTGTATGCTGAGCTACTTATGGGAAGTGCAATGGCATGTAATTTATGAATCTTAATTGGCCTTATGCAGCAACAGCATCATCCAATTCAGGGAAACAAGTGTGGAAGTGCCTACAGTCCTGTGCCATAATAATATGTCTTGTAATGCAGTATGATTTTTGTAATAACTTAGAGCACTTTTAGATGCTTCTGGGCRGAAGTTTTCTTATGAACTCGTGTATGACTTGGCAAGACAACTAAAATCTGAGTGAATCTTCTGTACATAGATCTTTAGTCATTCTGTATGAGGAAATACTACCTCTGTATGCTCAGCAGCTGTGGGTGCACTCTGAGAAAGCAGCATCACAGGCACCCACCCAGGCATTAGGGTGGTGGCTCCTAAAATCAGCTGCTGTATCTCAAACATAGCATGAAAAACTTGGCCCTCATAGGGTCTACCACCCTCACAGGGAGCGGTACATGTATAAAAGTTGAAGCAACAAAGTGGATTATGATTTAAGGTTGTGGATTGATGGAGGCTTCTTTACAGCTCATCAAGAGTTTTGTGTGATCTGCGCTAGTCTTTGATTATGAGTTAAGCACTGAATGTGATACAGACAAAAACGCCTTTATCGTAACTTAGCCAGGTGTGCCTCATGCAAAAATGCTGCATTTTAAACCTTATGGTAATTCACATTAGTCTTAAAATACATAATTATAAAAATGCTGGAAATTAAACATTTAGAAAATAATTGGAAAATATCACAGTAAAACAGGTTTTAAAACTAAAGATGAGTTTCCTATCACTTACAGGCTATGATGAAAAGGAAATACTGTGTACTGTTTGAGATCAACYATTCCATTAAAAATGCTAAAGCCTACTTCACACCATGTAATAAAACATCTCAAACTGCAAACTTGTTAGTAATATACCTGCTTCAAGCAAAAACAGTTTTATCAGCTGAAAAAATGGAGCAGATATTGTGAAGCGGGGATAGATTTCTGTGCGTTCTTACTTTGGGTAACTTGTCAGTCTGGGAGCTCTCTTTTCCAAGTAATAAAATCCTTTCCTAACCAGTATTTGATAGTCTTTGAGCACCTTAGGGCCTTTAAATCTTGCTAGCTCACCTCGGCTGAAGCTAGCATGAATGTTTCACAGCTGGATGTGTAAGCATCTGGTCCATCCTCAAGTACTGGGAAAAAAATGTAGTGGGACATTGCTTTTTGAGCAGAACACCTGCCTTCGCTTGAGTTTGTGCATTTGAAGAGTCAGCAATGGCAAGCTTTCTTTTTTGAGAATCTCAGTTTATCAAAGGAAAGAAAAGACTTTCACTGTGGGAAGGAGGTTTCCTGCTGCTTTCCCCTAAAAATGCACTTTATGACTTCTGTAGCTTCAATGAGAAACAGCTACAAGAATGCTGGCAACTGAGTGAGTGGTAAATATGAACCTGAACATGAACTATAGTCTGAAGAAAGTTTCAGTAATATCTTAAATATGCTGTAGTTCACTATTCTCCACTGTTTAGCCTTCTTATATTTTTTATAGGCATTCTCAAAATCCTATTTTTGTTAAATGTCTTTGTCACACCTCTTGGTAATTTTGGCTCTAAATCACTTGTCAATAGGAAACCTTCATCTCCAAAATTATCGGCAAAGTCAGTCTAGTAAAAGTAGAGAACCCAACATACAGGTTTCCCTTTTATTTTGCAGAAGCATGTATGTTGTTGTGGGCTTATGATATCGAGTTTAAACTTCATTCCATGCAAATTTTCTTTATCAGTCTTTCTGATGTGCTAGAATTTCAGTACAGTTCAAATTGTTTGTATGGCCTTTGTTGCCAGTACATAGTATTCTTGTCCACATGGGCAGGCAGGATGGGCTGTATTTGGATTAATATGGACTTTCCATTTAAAAATAATTGTTAATTCTCTGTATGGGTGCACAAAGCAGAAAGAAACTCTGCTGGGTTAAGCCAACGTGCTCGTGTATCAAACCCTGTGGTCTTCACCTGCCTGACTCTTTCTAGTGTTCATTTACATAATTAAGTCAGAGCAAAATCTGACTTTCACTCACAATCAATTTGAACATTAATTGTACATGAATGCACTYTTCTAATTATTTCTTTTGTGACTGGAGAGATTAGCTTGTAAGGCATAAATGAAGAGTGATTAGAAAATTAAATAAAATGGGGCATATGCTGGTGGAGGGAAATTGTAAAGTAGGTATTTCTCTTGCCAAGCTTTGCTCTTCTTTGGTTCATGAGGTTAATGACTATGCTAGAGATTTGCTTCGGGTTACCAAATTACAGGSAAAAGTCTTGAGTGAAAGAAGGGTCAGAAAATGAATCCTCTTCAAGCAGAAATGCTCTTTTATCTCAATCAATGCCAGAGGAGACATCTTTGCTCRGTGGTTGGAATATATTATCCTTTTCAAAAGGCCAGTTGAAAGAGATTCAATAGGTAAGCTAATTTTAAATCAAAAACTGTGTGGTAATACATTAATCTCTCCTTGTCTGATGCTATCCACCCAAGAGACAGTAAAATACACAYGCTTGGGCTGACCCAGTCTAAGATAGGTGATCTAACTGCCTGGATTGAAAGGAGGGAGAGCACCAGTGTGTGCCCAAGGGCAAGATCATCAGGGAGAGCTGTGAAGAAATTGAAGCTTTGTGCCTGTATTAAGTCCCATAAAGCAGTAACAGATGTATTTTGAAGAAAGATGCAGTTAAAAGGAGCACCATGAGTATGCGTGCCTTCATGGATGTTTCTAGAATCAGCCTTCCTCAGACAGTGCTTTCCTTATTGATTGAAATCAATTGCTTTGTGTCTACTTTTTTTCCTCTGGCCCTTGGTAAGGGGAAGGGTATGTACCATGTGAGATGTTCATGGTCATCCCCATTGTACCATTGGGAGCTGGTCTTGAAGGCAAATTGCTTGTTGTTTCTCTCTTTTTAGGCAGATCTGACTCAAAAAGTTTCAATGTTTGTGGACCACGTTGTGCCCTGTTTGCCTTCTCTGGACACAGCCTGCACTGTCTGTGTCTCAAACACAACCAGTGTCTGCCAGTTAAATAAAATGCACTGTGTAAAAGCATCTAGTCTCTCAAAACTGATCAATCTAGTTGGCTTAAAAGTCAAGAAGGCAAATGAAAACCAGGCAAGTCAGCTGAAGTTTCTGTACCTCTGGTACAGTGATGGTTCTCWCTGGCTTCACTTGAATCCACGACTCACAGAAGTGTCTTAGAGTAAAAGGGATGTGAATTATGTATTATTTTAAGACATATACTATTCCTTTCTTGCTTCCTGAAAATAACCTGGACTTTTCTCCTAAATTTTAGCTGAATTTTAGATTACAGATATGAGGAAAGCACTTGTATRTTTTTGATCTTGCCTTTCTAGCATCCAGATGGAGAGGTGGGAAGGGCAGCTGTGAAGAGAAGGTTAATGTGCTGCTGTTGCTCTGAAGGGAGGATCAAGGACGTGTTTGGGAAGTGGMAGGCGGATGAATTATGGAATTCTACATCTGCTTCATTTTGTTAACCTACAATTTGTATCTGGTATTGGACACATTGTTTGTCATTCCTTGTCAGTTATTCTTAAAGTAGAAATGAATATGCAGTTGGGGGTGTGTCAGGAGGTGTGTCAGGTAAATAAGAAGTCTCTTTTTAGATGTTTCTTTCTATATTGTTTTAAAAATGGCAGCTCTCTTGTTTTCTACCTAATCAGAGATTATTATCTCTGCAGATCAAGCTCAGCCAGATTTGAAAAGCAGAATAGTAATCCCAAATTTAATGCTGGCATTGCAAAACACACAKTGTGTTTGTGACTCAGTAGTGTTACATCTCAAATCTCCAACACAGCTTTTCTTCTAAGGACCTGACTTACCTTTCTATGAAAGATGAAACAATGAAGCTATTACTGAAATGGATCACCTATGAAACAGTTTCCAGAAAACAACCCCTAAGAAAAATTGCTAGCACAAGMAGTGCTGATGCAATCAACTGGATTGTTTTAAATTTTGAAAAYATATTATCTCTTATTAATGCCTTTAGTACACTGAATGTTGTTTCTTCATCTCTTCTCATAGTATAAAAACAAGGAACCCTTTATTCCATAAAGCAATTGTTAGTCTTSTTGTCTTAGTTTGAGCAATAATTAGTCGTCATAATTAAGTGTTTAATTAAGGCATATACCCTGCTTCTTAATGGCATCTGGCAAGAACTATGATGAAATCTTGTCCAAGGTGCTAGACTTTTCTAAAGATATATAGCATGTAAAATGCAGTGCTATTATATGGCATTAATCAAAATGTCACCAGTTCCTGAAATGGSCTTCTGTCAGGGAGCATATATTGGTGTTCTGGCTGATAATGGCCTTGCTAATTTACGACAGACTACCTTGTCTGTAATAATAAAAAGTCTTCTCCTTCTGCTCTTTTGATATTTTCCCATTGATGCATGTCATTTTTTGAACAGGATAAAACAGTTCTGTCATAACATATAATATCTCTGTTCTGTAAATGCAGAGTATGTTATAATATAGAAGGAAAATGTTATACTGTGCTGTGTAGGCAWGATAATATAAATGGCTTGGTATGGTATTTATTCTTGGGTAACRGAATCATTCATCCAGTCAGCTCTTGCCCTCCTTCGTTTTGAAAGAGGCTTTTTGGAGAAAAATATATAAGGTGTAGTTCATTTAAAACTGAGTTTCTGACTTSAAGAGTGCACAAGGTTTAATTCCAGGTCAATAAATTGATCTRTTGCTAAAACCACCATTTTGCATATCCCAAATAACAGATTACAGTAATGGCTTCTTGGCAGTGAATCTCTCTTGAAGGAATTATTCATTTGAATCCTTAAGCTACCATGTTCTCAGTTTAGAATGATCTACTTTGTGAGTAGACCCCTTTTTATCAGTGAAACAATTGCAAGAARTCCTTTGAATTGTCTGTTTCTGAAACTGTAATTCATTAGGTGTAAGCACAAGGTATTTARTAGAGTTTTTTCCTAGTAGTAATAAGCAATTTCTTTGTAGATTTTAAGGAACAGAGTGTACTAATTTTGCCAAGTCAATAACTAGTCAGTGTGCAATATATGGAAATTCACATGTATATAYTCACACTGTGTATATTTGTACCATGCAAGTAGAAAAATTTCCATCCCTGTTRAAGATTGCAAGATGGTTAGAAGAGGTTAAGTTATAAACTATTAATGTGTTTCATCCATTTTAAAGAGAAAGTAAAGGGTAATCCCTGAGAATCCTTGCCCAAAAACCTTGTGTTGGTTTTGAAGGCTGTTTCAGCGCTGAGTWGAGTGCTGTGGAATACACTGCTGTTGCTTCCTGGGAAAAGGAATGTAGACCAGCTCAGAAATTTCACTCTGCTCAAACACTTTGCTCTCTGCTCTTGGGTTGAAAAAGTCCCTGAAGTACACCAGCCACTTCTTCCCAACTTCTGGTCTCATTTTAGGAGGTCAAAAATATTCCTCCTAATTCTGAAAAATGGTAGCAAAAAGTATTTTTGATATTGAATACTCTTGAACACAGRTGTGTTTTGGTTCACTACAGGTTACACGTTGGGTGAAAAATTCGAGGAYCCATAACTATTTTGAATGAATAACTCTGAAATACAGGGCATTTTTTTCTGTCTGCCTACCTCTCTGTTACGTTTCCTACCAGTGTGGTATTACAAAGCTGTTTGAAAGTCATCAGAAATTTTATGATCCCATCTAATAAACTAATCTAAAGAGGTCAGGTTTTCTGCAAGTTTTCCTTCTGTTCAGAGCTCTTTAAAGTAATCCTAAATGCTTTGGGAAATTGTCCCTTTGAAATAGCAAATGCCAACATTTCTTGTGAACTGTGTTGGACATGAGACTCATTTCTGGAATCATTACATTGAACCTCTGGCAAGAATGTTTTTTTAGTCTGATGGTGCCTTCATTTCTAACTTCAAAATTGGAAAGGGCCTTGTCATAGTGGTCCAATAGATCTCATGTCTGTGGCAGGTGGAAGTCAGTAGAGYATCATGATCACCTAGCCTGTAATTTCCATTAGTTTAGTTGTATTTATAATGCATATTTGAATTCAAGAGTAATTTGTAAACTCTTCAGATTCTAGTGGTACTGCATTGCTTGTTCTTTTGTGATGCAAGTTCTCTTCTGAGCCTGAAAAAAATCATCTGTGAAAAAAGGTCCAAGGAAACTGATATTTTTCTGATAGGGAAGGGGTGAAGGGGTTGTTTTATTGAGCCTTTTCTGCTGTAAAATGACATAGACAAATATKCAACTTCTCTTGTTACAATTAGAGGTTCTGGTAGATTACCTCTGCTAGAGTAAAGGTGGTATTCCTGCAATGCTTCTTGCACCTTTTTAGTTTTTTATTCCAAAAGTATGGTTTACTCCAGTCTTAGGTGTTTTAGTGATTGCTTTGAGGTATGTATATGTGTGTGTGTGCATTTATATATATATATRTGTATATATATAGACAAAAAAATAATCCTTTTTTTCATCTTTATATATATATATCGTCATCTTTTTCATCTTGGTATCTAAGGGACAGACATCCACAATTATGCATTGTCATTATGGTATATTGCCTATGGTCCGCTAAAGATAATATTTTTATGAGTCCTAAGGGTATCAGCATGAGGGAAAAATATTTTTTACAGCTGCTGAAGAAGGTGGTTCATGCTACCATTTCTAGTCATACACAGACATACACATATATTTATTTATAATCATTACTTGAGTGAAATTCCACCACAAGGGTGCAGGAAATGTAATCCTGGAAACATTATACACATCTGGCACATAAATACTCTCCCAAAGCTGGGTAGTTCAAGAGACTACTGAGCAATCTCACTGTCCAAACTAAATCTCCCTGATCTCCTGTTATGATTGTAAGAACTATCCTCAACAGCATTTTTGGTACATATGAAATTTCAATGTGAAAACTTTATYATCTTCTCTAGGAGTACTATGGCTTAAAAGTGCCTGGGCATTTGTGGAAAATTCTTCTTTAAGACGAAAATTCTCATATAATAATTCTATATAAATGGAAGATTTTTACGGCTCATGAAAGAAAATAGTTTAGAAGACTTGAGTATAAAAAAACAGCAGATTAATTTTAAATTTGTTTTAATTACCAAGTAGAAGGCATAATGAAAGGAATTTGTTGTAAATGCTGTAGATTTCAAATACAACATTGTTTTCCAGTAAGCTGTTTCTAAAATTTGTTTAATATTCGATCAAATTTTACTGGCAAAAGAAATGAGCATTGAGTAATGTCAGTATTAAGAAGGTCCTGGAAAGTGAGCATGAAACTGACTTMATTCAGAGCAGTGGAGGGAGAGGCTTGGAGGGCTTTAGGGAGCCTRGGGGATGGAATGTTGCTGCTGTGCAAGGAGCCCTGACACACTGACCAGTGCTTCATTTTTAGTGCCTAGGTGGCTTGACTGCTGTTCAGTCTTTGCTTTAGGCTTGCCGGGTTGTTGGATGGAGGTGCTTGTGGGCAATTCAGGGAAAAGGGATCAGGATGAACTTTCATGTGAGTATTCAATCATGAAATTGCATTCCTTCCTCTACTTTGTAAATTTTTATTTATTTTCACCATGCTGCACCTTCTAGCTCTTTATTCAGTGTGCTGCGTGGATCACTTTTGTCCTTGGTAGGTGCACAGTTAACCTCACCWGCAGCCAAACAGCAAGCACACGCCAAGAGCTTTCCTTTCCTTGCTGATTTCCCAAGAGTTGGCTATTGGTTCAGGCAAGAGGAGTAAGGAGAGCATCACTGCTGCCTCTCCCAGATGTTGTATTTCATTATGAAACCATAAGCATGAACATTGCATAGTCTTGGGCAGACAGGGAATAGGTGGGTGCCTTTCCAGGAGGCTGCTGTTCCTGGTAGACTGTGCCATTTGAGAGTGCCTCACATGGTGGAACCTGCAGCCGGACAAGGGTTGACACCGCTTTTTGTGTCTTTGWGTTGGTGATATTTTCGCTCTTATATGGTCAACCTGAAGACTTCAGTCCATTTGTTGTTCTACCTGTAGTGCCAAACRTGAAATCTTCCCATCTCCAGGGTAGGGTGCCCTGAATGCTGTTTGTGATGTAGTTTTTGGAAATTTAGATAAAAGATGTGCACATCTTTTATTGGATTTGTTCCCTCATTCCCAAAGAAAGGAATGCAAAGCCCTGCAGTTTGTTTTGCTTTCTCTTTGCTCTATCCTGCAGCTGCTGATGAATGTTCAGCTCATTGCTGGTTGAAAGAATGTGGAAGAAATTGCTTTAACACAAAATACTGATTTTGAAAAGACTAAAATRCACAATAAGAAAGCACTGAAATGTTCCTGTCTTCAAGTAAGGATTATGTACAGAAGGAAGGACTCAGATGAGTGATTATAAAAGGAATTAATGGTAAACACAAACAAGTTATGTGAAAGCTCTTCAGAAAGGAGTATGTGGAGGTTTCATAACAGGGGTGGGTTGTGGTGTTTCATCTCTGGGTGAACAGGTACCCAAAGACAAATGAAGAAATCAAATCCTTGTCACTTTAAAAGGAATGGAAGATGAAGGGCTGACTTGCAGTCCTTTTACTTTAAAATATTCAAGCACATTTTTTAAGGAACAATGTCAGTGGGAGGAACCAGGARTACCTAAGCCAAGTCTTTGAAATAGTCAGATGGTTACAGTGGGAGCTACAGCTTCAACTCTGTCCAATCAAAAGGGAAGAACCTGACTTTCTTATTCTGTGCAAGCCCACAAACTATTGGCAGTTGGGAATAGCACTGACCAATTYCATCTGTGACAGATTTTATACTAAAACTCAGACATTGAAATGTGAATATGCCTTCAGTTGGGAGCTAATTCGAGAAGTGAAGGGTTAACCTAAGTGACAAAAAGCACTTATTTTCACTAAATTCCACAGTCTTCAGTGAAGCAGAGTAGACACTCTTAGCAAATACAGTGTCCCCTCTTGTCCAGGGTATGAAGCTAGGTACTAATCAAACTAATCCTCTGTGGTGTTATCCCTTGATAAAGAAGCAGATCTGCATGCTTCACCATTCTTTAAATTTGCTTTTGAGGACTTCACTGGGATGTACACAGAGATGCAGCTCAGCTGTCTTTTTTTAAAGAACCAGTGCTCCTCTGTCCACCCACTTTGAACTGCTTTGATATGACTTGTGTGCAGTGGATAAATTATTCCAATTTTGAGACCTCAGAAGCTTATGTAATGCAACAAAGTTTTGAAAGAGTCTCTTTTTTAAACTGGCATTTTGAGGGTAATATTTTTTCCTTTTCCTAGCTCTTAGCTAAGCAGTAGTGATGCAATTCTAGTTATTCTCTAAAAGAGTTATTTTTATGTAAACAAAAAGAAGTATTGTTAAACATTGGAATAATAAAAGATTAGTCACTTCTTCCTCGGCTGTGCATGCCTTGTGCTGGATTGTTTTGAACCTTGTTTTGTTCTTAGCAGATCATTCCAAGATGATGGAGTGCCTTCATGCCAATAAAGATCAGCTGGTGTTGTCTTTTCTGCTTAGGACATGTAAAGCTCGACAGGACCTCTGTATGTGGATCAATAGTGGACTATTAAGAAGATTAAAGTATGGTCTAGAAGTGACAGCAACAGGTTGAGAATTGAAAAATCTCTTTTCTTCTCCTGGCTCTGCCCGTGGCTGGACAATTTACTTACTGTCTCGTTGCCTTATTTCCATTACATGTGAAATKACTTTATTAGTGCTGTTGCAACAAGACTCACTATTAAGGTTATTCCTATGCCAGTGGTTTCTCTCTGCATAGAGAAACAGTTTGCTGTTTAATACCCAGCATTAGAGCAGCTTTTTGCCTGCAGTTAAACAAAGTACCGCATCCAAAACCTGGGGGTGGCATTCCCTATGTAGAAATTGCCTGCTCAGGATAGGGCAGTGTATTTCTCTATGGCACTGCATTCAAAGGAAAATGTTGGATGGGATGTACCGGATGTTAATAAGGTTATAAACATCTTGCTTGCTCTTCYAGATCAGTGTATATGGCATTTCATTTCCAGAGAAAGGCACTTGTACTTTCAGTGGGTGCCAGTAGGTGTAACGCTTAGTAGAGCTCAGGGGATTTACAAAGACTGAACATTTATTTGGCCACATATTTTCTTCTGCCTAATCCTAATTAAGTGTAAGGCAGTAGTTTGGTTTTTCCCTCACTGAATGCTGACTGACGCCGCAGAACCTGCCTCTGGTTTTATTGCTACTGGCTTTTYCTGCCAGCAACTCTTTTCCAGATAAATGCAGAGAATTTTTATTGACAGCTTATTTTAACAGATCTTAAGGTGAAGGATGTTTCTGTTGCAGAGGTAGAGAGCAGCTGTGAGATGGGTTTTAGGGGCTATGATCCAATWTATTTAAGTTGTCTCTCTTGCTGTGATTCATCAAGTAGTATAAAAAGTAGTTGTCAAATGGGCAGGGGAAAAACCCCAACAAACCTATTTCTGAGGTAAAAGGCACTTTATGTCAGGGTGTCATGTATTAAAGCAGGCCAAAAAGAGCAGACTCACCCTGGCAGTATCAGTTCTCTTCTAGGTCAAGCTGTATGTGGTGGAGTTCCTCTCAAAATCAGCGGATGGATTGCTGCATTGAGCTCAGGTGTGGATTTTGGAAAAGGCTTGTAGTCTTAAAACCAAAGAAATCTTTCAGAGCATTTGTCATATCGAGGTAGTGGTGGGTTCMCATGTGTGCTGTATTTTTCTGCCCAGAAAATGTCCCAGCCCAAGTTTGGGCCAGGTGCCCCACCTTAGAGAGAGTCTGAGCACTGCCAGAGGGACTCAGACTCACCAGGTGTGCCTGGCAGGAGGAGCTGGGCTCTGCCTTCCTGCCTTTTACATTACCCTCAGCTCCATTGCAGGAAAGGGAGATATTATTTAAAACCACCTAGAGAAGAATCATGCATTTCCATGATTCCTCATAGAGAGGAGCAGAAATAGACTATTTTGGAAGCTCCAGCCTTTGTGAGTGTGTGTGTTTTGAAGGTGGTGTGGTGTTACAGGCAAGAATAAACAGAAGAGGAAAAGCAGGGAAGTAACAGCAGTTTGAGGTACAGGTGCATATCTACAATTTTCTGTAAATTTTATCTAAAGGTTGTATTATGCCTATTGAATTTCTCGAGGATGGSTGAATTCCGTATGGGTGGATGCTGCCAATGTTTATGAACTGTGCATATTGCCCAATTGCTTATTTCTCAGTGAGTTGAAAACTTGTAATTTAATATTTCCAAAGGATACAACCCAAGRCCTGTTGGCATCATGGGAGAATATGAACTTATATGGGCTTCACTGCAATATCTAGAGAATTAAATTTGGTCTTTGCTTTCTAGCTGGAGAATGTTGCTCTACTGAGGGGAAAATCCCAGATTAATGTTTAAATTAAAGGTGTTTGCAATAGAGGTAWGATGGACTACTTGAAATAACTTATTTCTAATACCTCAAAAGTTAGAACTCCTCTTGTTACTTCACTTAATATTGGTTTGTTCATCTCCAAGTTTGAGTCTTTCTTAAATTTTTCAGCAATGCATCTTTGATTATTTTAGTTATTTTGGGTGTTTTCTTATCATCCATGATAAGCTATGATTTTACTTATTTTTAAAATAGAGACKGTTCACCCAGAGATGGTACACTGTTTAAAGGTGCTTTTCTATATTTGATCCTTTTGGGTTTTTGTGGGCAAGCTAAAGCAGATAACAAGGAATGTACTCAAATTRTGAAATCATAGTAATGGATTCTTATTAGTAACATGTAGGAARTAATATACTGAGGACAGAGAGTGGTAGTAAGAACCACTTTTATTTGTTGCTGGTGAATTATGAAGCTCTTTCTGCTTTGGAGGCAGAGATTCTGCATAAATTAGGTAAGGGGGGACCTGACTTAGTGACCTTCAAAGATTTGTAAACTGGRGAAAGAAGTAATTGTCCTTTTTACATATTTGGAGAGATGACCCTGGAATTTGCAAGGTTTGTGAAGAAGTTGCTTAAGCATTGCTGTATGACTGATTAATCCTTCAATTAAAAACATTCAGACTGAAATGGCTTCTTATATTAGTAATGGCACCAAATGACCTTGACATATTTATGCATAAAACAACTTTCTATATATAGCAGTGATATTAGCAGTTTTTGCAATTTGCAATTAAATAGCTTAAAGAGGCTTTAACCATTACTGACTGTTTAAGCATCAAAGATATTCTAAAGAATATCTTTTCACTTTGAGTAATTATCTTGAATTTACATGTAAAGACAGCTTGTAACAGAGTAGGCTTTAATTAACRTATTCCTAGAATTCTCTGAGCTGGACTTTATTTAAAGGTTTGCCATGAAGGGGGGAATAGATGTTTCTAGTTTGTGTTGGGTCTTGAAAAGTCTTGTATGATCTATTGGTTTCTGTTATTGACACTGAGAAAAGTGTGCCATCTGGAAGTTTTCTGTATGTACAGAAAATGCATTGAAAGGTCTTTTTCTAGTGTATGGAAACAAAATTTTTTTATGCACCCGTACTTCATGCGAGAAAAGTGCAATAAAATAGATATCCTTTAAAATGTATTTTGAAATTTGGTAGGTGTATAGACAAGTTTTAATACCTGATACTGGAAAGCATTCATTATAAGAACAGGTTTGTTGGCCTGTTTCTGTTGTGCTGGTGTTTGTACCCTATGTGACACAATGCATAATGTAGGTATTAACAGCAGAATCTGGAACTAAGCAGGTGGAAAACATTGAGAGAAGAAAAAACCTTAAAAGGTAGCACTTACTGGAGGGATAAATTGACAGTACTTTTATTCTTTCGTACTTGAATTTTGTTAGAAAGAAAAGTGCAGCTAGAGTGTACCTAAGCATATCATAAATGGTTACATGTCAATGTGAAAGCTTTTCTTTTTCCTGTGGAGTGGGGATTTAAGTCACTCACAATATTCCTTCCACTCACTTGACTATGAAATACTGTAATTCCTCAAAATCAGATCCACAGTTCAGTCTGACTCCTGGAAATAGAACTACACTGCTTATTAAATTAGGCTTCCATTCAGGGAGGTTATCCACATAGTTACAGGTTCTGTTTAGATGCCCTCAGAGGATTCAATTCATGAGCTCAGCTTGCTTGTTTGGGATCACAGAGCTCTGCCATTCTGACTGATAAAAACATAGCATTTTTTAACACTCTGAAGTGTTGGTTTRCTTTTGTATTGAATGAATCTTTAATGGAAATGAAGCAGGGAGAAATGACATTTTTCTCCTGGTATTGGCCATCTTTTTGGAGAACTCAGAGATTCTGATTAATGTCAAACTCCCTATTTCAGCACCCATCCCTGAAGTATCTGAAATGAGTTACTTAGTCATCTTCCATTCAAAATATATCTTGGACTCCGTGTTCCATCAAACATGTTCAGACTTACTCTCATAAGTCCAAAATTTTTTCTCAAATACTACAAAGTACGAAGTCTTCTGTTAAGTGAACTCTCAGGGTGTGAACAGRTATTTTTCAGGTTAGGGGATTAGGAATTTACCAGTAGTAGATTTTGTCTGCTTGTTTAGTTATAGGAGCATAAGACTTTTCAGATAAGCTGCAGCTTCAGCTTTCACATGTAAACTTTTTAATTATTCTTCTCTTAAGTAAATTTTTCTTAATCCCCTTTTTCTTTTCTAAATTCTTCATGTATCCTTTCATGGTAGTAGCAACCCTATGATTTTTTTTTTTCCTCTGGTATTTACCTTAAAATTTCATTGTATCTTAATGCATCGTTTGGACTGGTTTCATAAAAGTGAAAAAAAAAAAGCCTGGATCATTAGTAGAGTCTTTCCCTCTCTCAACATTTTGGGAATGGGTTTGCGGTTTTTTGGGTTTCTTTTTAATTAAATGAAATGCCCATTCATTCATGATAAGTTTAGAAGGGTACATGGACAGAATGGAATAATGTAATAACACTGCTGCTAAGACATGCAGAAATAAATACAAATGACAGGTAATCCTTTAAAAAAGACTGGTAAAACCAAGCAAATCTTTCCTTCTCTGTGATGTCTCAAAATACAAGATAGTAGAATAACTGTATGGTTTGTAAATACACACCCAGCTGGGAGATGTAAAAAGAGCTAAGTTGGGATCTTGGGTATCTTTCAAAAGYATGATTCTCTTCCTCCATTTCCCATCAGAAATTGTCAAAAAAAAAAGTGGTTGCTAATCAAAATGCTCATAGAATTAAGTAGAATTTGTGTATTATTTTCACTGTACAAAAACGTATTTTAGGTTTAAATATTATTGCTACTTTATATTACCTTATTATTCTTACTGTTTCCCATACTTTGGTACCTCTGAGAATATGAGAATACAAAAATTTTACTCCTGTCACACAATGGAATTTCAGTCTGTGTATCTGCTCACAGCATTGCAAGGGGCGAGAATACATTATTTTCTAGTACAGGGTGACATTGTCACAGGAAGAAGCATCATTAATATTCACTTGGGTAAATAATTGTGATCTTAAGTTATTTTGCTAGGATTCAAATGCCTGTTTGTTGCATCACTGTAATATTTGACCATGGCAAATGCACTGCTGTGCCAAGAAGGTTTCCTGTGTTACCACAGGAGGAGGCATAAACATCACCCAGCTGCTCTGTGGCTGCCAGTCTCAGGAGGGTTTGCAGTCACAGATTCAGACAGAGCATGCATTGACAACCCATGCACAGGCAGAGAATGAAGGCAGAGGGACTACAACAAAAAATGTGGTTATTGTTTTGGTAGCTTTTCTAATTCTTCTTTTCTGAGTTCTTCAGAAAGTCAGACATCTTCTGAGATTAAGCSCTCAGTCTGGTTTAACTCTTAAGCACGTGGTGAGAAGATGGGAACAGTTCAAATGATTGATGTGCTGGGTGAATAGTCAAAGATGCATGTGCCAGTTCCCCATCTTCTGGGATGGTCTGTTTTGAATTATATTCGGGTTTCTTTCATCCTGGTTTTCAGGAGCTGTGGGCCARTGAAACAAGGAACTGTTACTTCTTCTCTCCAAGAAACTGCTTTGTCAAACCAGGAAAACAAGTTGCCTGTTTTGTCTTCAAATTGCAACTGCTTGCCCACATAATTTTTGTTTTCACTTCTCTTTGGTCACTGAAATGATCTATGCTCATGGAACAAGGAACACAGAGTGGCCAATCTGTAAATAAGCAGTTCACATCTTCCCTTCTCACACTGGGAGGAAAATTCTGGTACCTGATAATGGRTAGATTTCCTCTCAAATAATCATCCTTTTCCCTTGCTGGTTCATGGTGATGGACATGACTGTGTGCTGAGTTTTTGTCCCCTTCATTTCCCTGGGAACTAGTTCCCAAAAGACTTTGAGGACCAGCAGAGCGACTCTGGGTTTGGGGAGTTGACTTTCTAGAATATGATCATGATGATTATTTTCAACCACAGGAAAGATCAATGTTGCGATTTTTCTCTCAATTTGATTTTCTCCTCTTGAGTGAATGTAGATGTTGGTTTGTTTTGTTTCTTTTTACCATCAGAAATTATGCTTTTAATACATAATTGTGTATCATCTGCCTCTAAAACCTTGGAGGGCAATTTAGATTCCTGTGATTTTAGCAGTTATTGAGAGCATACTGGTTAATAGGAAATGATTGGAGTGGATTTCCCTCAGTGTGAYAAGCTGCTTTGCTATGCACTTGTAGGAAAGGCAAAGTTTGGTAGGAAGTRCAACAAAATAGAGGTAAAAAGGTGCAAACAGGTTAACTATAGCATAATTTTTGCCAGATATTGCCCACTAGTTGTAAGGACCCTTTTTTTGCCATTGAGATGCATAAGAATGCAGTTTTTATGCAGATGGGTGGGGGGGAAAATTGGGACTGCTGAGAACAGAGCTCCCCTTTTGTAAAACATCTTGTTTATTATTATGCAGATATTCTAATCTGAGGGCRTCCAGAGGTTGTCTAAGCTGTGATGAAATGAGGGAAAAAGAAAAGATTTCTCTGTGYTGAGAGTTTAATTCTTCTGTTGCCTTTGGCCCTTGTTATGAAAAAGACAAAATGCTTAGCATATTTTTATTTGCCATTAAAACAGCGTGTACCTAAGGTTAAGTGTGCAATTAAGTCTCCTCTAATAAATGTGCTCTTTGTCAACACATCCTTTTACTCCCTGGAATCTAATATAAGCGTGCATTTTCCAAAGAAATGTAATAAATGGCCTTTAACAGTTCAATAGATGAAATGCTTCTGTATTCAAAGCCATTAAACACAGTGTATTCAGTGAATTGCTAGCTTTGTGGCTATTTAGACCCTCAAAAGCACAAGCTGTTACTAGAAATTCTGTGTTGCTCATGCACTTTCTGTGAGACAAATGTACAAGGGAGATAATGGGTTGGATCACCTGCTTTCAGGAAGGCTGGGAATCAGATTCCCTGCTGGGATGAACGATTGAGAAGTGTATATTTATTTGCACAACAGCAGTGCCAACTCAGGCTCTCTCTGGTGCAGTTTCTCTCCATCTCTAACCTGTTTGTAATGCAGCTTTTACTGTAGTTTCCGGGTCTTGCAATGAAAGTCCACCTTAATTTTACATCATTCCATCTCCAATGTTGTTAAACTGTCTGTGATTTTGACCTGCTGGATATTTCCTGTCTAATTTGCTCCTAAGGTGGTGTTTTGTGACTCAGGATCTGCTGGTTTGCTCCAGTTTGCAACTGAATGAGACACCATATAATGACACCAGAATTTGAGTTCAGTATGTGCTCTGTGAAGTCCCTGGYGCCTGATACATGCTGTGGGCAAAACTTGGTGTTCCTGTGGTTTGCTGATGCTAAAGACCAAGTACCACTTTTTTACCTCTGGTTTAATATTTTATTTAATGTCTATATTCTTTAACCACAGCCATTTGCAGCTTGTTATTTAGGAGGAGTGTTGCATGTATTATTTGTTAGTGACATGTTCCACGGTACTGTATGTCAAATTTCTTCTTTCACTATACATTCCAAAGTTAATTTTCCTGTATCTTTTCAGCTGTTTCCTTGGAACACCTCTGGAGGAGTCTTACTAAAAATTAGTCAGAATTTGTTTTTGAAGTTTTGGCTTTTTACTTTGTTTCATTTGGGTACCAGAGAAAGCAAMATGTAATTGGGTATTCTGGAATCACTGGCAGTAATGTGAATTGGTCTTAAACAGAAGTTGCACRTACATATAGGTTCAACTGCTTTTAATGCTGATATTAAGGGTCGATATCTCGGTTAGGCACTAGGTAGAACACTGCCRTGAAATAAATTGCTCAAGAGACAAGGGCATCCTAGTTATTTCATGAAAAGAAGAATGTCTTTGAGCAAAAGCATGTAAGGTTAGTGTAGCTGATACCATTCCTGAACACTAATTATAGATAATTAGTCTCTTGAATAATTAGCTTTGAGGTAGTTAATGAAAAGGTCCTGTTGTTTTGCAAGGCAGATCAAGAGTCTGAAGCAAATTGGGCATGTCCTCATAGACTCTGTCTCTGAGAGCAGGGGAAAGGTCATGTTCTGATTACCAATCCAAACAGCAACCCTTGCAGGCAAAGGGTCTAGACTCTGACTTGGTTCTTTTGAAAAAATTYGTCTTCTGAGCTGATGCCACGTGACTGGAGATAGCAGAGCACTAGATCTTAAAGATAGATAAGACCACACTGTGTTCTTGCATGAGGTTATGATGCACTCAATTCGTTATAGCCCGGAGAAGGGAAAGCACTGTGACAGGGCATGGCATCTTTCTAAACAACTGCATCAGTAGAAACCCCCTGTAGAATTTTAAGTCATTCATCATCTTCCCACYCTCATCCCTTCTTGCTGATAAAATACTTTGCATCCATTATTAAAGCACATCTTTCTGTATTAGAATGGCCCTGCAGCCAAAGCTGTTCTCTGCTTTGTTGTGTGAGGCCAGAAACTGTACAAACTTCTAATTTAATGTGTTTTCTGACAGTCTGATGTTGTTAGACTGCCCTTGGCAACTRACTTTCTTGTTTCCATTGTTTTCATGAATCAAAAATGTGCAATTTAAAATGAGGTGGCATATGTGTGTTTGGTTTGCATAAAATTGAATGGAAACACTTAGCACAAACTTTGTTGAAAGAAAACACAAACCTGTAGTAATGGATGCCCAAACCAAACCACCCAGTGTTACTTGTAACCCAATGYGAGTTCCAGGCTTGGTAAACTGCCCTAGCATGTTGATGCTTGTATAGAACAGCACCCTCAAGATGTCTCACCTTAGCTCAGTTTCTCTTAAGACTGGGTGCTATTTAAAGTGAGCACAATGCACAAGATTTATTTAGGGTTTGTGTGAATCTAAACAGAGTGGGCTGTAATGTGTGACCATCTGTCTACAGGAGAAATAAAATTACATTAGAATTGTTGTATCATTTTTAAGTCTTATTGGAGGCTTCTGATGTGAAACAATGTAGTAGATTAGTGTCTAAAGGAATAAATTGAAGGGGAAGGAGTATGAGCAAGGTCCTCAAGAACTGAGAGTTTTCTCATGTAAAAAACTTGTTTACATAGAGAGTTTTCTTGTTTCTGAGACAGCAAGGACAAGACTAGGAAGTAAATCTTTTAATATTGCTGAATTCTTCCCAGGAATATGGTCTTTGCCTTGGACAGCAGGTGTTGTTGTACCCCATTGAAGTGGTATTCTTACAGGATTCACCGGCATTGAAGGAATGACTTTGAGTTCTCTGTTCTGGCATGCCTTACAGCTCTCAATAGCTTCCTTCTGTGGGACAAGTTAAAGGCTCATAACAACCCACCAGTACAAGCTGTACTTTCTATACACCTGATGCTGGCAGAGCTGCTTGCCCTGGTATGATGGATGTGCTTTGTTTGTGTAGGGTCACTCCAGCATACCTGGTTTTTGTTAAGTGTCAGGAAATCCTCTCACTGCTGGAAGATCTGAGAATTAAAGCAGTACAATTAAGTTCATATACACCCATTTAGAAATGTTTCCTTTTATACTCAGAATGAAGGAGCGTGAGAGGTTTAGGAGTATGGATGCTTTTCAAAGGGGATTTTGGAGGGCAGGGAGAGGGAAATTACTTGGTTGAAGTGTTGCAAGATAAATACCAGTGCCTTTTGGGTATGAACATGAAAGAATTTAAAACAACTTGCTGTTTCAGTCGAGGAAAAGAACCAATGAAAGACAACAAGCCTGCCTACCACTAAATGCTCAATGCTCGTTCAGTAACAAATTTCCCAGTCTTTTGTTCCCACAGTGGCACAAAGGGTCTGTCCTGCTGCCATAAGTGTGTGGGGGATTCATAGAGCTAATTCCCATAACACCAACAGGAATTTTGCATGTAAATCTTTCACAACAAGATTTTACATGTATTTGAATGAGCTGTTCCCTTTTATCTTAGCAGCAATCTACAGACTTGAATTTTCCTTAGCATTGTCTGACAGACCATGACGAAACACTTAATAGTGGCACAATGGCTCCTTCACAGCTGTTAGAGTCTATTGTGGTGTGTGGCCTAATGGGGGARTGTTTTAATCTGTTGATGCTCCACTCAGAGTAACGTGGATTATTGACAGGCTGTCCTTGCTGCAAGCTACACGTTGAGCATCTCCAAGTGTTCTGCAAGCTGCAACTCTATATTGCACATCTGGTATAGGAAATTTAGTTTAGCAGCTACTGATAGACAGCAGATGAAAATCTTGATGAGTCTTGTCCAGTGGGTGCTCTTACACACCAATAATCTCAAAGTGTGATCCTGTAAAGCTGTGTTATGTCATGGAGGTCTGCCAAAGACAAATGCTCTCCTGAATCTGAGTGCTTGGCTAAAACAAATGTCAGTTTTGCTTAGATGCTAAAGGTCCTTGGATGTGCTTTGCTGTGGAAATATGTTTCCCCTTAGTGATAATTTTATCCCTTTCCAAACTGATGTCAGGCATCTGTGCTTTTGTGTACTGGAAGACCTCTTCAATGAATTATAGATATCTTTACACGTGATGGTAAGTAAAGATTCAGTTAGCCTAAAATGAACTGGGGGTTCATCTCATCCTTGAGATCTGCCATTCACTCATGGAAATAGCAAGTGCCACCATCAATACAATTTGTTTGGACACAGAAGAAAATTTAACTAGTAGAAACCACTGATACTTCTAGTTATCATTACTAGCTTTCAACTTTGCATATTTAAATATAAATTTAAATTACACATCTTCATATAGAACGAAAAGTATTAAGAATKATAAAAGAATGATTTTGAGTATCCCAGAGCCCCAGGTAACAATAGTGAAGGAAATCTGATACTTTAGGAAGTTTGAAGAATATGGCAGAAGAATCYCTGAAACATTCTTTTTCTCCTAGTCTGTTTCACAAGTCTGTTTATAGGTTATTGGAGAAATCTTAAAGAATGACCAGGGCCTCTTACCTCATGTTTGCCCTTTTATTGTGGAAATTTTAGTCTCCCATAGCACTGGGAGAGGGGTTCAAAGGTCTCCAGGAAGGATCCAGGCAGYTGAGCTCTTAGAGTATTCTGAGATGATGGAATTAAGACATAAAAGCACCAGTTGTGTGGCCATCTAGTTGTGGTGTAATCCAGTATCAAATGTTTTTGGTAAATGATTAAACAGCACAATGAAGAGGCAAGTGTGTCTTTCTGGTGTGTATTTTCAGATTTGAATAATTCAATAATGTTGACATGAAAAATAAAGAACCACAGTTTGTATGTCTCACACAGGTTTGGAAACTCATGTGCAGCAGCTTTCCAAAGAACCAAGTTAGAAACTGAGAAGCTTATTTCAAAGCTTAGGCTGCCAGCTGAATCTGCAGTAGGCAGAAATTTCACAGGGACAGCTTGTCTTGCAAAATTTCCTGCTGCTGTTTCTTTTTTCCAGCGATGGAAATAACGAAGACTAGATTTCCCTCTGTGCTGCACCCCACCACAGTCCATATTTGAGCTTCAGATGGAAACAGAATATGCAAAAGAGGACCAGAATTATGTATTCTCTTAGGGTAATAAAACTTACATGCCTAGTAAGAAAGAATATACACATAGTACATGTAAACAAATTCTGTTATATGTGAACCTGCAGCATCAGGGCTTTTTCCTAGCACTCAGAAATGAATTGTCACAAGCAATCAAAAGTGGCTTGTGTTCAGAGGCAGCTGCGTAGAGTGAGGTATACCTGCTTTATGCTGAACAGTATGTATAGAAATACAAAATCATTTAGGTAGCAAAAGACCTTTAATATCATCCAGTCCAAACATAGATATATGCTCAGTACATAAAACAGAGAAGTAGAGATAATCTCCAGCTCTGTGGAGTTCAGTCTGGGCCTTTTCCACCTTGGAGATCCTTGCTGTGTCACACTTATCCCACTCTCAGCGTGTGTCTTTACTAAGAGTTTCCCTTCTTCCTGCAAGATCTGTGCCCTTTTGAAAACAGAATCTTTCCCTGCTCACTGAACAAACATGAGCCTGGAGGTTGGTAATATTCATCAGCCTTTCCTCCTCTCCAGGAGTGCAGCTAGCCTGAGTCAGCACAAATATTTGCTAAGTTAATTAGACTTTTTCTTTAATCTCTGAGTAATTTGAAGAAAGGTTTGGGTTTATTCTTGTAATATTTAAGCATATGCATGGGTTCCTGCTTCTTTCTTCCAGTTCCTAGTTTTGCCGTTGTGAAGTCAYCTGGTAAAAACATGATCCTTCGTTCAATTATTTGCTTATTTTATTTGATCCTCTAACAGGTTTATGTATGGATTGTGTTATATTTTTGGAATGACTAAGTAGCTTTGTCTACCTGACCCAGTGTAGGTTCAATCCCATAGAGCTACTCTGTAGCAGACAAATAGTTATTGGAAATTGTGCATTCATCTTCCACAGTCCCTGCTTCATTTTGGTGGCATCTTCACTGAGCTGATCAATAACAAAGTCTGTAATTTCTCTAGTGCTTCTTCACAATGTCGCAGTGTTGTCAAAATCACAAAAGAACATAATTTGTCAACTTATGTCACTCCCAGCGTAGCAGATTAGAATATTGAGATCACTGTCAAATTGATTTCCAGATCATCTCCCAAAGATTGCCTCCTCAATTTTTTCTGAAGTTTACATTTTCCAACATTTTTATCTGAGTGATTGAAAGAGGAGCATATTTTTTCCCTTGTCTCCAGGGAGACCTTGAAATTGAGATGCTGTATAGTTTAACCCACAACATAAACAAAATTAAAGAAAAAAAAGAGTATGTCCCTACTCTGCTCATGGCTCATAATTCTGCTCAGTTCTGTGATAGTCTGACAAAAGCAAGATTATGGGATTTTTTCCACCTTTTAAGATATTTTTATTATAGAATTATTATTGAGTTTATTTACTGGGGGTAGGTTGATTCAGACATAAGCAGAAATGTAGGAATAACTAAGTATGTGAAAGAATGAAAATGTTACCAGAAGTCAGCTTTGTCTCTCCTAGACTTCCATTTCCATCTTAGATTTTCCAACCTCACCCAACTGCTTTGTGGGGGAAAAAATCYTTTGGATCTGAAGTTCTATCATTCTATCTTGCTCCCAGCTGCTCTAGTTCACAGCCCAGTTTAAGTCTTAGCTGAATGGCTGGCTTATATTTTCCATACACAAGGCTCAACGCCGAACAATTTTTCCTCTGTTTAATCAGTGTCCTAAATTGGTCCAAAGTAAAAGTCAAAGGTAATCAAAAAGTCTTCTGAGCAGATCAGATTAAAAAACGCCAAAACTTTATTATGTGGTCAAAGTTTCAGATCAAGTCTTTTGTCTTTTTGTTTGGATCAAGGCTTTTGTCAAGGCATAGTTATGTTTCAAATGAAGTATTTCATGCCCCTGCCATCATGTGTACTGTCTTCCCTGCTCCCACCCCTTCATTCTGTTCTTTGAGGTGAACTTCTTCCCTGGAGGGTTAATTAATTTGCTAACACTGTGCAAAAGAGGAGACCCTCCATCAGACCAACAGCAGTCTTTCTGGAGTAATGACAGTACTCCAATTTGTTATCATATTCATGCAAAATTACAAGATTTCTTCCATGTAACTATAAAAAAACACCACTAATTTTGCTTGAATAGTTATTTACAAGGGAGTTTATTAAATGGATGATAAGTAGTAAAATTTTTTTTCCTAGCTGGGATTTATCTTTAAAGTATCCTGTCTACTTTGCATCCCTATGTTATTACTGGTAAGATTTCGCTGCTTCCTTTTACTTGAGATGTGCCAGTATTTTTGTAATGAAACTGGATACAAAGGCGGACTCATGGCAAACAGAAGCTGTTCTCTCCTAAATAATGCTCAGACTTTGGCAACTTTACCCATTTCTTTCTTCTGCCACTTCAAACTTTATTGAGGAAAAAAGATACAGACTCTTGAGCGAGAGTTTTTAGTCTCTTGTGATGTCTGATTTCTAAAATATTGCCAAGATTGAAAGACTGTTAAGAGATAATCTGAGTCAATATTAGCATAATAACCATCTGTAAGGTTGTCAAGGAAGGCCTGGAATTTATGACTTGGTACTGAATGTTAGAATATTTCTTAACAGGAAAAGAAATAATATGAACAATAAGCTGCATAGTCCAACACTGGTGTGTGTGTGTATGTATATATACAATTTTTTAAATAAAATATTTTGTATATATAAAAAATATTTTTCTTGACAAGTGGCAGGTACTCTCTCCCTTTAGCAGTATATTCAGACCAATGAACATTTTGTTTTCTCACTTATGAAAATGTATCAAGAAATTTTAGATKTATGTAGTCATAACCAAAGGAGAAAGATTGATGGCCATACTGGAAGCACGTAATTTTAACTTTTCATTTTAGAAGTAGAAACACTTGATATGAGCAATTTCCAAAGTGCTGAGAGGAATGTCATGTCTGAATATTTAGAAGAATTTGTTGATGATCTGTAACTCCCAGTTCTCTTTTAAAAACCTATCTCCTTATGCTGTATAAGTAGAAATACTCACATGAGCATGAATAAGTGAAAAAAGTGATTGATTCTAGTCTGTACTTCTACAGTACATTACCTTTATGAAGATAACCAGAACACACTCTTCTGCAATATTCTCATCTTACAACATAAATTRATGTTGTAGTTGAATAATCAAAGAGTTGTGAATCAACTTCCATTGCAACCTTTGGCAGATCAGCTCACCCAGAGCTCTGGCAATGTGTGTGTGACATTACATCAAACTATTTTAGGAACTTGCTTTTTAAAAATCTATTATGTTTGCAAGATACTTGTAAAATAGTTATGGGAAGCTAAAGCTTCACTTTTGGCCTAAAAATAATTATTCTTGGTTTTTTTATATTACTGCATTAGCTAAGATAAGTTCATGTTAGAAATAGAGTAAAAGTAATTTTATTTCATAAAAATTAAGAATTAGTTTTGCTTTTTATTCTTTAAAAACCTATTATAAAGGTTAAAGAAATAGGTTTGAATCAATGGCTAGATGTGTCTGCTGTAAAATATGTGGAAATCTGCTGAAATTAGTAGATTTACATCAATTAAGTGAAATTATTTAAATATTCATGCTGCTTTTAACAGTCATTTGCTACTTATAAAGGAAATTATTGTCATGGAAACTGTTTCATCTAGTGTCTATCATTGTTGTACAATTTGTTGTTAACAGGATTGCTAGTGTGGTAGTATGGAAGCCTGAGTTCTTAATTTTRCTTTCCTCTAAGTTTTCCTAAGTTCTTAGTTGACAGAAGGTCTTGACTTGGAAAGGAAAATTATTAAAAATAATCTGCAGACTTTGGTAACGTATTATTTCCTTCAGAGCCAAGTCAGTCTTCAAGCAGARGCTTGTGATTTAGAGGTATCTTTTAATATGAGTATGGAAACCATCTAGAATAAAGCAGCATTAAAATATCAGTGTTCTACAAAATACCATGTCACCGTTTACCTAAGCATGTCTACCATCTGCTTGAAGTAGCTGTGATTGTGATGAAAAACTGAGGATGTAGGAGTCAAGTTGAGCAAGGGAAAAACGAGAGAGTGGGGGAAGGTGATATAGCTTTGTTTTGGTTTTTTTTGTCTCATAATTCTAATCTATTTTAACTGACAATGCATTAAATKACTTTTCTTTATGTTTCTTGTGGTTTGGGTGTGATCATAAGTGGTAAGAGATCTTCATGGCCTTTTATCAGTTCATGATCTTGGTTTTGTCTGTTTTTCTTGCCCTACTTTTTTGAGGAGGGGGAGTGAGGCAGTGGCTGGGTGGGCAGCTGGCAGCTCTCTTAAATTAACCCATCATATGCAAAGAAAATGACAATCTAACATCAAATTAAACATAGATATAACAACAAACAARCAGATCTTTCTACCGAGGGCAGTGACATTTGGTCTCCATCAAGCTCAGCAGTCAGTGTTAAGACTACCCAAGTTTGTCGCATTTATTTCTCCATGTTCTTTCTTTAAATTGGTAAGAATAAATTGTCTTTCAAACTGCAAAGTCCATTTAAACCACAGGCTATGCTAAGACAGTATTTTTGGTAATTAATTTAGCAGTTTAGCTTTAGCTGTTGTTGCATTTTTCTACCTTTTTTATCATTTCAGTTTGAAATGGAAGGTACTGGAAATACTGAGTTTTATCTCTAAGCAGTTACAAGTTTTGAGATATTATTTACCTGTAAATGCATATGGCATGGGAATTCTGAGCCTAATTCTCTGTGTGTCTGTTCCTTTTCTGGTTTTGTATGATTGAACAAATGAAAGTGACCATCTTCAATACATGGTCGAGCAATTAGAATTTAGCAGTAAGCAATACTACTTCAGTACGGTGGTTAAATTGAAAATTTATGTCTGAATTGATACAGTTTAAGGACTTAAGCTGTTCTCTCACAAGCTTGTTTGATATTAGCTTTCAGGTTTATCAAATGCTGGGGCACAAATGTGCTTCTTTTTTCGCATAATAAGGAGAACAAATGGCTTGCTTGCAATTTTCATTTTAGTTGGCAAATTCTGTAGAATGTCAGTTGTTTGGTTTTGGGTTGGTTTTTTTTGTTTTGTTTTTGTTTGGGTTTTTTTGTTTGTTTGTTAGGTTTTTTTGGTTTGGTTTGATGCATTTTTTTGTCTTGTTTAATTACTTTGTTTAATCCTAGATGTGCCTGAAACATTTTTTAAAGTCTGTATGGGTTTACAGGATTGACTTTCCCCTCAACTCCTTGTGGCCCTGGCATGCCAGTGGACCAGATTCCTAAAGTGGAAATGAATTCAATTTTTCATGCTTTATAAAAGCAGCTGAGTTGTGCACAGTCCACTTAGTAGTTTCCTATATTTTGTTAGCCAGAGGAAATTTCTTGCTACAAACAGTGTAGCTATCCACATTTGTCTTCCCCTGAACTTGATGTCACTTGTTATGGTTTAGGCTCCAGCTGGAGTGTTTTAGACAGGGTAAAGATACTATTGGTTATTATCCATCTGCATGGATAKGTCTCTGTAAACAAACAGAAACAATGCTAACAGTGTGGGATGCCTAAAGAAGTTCATGATCTTTCTGGATCAGCTAGCAAATAATGCTTGCTTAAAACTATCATGAGCAGGCAGTAAGTACATAGAAAAGCAAACTACATCTTGGGTGCCTGAGACCTCTTTCTCCTTCCTGAAGCTGATTAAATAATGTAAATGCCTGCATACATACATAATAAGCATCTGCGTGGTCGGACTGCCAGAAACAAACACATTTATCATCATTGCTGGGGACTTGTTGTGTTGTGCCAATGTGTCATCTGCGTCTGATACAGCAGTAGCCCTGTGACAGATTTAACAAGATTAGATGACCTCCAAAAAAATCTTTGCAAAACATTACAGATAATGCTATGCAAATTGACAAGTAGCATAGACAAAAAGCTTAATAATYACTCCTTCTCATTTTAAAACATTTTTCTCTTTTGGAGGTCAAGCCAGGTTAATTTATAGAGTCTAAAAGTGTCTGCTACACACGCTGTGGTCGTTTTTCAGAAAATGTAGCGGGGGGAAGAAACCCAAACAGGCTAAATTAGGAAAAGTGATCAGTGTAGGTTATATTATCAGGTCTTCACTGAGCCTCAAAGGTCAGGGAATTTCAGTTTACAGTTGGACTAGCTCCAGCAGAGCCAACACTCAGAGTTAATGTGACCCTGCTGGGTTAGAAAATGATTTAAAAGAACCAAAAATCCCCAACAACCATTGAACAGTAATTGCTCCAGCAGTGATACACTCCTACGTCGAAAGATTTCTGCTGGATAATGTCAGTGACATCTAATTTATGGGTCAGAGTTCCCATAACACTGCCTCATGATTGCTTTCTGACACAACTTTTCTCACCAGAGGACTTCATCCTGTTGAGATGTCATGGCCATTATGTTGAACTTGGGTCAAATATTAAAACTTTACTGAAAAGTCTAACCCTTTCCCTTGGTCCAAAAGACAAGGAAGTGATTAATTTTGCATGGTTTTAGTAATCCTGCCAGCTTTAAATAATTAATTTTATGTGAGTTTCAATATTTTAATGTGGATTACTTTTAATCATCCACCCTGATTTTTAGAAGGTCTTTACTATATCAGCTACAGCTTGTGTAGTAGATACAGTGACTTGTTGAGTRCGTGGTTGTCTTTCAAGATGGCAGTGAAATGTAAATCTAGTGCAGAATATGGAAAACTGAAGTTTGGAGGCTTTTTGTACAAAAAAGAGCATTGGGGTGATTGCATTGAGCAGTGGAGGAGAGTAGGAGCTGGACAGTCTTGAGTTTTCATTTTGRATAAGGATTTAGCTTTTGAATCCCATCTTTTGATCAACAACATCCACCTCTTCTGRAGAAGTAAATTTGAAGCAACTTCACTGGATTTCTATCAAGTGAGTTTCAACTGGCAGATCCAACCTGTTGACTACAGGGCATGAAGTCCACAAGGCCAGCACAGCTCCAAAATAAACCCTGCCTGAGACATGGRAAGTGTGGAGACTGTCAGCTGTTGGCACCTGGCTTTGTTGCTGGYTAAAGCGGGCTGCTGTCTGAGATCTCTCAGGAGCTGGATGCTGTGCTGTGTGGAAAAGGTGTGGCTAAGCAGCTCTTCTGAGCAAGGATTTAATAGTGTTTCTCACTGTGAAGCTTTCAGGGTCAGCCATGTGCAGTACTGACTGCTCTGTAAGCATGTYAGGTCACGGCTTTCTAGTCCATGACTAAGCATGTAGGGCAGRTGGACATGGACATTTCTAAATGTCCAAGACAAAGGACTTTACAGCAGCCTGAGGGATGGCCAATAGCCAGCTCAGATGTAAATTTAGTAATGATTTGGGRCAAAATTGTGCTCTGATGTCTTGAAAACTTCTTTTGAAGTCTCCTTGGGACATGAAACACTGATGGCTCAGTCATTTGGGCAGTTTTGGAAAGTGCTTGCGTGAAACTAGAGTGAGTAGTAGAGATATTGATAAGTAAAAAGACATCTATCAGTGCATTGTATGCAGGACTAAGTGCAGATTTGTGAAAGGAAAATGTAATTTCACGTAGGTGAATGACTGGTTTTAAATTATTAAAACTTGTTAACCTGAAGTTTTAGTGCTCTCAGAAAATATTCTGTTCATGAAGCCTAGCAAGCTTTGCAACTGCTTGCTTCTTCCCATCCCCTTTTATTCCCTTCATTAGTTATCAATTTATAGGAATTTCAATGAAAAGACTACCTGAGGGAAATCAGTCTGTGAAGTCCGTTTGAGCACTTTAGAGTTCAAATACCTTCTCTACTGAGCAAACAAGAAGAGGAGTAATGAAWATTGAAGTCTGTCCTCATTTTACAGCACAGCACCTGAAAGTGTGTAGCTGTAATTCACAAGACATTGGCTTTGTGGATCTGTGGCTTTTTCTAAAATAAAATTCAGGTCCCCCAGCATGTCAATTATCATTACTAGATACTGTTCCTTCTGGATTTATTTTGATGTAGGATAAATGTCATGCTTTTTCTTTCACATACATTAACCATAATTTCAAACCCAAGATCCTCCTAAGTCTAAGTTTTGAAAAGATTTACTGTTACAACACAGTTCAGGTCCAGGTGTTAACTACAGTCTTTCAGGAGTTTGGCATTGATATTTTATAGTAATATTTTCTCCAGAAAAAATYAGCCTGAATTATCTCAACTATTTGTTATTTGACCCAGCTGCATGTTCAGAATGGTGTGASTAAAAGCCAAGAACTTATTTCATGTGCACACAAGTACATTTTGCACAAGAAATATTTACATTCTGAATTTTCTTGTCAAATTATGTAGATACTTTAAGTATATATATGTTTAAAAAGAAATCCTAAGCCGTTAGATAAATTTAAGGACAAAAAAAATCCTGAAGTACCATTAACTAGGGGATGTGAATGCTGTTCATTATGGTTTTACTCAACAGTAGTTGAAGGCTGGACAAATAGACTAGCAGCCTGTTTATATTCTMATTATCCAGTGTCCTGGGCTTTGTCTGGATCTCATTCTTGGGTGGTGTATTAGAATACATTTGAATTCAGGCAAGGACCATTCCATTTTGTACCAAAAAAAATCAATTTAAATGACCCGTTTCACAATGATACCATGCATTAGCTAAAATACCAGACATTTGGATATGGTTCATGGTTGTCCTTGTATGCTCATGAAATAATAAGATTCCATTTGTACTTTGAAGGCAAAAAACATGTTTCAGGTGATAACTTTAATGTAAATATTGATAAGTAYCTCCTGTGATACAGTCATTGTTTTTAAAAAAGAAAACTCTGAAAGCTTCTGTAGTTCATTCTCTGACTTCACAGGTAATGCTGGGATTTCAAATTTTTAAGTGTGCTGCGTGTTTTTTATCAGACATCAAACTGTTGCTTCTGACTGTTTTTAGGATTGTAGTGTTCAGCAGTAAAAGGTGAACAAAGCTCTTGAGCCTAGTGCCAGCATTTCTAAAGAAKAGTGCTGATAAATTAATTAAGAGCAGCATGGAGACATGAAGCATCAACATGAATATCTGATATCACACCATGTATCTTCATAGATTTCATTCATTGTAACCAGGAAGCAGYTCCTTACAGGATATAGCTTTCCTGGTATTGGTTGTTTTTGAGATCTGGGGTGTTTCCTCCAGTGAATCATGAGTAGTGTTACATAATGCTTTCTACACAATGGAAGTTTTCTACATTTTTATAGACTTTAGGCTCACTGTGATTGACACAAATTTAGGTGCTGGTAATTATTTTCAAAGTTGCATTGAAAAGCAAGCCCTGCCCAGCAATATTCTCCACGTGCTGAAGACCATGCAAGAAAAGAATTCTCAGCCCCAAAGTTTGTTATATTTTTCTAAGTCAGTGGTGTACAGATGTAGTGGGGGAAAATAAAACCAGAAAAAAAGCCAAACTTTCCCAGGCTTTTGTGGTTTGATGCACAAACTGATCTATAGTGAATTTTGAGGCCAGGTGTACAGTCCATTTGTTAGCATATGGCCAGCTAGACCCTTTGACTTTATTGTGCACATTAAATAATCATGTTCATGACTTAATTTCAAACAGATTTGTTTGTAGCATAAAGTGAAGAGGATTTTGTAGGCACACAGTTTGTGGTAATTGGGGTGGGGCTGTGGCCAGCCTCATCCCCAATGGGTACAGCTGTGAGCAGCATTGACAGCAATGAGCCATGGAGTGCCCAGGGGCACTGACCCACCACCAAAGGGAGCAGAGGGCACACAGGTGCAGTGCATGGACRTGAGRGTATAAAAGGTTGGGCTGAAGAACACGGAGGGCAGATGCTTGAAGCCTTCTGCAGTGGCATGGTGTTACTCTGTACGGGTTTAACCCTTCTGGAATTGCAAGGGGATACTCTGTATCGTGGCCATCTCAACTGCGACGTGTGTTGCAACAGGACTTGGAAAATACGGCCACAAAAGTCTGAACTGCCTGTTTCCAGCACAGCAGTGAAAGAGATTGTACTAGTAAGTGTTAAAAGCAGGCTGTTTTTTTCATTGAAATGTCTTGCAGAGTTTGAAGTCAGAAAAACAATTTTGCATTTAATGGCTTCATTAGACATTGTCTCTGACAGTGGAATCATAAATATTTTCCTCTCTTTGCAGCGCAGACTCTCTGGTGTCAGGTCCCTACAATTTTGAATAAGGAACATGCCTTTATGCTGATGAATATTTTTTAGGATTATTTCTAACTTGAAATCTGATTAGACTGATTAATGGACTTATTAGAATTTTGACAAATTAAACCATGGTAGATACCTGAACATGATCTTTAGATTGCGATCTGGTTTGCTTTTCCTGTGACTGTTTAGGTGCTCATCTTTSTGTTTCCTTGCATCTTCAGCAGTTGTTTGCCTATGTAAAACCCAGTCCCTCAGATGCTTGCACTCTTCTGCTTCACGTCTCCATGCACAGAGGGGAAAAAAGTGGCTCAGATCACGTGTTTCCAGCCTATTATTTCTGAAGCCATGTGTACATTTTAAACATAGAGCTTATACTACAGTGCTAGCTGTTTAAAGATCTCCTTTGTAGTGAACTTTGTCCCTCTTTCTACTTTTTTTTTTTCAGTCTTGCTTCCTTTTCTTTTTCTTTTCTTTCCTTTCTTGCTCGCATGTCATTCTTGTGTAGCTGCATTTTCTTGCTGGAGTTGTACAGATAAGTCAGTATTTGGCATCTGTGTTTCATCTTTTGACAAGTCCAGCACTTACCCRTGACTGAAGTTCCATTTTGTATAAAACTCTCCTCTTTGCCCAAACTTTGCATGCTGCCAGGGAATCAAAGCAAATAGGTTGGCAGCTGATTATTGCATCAGGTGCTGCATCTTGTCCTCAATTTCCTCACAGCAGAGAATGCCTTTTTCTGCACCAGAACTTGAGCTGGCAGTACCCCAACAAAATCCCCAGCAAGCCTTTTCACTGTGTGATAATCTTCCACCAGCTGGGACTGGAGAGCCTGAGGAATTGGGTTATTCGCAGGATGATATTTCTAAGAATATGCTTTATACTGACTTCTTATGATACAATTTCTAGCAGTGATACATTTTAAAATACCTATGTAATAGCTCTGAGTTCTGGCTGTGCATCTCAGTGTGTGACTGAAACTTCAATTCTCCTTCTCAGGGTTAGGTGATGAATCTTTCTGTTTCCTGAGAAAAAATCACATTTCTGTTTTAGTGAGAAACCAAGAACATTGAGTCTAATTCACGGCTTTCTCCCTGAGTACTCCATGAGCTTATTTTAAATCAAACACCCATAACTGTTAATAATAAGAGCTGGAAAAAATGTCATATATGCTGGAAATTGTGATTTATTCAAGCAGTCACATGCTGAATTCAAGTGAGTAATGCAGAAAAGATGGGGCAATACCACTACTCCCTGATCTGGTCTGCTCACCTAACATTGGCAGTCCCTATGTCCTTCTGTAGGTGAGAACAGACTATTATGGTAGTAAYAGAGCATACAGATGTAATATAAAAAAATGTAATATAAACAAGAAGAGGACAGCAATTTACTTTGTGTGGCCAATGGAGCTGTGCGCCAGGTTGAACATGGACATGTTCACAACTCGGATGAGCAGAGATGACATGCAGCATGGTTGTTCTCTAAGAAGATGGAGGTGAAACGCTTTATCTTATTTTCAGTGTTCTTCTAAAATGAAATCTTAGTACCCTTAACATCTGTGTCTAAAAAAGGCATTTTTGGTTTATTRTGGACATTGAAAACAATAGATGCTGTATAGACAGTGATACATTGTGGCAAAATCTGAAAGTTGAATTTGGTTTTGAGAGAAAATTCAGCTTTTTTTTTCCCTGCCACCAATGAAAGTCAAATGGCAACTGAAAATATTTTTGTCTTGCTTTTGGTATCTTAGTAATAACATGAAGTCTTTAATGTCTCAATAACATAATATAGCCATGCTATATCAGTATTCCATCTTGTTTAGCCTGTGCTTAGCTAGTGGGAGTGAAGAAAATAGCGTTGCAGCAATTTATAGGGCAAATACTGCTCTTCCTGTAACTGCAATAAATCTAGTCCACATAATGTCTATTTTATTTATCCACAGAGGATCTCATAATTCAGCACAAAAAATGATGCTTCCTGGAGGAGAATTAAAAGTTTCCATGACTGATTTGACTGCTTAAATGCCTGTTCAAATGAGTGAATTTAATACTTCTAAATCCAATATTATTACTGTTGGATTACAATTTTTATTGGAAGAAGAATGAAAGCAAGGATTTTCCTGTTAGTAAAAGCAGGTATTCTTSGTTTGTTTTGGRCTTTTTTYCCCCTTTCAACTGCTGACAACCTCCTCTACATGACAGCTGACACAATCTATGCATGCAATGCTGTATTTCTCAGGAATTTTCCATATTGTAGGCAGAGCTGTTGGGAGAGACGTGTATCTCAGTGGAGATTTTGACTGATCATGAGTAGCTCAATAGCCTCATTTCTAGGATTGGGTTATTCCTAAGTTGGTTGCAGATAATTAATTCAGTGTTGATAGAAATATGTGTAAAAATGAATGCTTGCAAAAGAAACCCCCAAAACCGCCAAACTTCACTTTTCCTAGTATAAAAAGCTAAGCTTGCATGACTGCTCACACTTGTCAATTTCTTCATTTTCAGAAGTCTCTTTGTTTATATATTGATAATTTTACTAGATGAAATAATGACTGGATAACTGTAGCACACTCAATGAAGTTTTGGCTTTGCTACTATCTCATTTGCTCCATTTAATTATTTACCTTCTGGATGAAAATCCCTTGCCATCTTACAGGTAACAGTGGAGATRGATTGATCCAATATTTAGTCTAATCCTAACCTGAAAATTCTGAAGGCTGGACATACCCAATATTAGCCAGCAGGGCTCAGACTTACAAGGATCTTGCAAGTCAGATTTTGGTGCAACCTGTGCTGCTACTGAGCATCAGATGCTTCGAAATCCAATTTCAGTTTCACCTAAAGTAACAGCTTTGGTTGATACGCCTTTACCCRTCTGCTCAGAGTAGTTTTGGAGGGATTACTCTGATATGTTTCCATTCCTGTAGCTTTCTCTTGTTTCTTCTGCATCTTTCTGTTGTGCTTTTATTCATCTCAAGGAAAATCCCAAGCTCAAAACCTGGCTCAAACATTTCAGCAGGGCTTCAAAAGTGACTTCAACAAATTCTATGCATCCTAAGACAAATTTTTCTATTTCTGTGCATAGTCTCAATATTCAAAATGATTGTGTGGAGGGGAAAGGATCATTCCTTTGCCAAGAGCTCTTGCCAGGAATTGTTGTTTTTCTCGGTAGATTTGTACACTTGATGTCTAGTGGGGACAAAAAATCATGGTAGCATATTTAAGCTGCAGAAATTAACATGAGCAAGATTTAAAATATGGGCCCAARGAGGCCTGAAAGTTAGAGAGGAAATGAACCAGGCCATACTTTCAGGTTCAGGAACGATAAAGTTTGTAGTACTTTACAAATGAGACTGCATTGTGTTTCTGCATCTAAATGTAGCTTCTATTATAAAGTAAATTCATAATGATTAGACTGTTGTGGGCTGGATTCATTAAAGGGATTAGCTTGTCTTTGGGCATATGTGTTTATCTAGCTCTGAGTGTGATATGTGTRTATAAATCTATTCCCACACAGAAGACTTTGTTAGCTTTAACTTGAGATTGCTTGACAACATAGCCCACCAACACAACCTGTAAGGAGGGAGGAAAAGCAAAGCTGTCCTTTCCTATATTCCTCACTCTATGTTGTATTCATKAATTATGTCTAATTACTCTTTCTGTGCCTTATGCAGAAACTCCACATTTCTTTTCATTCCAGATGATAGGGAAGCAGTTCAGGCATCGACCCAGTTTCCTGAATGTATGGTCATGATTTTTTAATGGTGATGGGCGAAGGTGTTATAAATGACATGATATGTTCTTCTGTGCCTTATTTTTCATAGTTTGCAAACTTACAGGSTTTGCAACTTCGCCTACTTTTATGTGAGACAGGACTGCAGATGGAATTTGTCAAAGGAAATCATCTTGAGTCGGTGTTTTGAAAATGTCAGTGTATCGTGTTGGTCTTGCCTCGTTCTTAATTTGCCTGTATTTACATCTAATTCCACTCTGCTTTTAATATGTTCTGAGAGTATATAATCATTATTTRTGATAATGATGACATATGGATGGTGAGACAGCTGAGCTTAGAGGGTAGTGCCAATGCTTTACCAGGCTAAGTGCTGTGGGCAGTTTTGGATGTGACAACTAAGGAATCATTCAGTCCAAATACAACTCCTCTTTAGGAGTTGTATTTAGGGGTTTTTCCTTCCTATTATCTCATTTCTACTTGCTTTGCAGAATGCATCCTCACCTGTGATTGGCATTCTTAGAAGCTTATCTTTGCCAGAAGAACAGGGCTGTAGCCATCAATTGAAGGATTGTTCCCTAGTGGCTTATCTAATAAATAGGCTTTTTTGCTGGAAATGTCACATATATATAAGGGCTGAAGATCATTTGGTATCTCTGCCAGACCCCTTCCATCATGCTACGTTTACTGTCACAAGACATTTAGTTTCATAAGAGAGCAGCTGTGCCAAATATTCCTAACAAAAATTGAGTACCAGTCACAACGGCTTTGACTGAAAAACATGCTACAGAATCATAAAAAGCTTGCAAATGTGCCTGAGAAGTTGCCAAATGTTTCTGTTCCCATTGTGTCAGGAGAATGAGTGGGCTTTTGCTCAGGTTTACYAGTGCACTACTGCATTTTACTCTTGTGGATTTGCTAGGAGTTGCATCTTGTGGTTTCCTCTGCCACTGGAAATCAGCAGAAAGACTTTGCTATGGCCAGAGACTCCTTTCATGAAACACAGGAAGGCTGTGAGGCTGCTACATCTGCAACACATGATTTTGACTAATGAATGGAACAATTTCATTTGAGGATATTGGATTATTATGGAATTACAGAATACAGCAGTGTTGGCATCTTGATTTATCATTGTATTTAAACCACGCTGTGGAAATTCATTATATCAATATAATCTAATCACYGTGTTTATATATTCTGTGAGACACTGAAGCACAAGTTACCTGGGCTGGGATAGGTAGGCGTGTCACTTCTGGGTCCTTTTTCTTACCTTCCTGCTTCTGTGCTTTCTACATGTCAAGATGGAAGATGAATAATGTGTTCCTTAGTCTGTCTATACATTAGCTATAATTTCTCTTGCTCTTTCCAGGTCCCAAATTCCTTTCACCCCTTGATTAGTAACCATGGTGCTTGTAACGTAYTGCAATTATAGATTGGAATGTACCAGCACAGAGTAATTTATGCAAAAGTAATTACTTAAATGACTCTTCATTATATTGCAATCAAATCCTAGATGCTCTGGTATAGATGTTATATATCCAATCTCAGCATGCTCCTTCAAGTCTTTTGAGTCAAATTCTGAAACTATGTAAATCAATGCAGTTCATCTGTGCAGCTCTAGTGCTTTGGAAAGGGCTACACAGAGCAGTACGGCTATAAAAGAAAAGAATTTGAACTTASAAACCAACACAGAAAGGTAGATTTGAGTGAGCCTAAAGCACTCTGAGAACAATAGGTTCGACAGTCTAACAATGACAGCAGTCAAATTCTTCTTTCAAATTCCTTTGAGATAATTTCCTGTATTTTTACTTTGGCCACTGAGTTAGCCACAAAATGGTGAATGAAGCCTATTTCAATTTAAACTGTACTGCAGTTTTTGTTGTTTGTGGGGAGAAGGGGGGTTTTCTGGCTGAGTGAAGGCCTTAGCAGTTTATCTTGTGATCCCATTTAAGCTTTATAGCTAAGTTGCCTTTGACTATTCTCTTGGAAATTTTAGGCAAATCTGACAGCTCATTTGGAGAACTGCATTGCAAGATGTGTAACTGAGGCCTCAGAATGTACTAATGAAATTAGCATGTCTGCATCATGTTGCAGGGGAGTGAGGAGCCTTTCWAGAAATATAGAGTCTTTAATTCAGAGTATTATAATTGATTGAACTCTGATTAATGTGGAAACTCACCCTCATCTCCTCTGTAATTCAGGGTGGAATCTAAAACTACCCAGAACTTCTGGCAAGGCACTGAAAGGTTATTATCCACCATGAAGTCTTCATGCAAGCACTGCTTCTGTATTTTAGGCAATGCAGCAATGTTTGTTGTGGTTTGAGTGAGTGCAAGGAAAATCTCYTTTTCCAATTCCAGTTTTCATTATATATAGAAATTTGCATAGAGCACATTAGTTCAATCAAGTCTTATGTAAAATAATTCCAGGGAAATCTAAAAAATCTCTCAGCTATGGTACTTAATGTGGTCAGCAGGAACTGCCAGTGAGAATCCATCCATCTTTCTGGTTCAGCTACTTTGTCATTAGGTAAACAGCATGGCATCTGTGTTTCACAAAAGTATTTCTTCCAGCAAGACACTGTTTCCCGCTTTGTTTGAAACAATTCAGTGCTAAATGTCTTTATTTCTTTATAATTYCACTTCCTGCCCTCCTTTCTGTCTATTAGGAGACAATGGCAATCTGATCTCAGTYTCTGCATGAAGAGATGATGCCACATATTACATATTTTGATATAGATCCTTGGCTAAGTTTGTTTGTATTAAAACTTGAACAAAACTTGGGCAGCAAGTTTCATGCTGACCAGAGAGAGACAGTGCAGTTGTATTATTGCTGCAGCTGGGATACTAATCCCAGACTTTGATACATCTTTGCAAAAGTATATATGAAGGTCTATATGAAGAACAGATATTAGCTCTTATTCTGCTATTTTAAGTAGCTTTAGACTATCTAGTCTGCAGAGATAATTATTGAGGTTTTRCTTCAGTTTGGATGCAGAGATCTGAAAGGTAGCTTATCCAAAGCTGGTGCATGTACTGATTATCATGGATTGTCAAAATCACAGATTTTAAGACCTCAAAAAGAAAGGAATGGATCTCCATTATGTACATGACTTTKGAAAAGTGTTTCCCCTTTTTACAATACAGTGTTACAATTTCAGGCTCTACAGGTTTTTTTAGATCATATCCTTCTATTTATGTTTAGTTCTGGGCACACATAGATCATTTTACATTTGGAAGGACAATCCATTTTTCAGGTGGAGATGGCCTGCAGATGTTCTCCTGCAGATGTTTTTCTGAATTTGGAGAATGTGTCTGGCTTGTAAGTGAATGTATGATTACCCTACTTGGGACTTCATGGTAATTTTTGGCCTGCCAAGGGAGCGGGACCAGTGAACGAGCCCAGATTTTGGTACTCTCTAGCCAGGAGTACCTGGCAGGTTGGTGGAGGCAGTTCAGGCCACCCCTCTGCCTTTGCTGTTGTCTTTGTGTCAGATAAATGAAAGCTAATATGGGGTTTTCCTCCTTGTGAAATCCTACCTGCTTGTAGTACATGCATCACTTAGGTTATGACACTCTGAAAAGCATGAAAACCTCTACCCTACAACAAACGTGTGTCCCCACATAATTGTATTTAATGAGAAGTGATGACTCAAGAAAGGAGAGCACAGTGATACAATTGTTGCTCTCAGCCTTTTTTTTTTCCAAATCAAGGCCAGTGTCCCTTTGATTTTACCTGTTTTCTTTTAACTTATTACCTATTTTGCTAGAAGAAAGAAATTCATTTTGAAAGAAACCAAAAACAATGTGGAAAGTTGGTGTATTATTTAGTTTCAAACCTGAAACTGAATTAGAAAGATGTAAAACATGAAAATTAGCACTTTGAAATGCGAACCTGGGGTCAAACTTGTGGGCGTTGATAAAGCGTATGTTCAAGTCTGAGTCCCATCTGAGCCCAGTGGTTGAGGGGAAGGATGGAGACAGAYGGCAGTGTGATTCTGTTAAACCTGATATAGAGATATAGCAACTTCATAGTCTTAAGTTTGGATRTGGGTCCTCTGTTTTTTGATGGTCCAACACTTCGTTTTTCTGTGATGCTCCAATCTAATCAGTAGGTCAGGTTTCTGTAAGTTATTACTTATATCAGGGAAGGAATTTAGCATACTGTTAATTCAATTCCTTTATGTTTCTTTCCAAATACTCAAGGAGTCTATGGATTGTTTTTTTCTGAAAATCTGTCAGCAATAGTCCTGTTCACTTTRTGGGCACGAGGAATGTATAGAAGTCTGCAATAATAATAATAAAAATCATCATCATCRTAGTGATATATTTAGAACAAATAAATTTGTATTGCTGGTAAAATGAAAAAGTAGTAAGACCTTACTTATGAAGAAAACCTGAGCTGAAGATTTCTTTGTGAAGTTTGCCGTTTTGGGGTTTTGTCTCTGCCTTGGAMTTGTTCTGTTTCTGGACTCTTGGATTTTAGTCTTGGCAAGGAACAAACCATTTATTCCAGAATACCTATACAGTAGTATCTTGTACTGAAGCCTTCAGGCGTTTCTTTTTTTTATTTACTTATGGAAAGTGTTTGCTATTAGTTTACTTGAGATCACTCTTGACTAACAAAGAGGCAGTGGTAAAGCCCGAGAATCTGTGTGGAGGATAGATTGATTTGAACAAAAACAACAGCATGAGCTCCTCTGTTTTGTGTCAGTGGTTGCTTTCAGAGGTCACCATATTGAATTTGAAAGAGCAACAACTATCAATTCTTTTTGGGAGGTGAAAAGAGGGGGAAAGAAAATCTTTCATGTTTTTATGAGCTGTCATGAGTTAAAAAATTGTGTGTTAAGAAATGCATATATAAGTAATATGGTTTGGGTGTTTTCAGCATTGGTGAGGAAGATTATCTGTTACTAAAACTGCATCATTTAATGATTGGATTATAGAAAATGTTACCGTGTCTTTACAACCAGAAAAGCTAAGTTCTCCCAAATTACCATTTTTGTGTTTCTGTATTCCCATTCACAAACTGGCAAATGTACTACTGGAAACGTTTGCATTGATGTGAGGAACCAATTAAATACTTCCAGAAATTCCACATTAAGTAGAATACATTTGAYAAACTTTCAAATTGTAATGCTTAGGCAAAAATCCACATGCATTCATTGATTTTGTCAGAGAAAGCACCTAAATTACTTTTTTGGATCTGTTCCCAAAGTTCTTTGCTTTGAAAACTCTTCAGAATTAGCATTTATTTTTATTTCTTACTAATCAAATACCTTGTGTGGAAGTGCTGAGGTCTTGAAAAGGTCTCCTGAGATCAAGTTTTTTTTGTATTCCATAACTACTATATTAATCTTGAAGTGTTTAGATTTCAGGTATTATCACAGTAATATATATTTGTCCCAGAGGACCCTCAGTTGTTATGTTCTAACGATCATCTTTGGGTGTCTTGAAATCTTTGTTTTCTACAGGTAACAGTGTCTGCTTAGCCTTCTACTATAGCAACGTGAAATCTTCTGAGACAGCAAAAATGGGAAAACATTTGACTGTATTTATCAACACTGACACTAATAATGTGAATCACCAAGTTGTTCTCTGTAGTCCTCAGCTTTACCAGGCTTACTAAGAGCCACTTCTTTTYCTGCTTTGGAATGCATGAGAAATGCACAAAGCTCCTGGGGATTTGGAGTTACTCCAGGGATAACAGTTATTTCTTGGAACTGTGGTTCTGCTTATTTCACTTTTAAATGCTTCATTTCATGACTGCAGAAAGCATTATTCTGATTTGCCCCATAGAGCTGTGCATCCTATCTTCCAAAGTATCAGGAGAAGATCTGATATTTCAGAGCTGTTCTGTTCTTAAGTAATACCATGCTACAAAAAAACTAAATTTCTGGCAGAAGTTTCAGGGYGTAATATTTTCTCTGTTGCTGATAGACACAGTTTCTGGGGCTAGGATCAAGACAGGCAGAATGTAGCAATGCTGTTAGTAGCTCTCTTAGAGCCAAGGAACAGTTGTTTTGACGTAAGAGAGAAGCTATTGAAGAAAGGGTGAAAAGGCTGAGGCTCTTTGGTTTGGAGAAGAAAATATTGTGCTGAGGATATGACTGAGACAAAAAAAAATGATAAAGGGCAGGGCCGCACATGCCATAACTATGGGAAACACACTTATAAGATAGAGGAGAAGATATTTTTTTCTTGTTTTCTTCAAAAGTGATATTGRACTATGGGAATTTGTTGCCACAGCAGAGTATGCAGAGAGATGAAAGCAGGAGTTGTGTGGGATATTAGAGAAACACGTGGGCAACAGGTTYATAGTAGATACCATGCAGAAGCAGTAGGGAAGCTTTTTCTGTCCCATATTTCTGGKAAAGCAACTGGAGTTGCCTGGGAAGGGGAAATGGGAATGAACGGACTGCAGATATCAGCTGTTACATCACTCTCCCTAGTGCCATAGTCAGAGAGACAGGGTGGACTGATCTAAGGTGTAGGACCAGTAAGGTATTTCTTACACTCTTTAGTAAAGCTGAATTTTAAAAAGCGTCCACAAAGTGTAGTAGGAGTTGCTGAATTTGAAACACACTTTGTTGGGGCTGCTTGCCTGTCTCATGGTCTTCTTTTGCCTCTACCACTTTTAGCATGTGCTTSTTTCTTGTTTTGTACAGTAAGAGCAGAATCTCCAGAGGTCTTCCTTCATTCCTTCTCTCTCTTYGCCCCTGTGGTTCCCTTGTGTGTGTTTACCCAATTCTAGTCCCATGACATATACACTATATATAGATAGATATATATATACACATATATATATGCTTTTGAATCCTGGACAGTTCTGAATCACTTCATGATTTTGTAGTAAAAATCTGTGTACTGTTATTCCAGACAAACTGTGCACTCAGGACGTGCTGGCTGCTGCTGACCGAGCTGCAGAGCAGYGTACCAGGCTGTATCTTGTCCGTCTTGCTATGAAATGTGTCTAGTTTTTGAGGAAAACCAAACCACATCCACTTAGTGATGATTTTCCTTGCTGTTGCTGGCTTCCAATATGRAACATAATCTGCAGTTAGAAATTCAAGTGAATGTTTGTTATGGTTCTCTGGTGGTGTGATTTTGGAAATAAAACTAACAAAAGCTACTCAGCTCCTACGCTCCAGTTCAGTAATTGTGTCCTGGGAGCAGACTGTAATTACTGGGCTCTAGGTAGCTGTAAGTTTCTGTGCAGTTTCTCTTCAAATCTGCATCAGAAAAGTTCTGATGAACCAACCTTTGTAGATAAGTAGCAAGATAAAGAATTTGCATTCTTTGTAGGCGCTTTGAGATTTGGGGAACTGTGACTCAAGAAGCGCTGTGCAGTTTAGTTTGCATTGACCAGTGCTCGTAGAGTATTGATTATCTGTCTTATGTATATTCAAATTCATTGTTGGTAAGGGGAGAAGAACTTTAAGATGAAAAGATAAAAAAATATCCTGCTGCAAAATGAATTGTGACACAGTCATAAAGAAGATAAAATCAATATCAACCCTTGTTGGTCATTCTGAAATCTAGAGACAGATTCCACGTATAGCAGAATCATGAAGAATAAGCAAATTGCTAAAAGCTAAATTAAAACCAGATTTCTTAAACTTTTAAGAAACACAATGCAGGTAGTAAAATCCATGATCTTATTTAGTAGATATGTGCCCAGGTTGCAGCTTTGCGTTGGATAATCAAGACTGCTTTTGTTTATATAAATTGGCRCTGCCCTTACTCCTGTCTGGGTGCATTTGTCAGGAGAGCATAGAGAGAATTGTTTCACTGTTGAGCACTTGCTCACTGAAGTTTCCTAGCTCAGAACTGATGTGGGAAGCAGGTTTTTGTAGGATATTTTTTGTGGCTGTGGGTGAATACTTGTGTGTTCCTGTTGCCAGGCTGTCATGATAGGCAGCTCTTCTCAAAGGATGCTAAATATCTTCCTTCAAAGAGTGTTCAGGGATAGGACTGTTCTGTACATACTGCAAGCACACASAAAGATTTTACCTGAAAACATCCCCAAGTTAATAAATGAGCATGGTATTTGTATTCCTCTGCCCACTTTCARCTAGGGTGCTTCATGCATATTGATAATCTGTGTAAAAAACAGTTATGCTTGTGGAAAACAGATAAAGATCAATGAGTAGCTGATACTTTTTTCCACATGGAATATTGCTTAATTAGCAGGTCTCCAGTTTTCTATCTGTGAGCTCTAGTGCCATCACCCTGAAGTTAAATAGTCTCCCCATTGTTTCAGTGCTTTTGTCTCTTTGTTCCCAAAATCTCTCTTTATTGAATATAAATATTGTGTGCTGTTGTGTAACATAGTGATGTGACTACAACTTAAGAGAGCTTCCCTAGGGAATAGCAGCATTGCCCTGGTGTAGGAATTCTGTGAAGCACTCTAATCCAGTTCATCCCCAAGTCTCTCTTGAGAGGTTAAAATGTCCMATTACCTTTACATGCTCCCTTTCATTAGGATTAGAATCCTGTTCCTCCAGTAGAAAAGAATGGTCTCATGTCTTTCATGTTGATATGAGCAACAGGAAACCCAAATAAACCAAGTGCCAAATCTTCAGTCATCTGTAAATCAACTCCATATAAAAGTTTCTTTCTAACCAAGTGAAGTCCTACTTAAAATGTATTTAGAGGAAATTAAAGTAAAATCTAATCCAGAGCTACTAAAATTACTGAAGAGTTTGTGTTTGCTGCAGTTCTCTGTGATAATGAGTACATTCAGAAGACTGTACTCTGTTTACACTTATTTTTATGAGAGAAGAATAGCATTTCCTCTGAATTCTTTACTCTTACCCCAGACTGGGAGGTTCCTATGAAACTGTGCATAAAACATAGTGGTAGATCCTAAAGGAAGATTTTACTGCTATCTTTATAGAGAGTTTTTTTCTAATTCATAAACTTTTCTGTAGAGATCAATTCTTGCATCTTGTGGCACTTGCATCTTCACTGACAAGCTAGAAAGCTTTGACAATAGTCAGAACTCATTAAGGGTATAATTGGTGATAAATGGCAAGACTTTTCACTTGCAAGTCAAAGTATGCTTCATACATCACTGAATGTTTTAACTGTTATGTAGAATTTAATGCCAGAATCTAGAGAATCAAAAAGAATCTGTAGAAAGTTTATCACAATTTAGCCATTCTGTTCTGGTATGTGCAAAAGCAATTTTGCCTCTCCGTAGGGCCCTGCTAAATAACATGGGACTATTTCATAAGGTATTAATGTTATTCATCAGCTAATTTTCGTGTTTGTTAATATAATATGAAATGGACTGCTATCAGTGAAATCAAGCTATACTAATAGGAACATTTCAAGTACCTTAAAATGTGGTATTTCAGTCATTTGTTATAATAAGAAAATGTCAGTGAATTTTGGCTGAATTTCTAGGCAACATCACTCATTTTAAAAAATTATTTTTTGCCCCACATGTAATTGGCTTTGGAGAAAGGTATTACAACAAGATTTTGCCACTGGCAAAACCAAGCTTTTCCTGAGGATGATAGCTCAGAATTTGTGTGGTATTCTTAAATGCAGTGTGTCTCTAATACATTAAAATAGTCCAGTACTCGTTTCTCCTGGTCTACCAAGCGTTATTAGATTGTTTTAATGCATTAGAGACATTAAAGTTTAAGGGTCAAGGAACCTGAGTCTCAAAAGTAATAATACATAACCTGTGATAGGAGAAGGAGGAGCACTGTAGACTTTAATTCAAGACTATTATTTGTAGATAATCCAGTCTGAACTGAATGCTACATGGAAACAGAGAAAAGAGAGAAGCCTTGATACAGAGTCCTAAACAGACAGATTATGCTTACTTTTAATCGTAAATTATTTTGGGCAAAAATTGAAGAAAGAATAAAATTGCATTTGAAGTAATTTGTGTCCTTCCACTGACCTTATAATGAGAAGGACGTTGCTTAGATTAGGTTGCAACAGAGACCTCTAATTTTCAGTCTGCAAGATATGAAAGATTAGCTARATTTGATCTGTGAAGCTCAAGGGTGTCTAGAATGAGGAGGTTATCATTGAGGTGTGTAAAACCCTGGGAGAGAGGGAATAGAATAGATGGTAAAATGTACTATTATTAGAGATAAGTARTTAAATCACCAAGATATCTAAGAATTTGGGGAGGAAGAATAAATTATTTCCTAGGAAAGGGAATAATTTTCCCTATGCAGAGAGTAGGTGAAAAACAGACCCAGTATTCTGAGTCAGCATTGACCAAATTGGTCCAGAAGGGAGCTGAGCTTCATTTTGAAAATATTAGTTTATAAACAAATTTGGGCTTGTACAGCTGTGTTTGTTACTTAAAAGTCGAGCTGTTGCCTTTGCACAACTGACAGGAACATTGCCTTGTCTTTACTCTTAGGTGGGGACTAAGGGCCTACACCCWCTTAGTTTTAAATACCTTTTCTTTCCCAACTGAGACAACGCTGATTTTGCCCTTTCTCAGCTGGTGATTTGTGGAATGGAGCAGGAGTGCCTGCATGCCTGAGTGGCTTGCAGCAGTCCTTAGCCCATTTGCAGTACCCAGCTATGTCTGTGGAGGATGTATTCCTCTCATTGGGAAAAGAGTAGATCAAAACACAAAAAATTATTTTCTTTTATCAGTAAATATGTGAAGGAGGAATTGACTCTGCCATGTCTTTGTGAAGATCACAGTGCCACAAGCAGCACCAGCTCACAGAGTATTCAATGTTACCTTGTGCCATTCCCAGCTGATAAAAACTGTGAGTGTATAAAGGCTATGAATTCCCCAGGTGCTGTTAGCAGGTAATAAAACTGGCAGTAATGATGTTACTGGAGGTGTTGCGTTGTCAGGAGGAGCTGTTCTCTCAAAAGGAGCTGCACTAGACTGTTCTGCAGATCCTGTGGGTGATTCATCTCTAATTTGGCTGGCAAAGTAGTGATTGACGTGGTAGAGAATGCATCAAGGGCTCACTTGCTGCACTAGACAGCTACCAAGAGATAATAATGAAATGTCATTGGCTTAGGCATTATTATGCTTATCTGTGTGATCCCTTTCAGCTTTTATCAATTTTATGGCAGCTGCAGGCTTTTTTCTGCTTTTTGTCAGGCCTCATTCATTTGTATTATTTTTTTCCGTTGGAGAGCTGAGCAATTTTTCCCAAAGCAAAGCTATGTGTCTTCTAGCACTAATAAAATTCTTGTCTCTTTTCATTGCAACTTGCCTCCAGAGCAGGGCCTTCTGGCATACTCTGCAGCAGAAGAGATAAAATAATCAATAAGCCAGGATCTGAAAATGAAATGCAACATTTGTTTTGTTACTGAGCTCTGCATGGCCTAAAACAGATGGCTTTTTGATGCAATTTTTAGTGTGCTCATRAGGATTTTTGAGATGTGTGTGATTTTTATTTTGACAATATAAATTGAATGAACGGCTACTAGCACAATGACCTGGCATCTATTATCCTCCCCTTCACAGATCAAGAACTCTAAGTGATGTACAATTAGAGCAATGCTTCATAGAACTCTTGAAATTAAATGGGACTGTAGTATAGTGAGTGCGTAAAGTGCTCTCATTATTTTCTGTTGAAAAATATTTTAGTCTATCTTTGTCATTGTTTGGCTGCTTGCATATGCTGGTCTGTGCTTCTCAGCTAATGTGGTGGCAAATAGTAAGTGTATACACATCAATATGATTAGTAAACATTTATCTTGGGGTGGCAAGTGTGAGGCAAAATGTGAGTTTTATGTATATTTATTCTTTCTATAGTCTTCTAATTAATATTTTCTTGCCAGAATATATTGGAGTTCAGTTTCTATCAGATACGGTGTGGTAGTTTCAAAATGAGAAGAAAAAGCAGCTTCATACTGCTGCATAACCAAAGAGGTGGTGTTTGGCTACATGAGGAGACATCCCTCATCTGCAGTGAGATTTGCTCTATTATTCCTCTGCACTTATGGAAGCAGCACTGTAAAGGCAATCTTCCAGATTATATCTGTTTTAATGTGGACAACAGGGATAGCAGAACACTTTAGTGTGTACTGTTTGTTATTCTCTGTTGGCAAGAGGTGGTACCCAGGAGGAGCATCCCTTCCCTAGATCCATGTACAGCTGCAGTCAAGTCCGGATGCCTCTTGGTCAGTTGTAGGGCCGTGCTTTGCTTTRATGCTATTACACCAACAAGTGGCCAGTCCCCCTCATTGGGACACTGACAGACACAGTGACAGAATTGTAGTAACCAACAGGCATGGCCAAGCAGGACTGAAGTTCTTTTGCCTGATAGSTAAGTCTCCAGTACATCTCAGGAAACAGTAGTACCTTCGCTGTAAGGGAAGAATCCRCACCTTTGAAATCAACATGCTCTTCTCACAGTTATTGCAGCCACATAAAAAAGAAAGTAGTTCAGCAATCTTTAAAATTTTTACTATACCAAGGATGCAAAGTATCTCAGCTCATCAAAATGTTGCATTAATTGAACAGTAGYGGTTTTTAAAATTAAGATTTTGGTAAACTGCTAGAAGCAGAGAAACTTTTCAGTTTGACTTCTACTTTTGGTTACTTCTTTCTACTGTTTCATTTTTGTTGAATATAAGGGMAAGAGTTATTGAAGAAAACGTCATAAAATATACAGTCTTCTGAAGATTAAAGACACTCMTTAAAGCCGTGGGTTAACTGGTCAGCCAGTTACTTCAGAAAGCCATAGACCTGCTCCAGTTGCATCCATTGCCAAGGCTTAAGTTAAGAGGAGAGCTCTGACTGCAAGCTATGTGAGATAATGAGTGTGCTAGTATTCAGCCAGAAAGCAAAAGTGCTACTGCTTTGGGATGCCGATTCCTTCCAGAGGCACCCAAAAGAGATAAAAAGCGCACACTGAAATGGTTGAATACTCACTTTCTACAAATGCAGTACGCTCAAGACAGTCAGATCATGTCAGGACGTGGAATAAGAAGAGAGGAATTTGCATCTGGCTAATCACATTTCAGTATTGAGAATATCTTTTTGATTTATTTTTCAACTTCACCTCAACCCAAACATCAAATCTTGAGTGTAGGCTGGCAGTGCAGATGCTATGCCTTAAAGGCTTAAATGAAATAAAACACAAATGAGACTGAGATAATTTGTAGTCAATGATGGAAGTGTATTCCCAATTTGCAAACATGGTCACTTTTCTTCTGTGAAAAAAAAGGAGAAAGACAGTTCTTAATATTGCCTATTGTGTCAYACAACTGAGGAAACTCAGACATTTACAGTGAAATTGATTAATTTATGTCAAGGATTGAAAGTAAACACCGAGAATACAAAGGCATCTCAACATAAATATATTTGCTTTAAGATCTCATACAAACATTGAGAAGCTTTTATTGCATCTTGTTCGTTGCAAAATTTAATTTGCATTCTCAGTGCACTAAAATKTCTTTGCTAGTGAGGAATTTGGTGTTAACTTTTGCTTCCAAAACATTTCCTAAATATTAATTTTTTGTCACGTTTCTTCTTCYGCTCACTTACATAGAAATGTTTTCTATTGATAACAATTCATCTTTTATTCACTCCATAGGTTAACATCAGTAATTTWTTACTAATAAAAAATTGCACATAGTCCTGGAAGTAGGCATCTGTCATGTAGATCTATGGGAAAAGCATTTCCTTTTTAGAACTATGATTCCTGCCTTTCCGAATCAATGGATTGTGATCAGTTCTCAGACATAATATTCCAACCACCRTAAACCGTTATCAGAGTTGCACTTGCAAACACTCAAACAGTTCTGTTATTTCTGTAACCTCACAAGACCATGGCTTGGGTTTCATAGAAAAACTGGGAGTTTGGCTGATTGATAGACTCAAGGCAATAAAACAAATTGTATGTTCCACTGACATCCACTGGAGCAATGTTGGAAATGCATATCCTATCTGGAGGCAGTTGAGCTTTGAGAATTCACCTGTACAAGGTTATTATTATATTCATAGCTGTGTTCMCTTAAGTTTTATCAAAAAAGGAATMAAAAGGAAGTAGAATTTATGAACAACAGGGATTTCAGCAGTGCTCTGAATGGGCAAACCTCACCACAGTCATTTCTCTGTCCAGCAGAGCCTCTGGAGACTTGCACTGGCTGTAGGAATACAAGATAGAAAACTTTATTTTCTTTGCAGTAAAAACTTAGAAAAGCATGGCCCTAAGTGTAGAATAAGTTAATGATATTTTGGTTTAAGATTTAGAAGAATAGAAAATTTGTTTCTTTTGGTGGAAGAGCAGCTCTTTGACTATTTAGTGGAAGTCTACTTATGAACAGAAGATCTCCGCTGATAAAAGTTGTGGTCTTAATTTAAAAGGGCTGTAACTTCCCCTGGGTACTTTTAAAGGGTCTCCCAACCTTTAGAATAGGAGAACTGTCTTCTTTCATCATTACCTTTGAAATAAACCCCAGAGGRAACCTTCTTGGAACTGGGAGCTGAAAATGATTTCCAAGTCAAATAGCTCTGCTGCTAATTGCTAACCAAGTAATTGAGGTTTTCAGGCTGTCAACCTTCTTACTTTTCATACCACCACAGCTCTGAGTGCTCACTGACTTGCTGCTTGTGAAGCTTGGCCAGCATGTTTCCTGCCTTTTTTTTTCTTTGGATTTAATCGTATATACTAAGCCAGTTCAAGTATCAGTGGAAGTGATTTATAGTTTTGATTGTGCATGTCATTGTTGATCTGTTGTTACAACAGAGGATCAAGCCTTCACAGTGCTATCCAATCTCTCTGSTGGTCTTTAAGCATCTTAGCTGGTCTTTATAAGGTCAGACAAAATAATTTAACTAGGTTCACCACTTCAAGGAATATTTGGTGTGTCTCCAGAAAGGCAAATTGCAATCCTTAGCTATGGTAATGGCCATTCTTCTCTGTCATCTCTCTCATAGAAATCYTGAGGAGTTATTGGCAAAGATTAAAAAAATTATTTATGAGAGTCTACAGCTTCTTTGTGTGCCTTGACTGTCAGATTAGTAAAGGACATCTCTAAGAGAATGCCGTTGGTGTTGGTAATGCCACTAAGAGAAAATAAATGTTTTCAATTATGTTACACTGGGCAGACAGTCTCATCTATGTGAATCCATGTTGTGTACTTGCTGTTAATTCCAGCCCTGGGAATTACCCTGTGGATGTCACATTTTCATGGAGTCTCTTATCAATAAGACACCTTCCAAGGGCTAGTAAGTCATTATGTTAGATCTGAAAAAGTTCCTGAAAAGACAAAAAAAGAAAATCAATGTGTGACAGAAGTCAATTTAGCCTCAGGTTTTTTGTAKTTTCCATATAATTACCTAAAGTCTTGATTATTGACTTGGCTGCATTATCTGTACTTTGCATCTCTCTTCCTCTCCCCTCCTTCTCCCTTAAATCCATTACTGGTTTCATACATTAACATAGGAGATATTTTTTTCTAGGATCAGTAACTGTGGGTTTAACTTCTAGTCTAATCATCTAATCAGAGAGGATAATAACCCCCTTCTGGATATTATTTATGACAGAATTGTGGTAGATCATCTGAGAAACACTGCAGCCACAGGAGAACACATTTGTTTCTGTCTTTAGCTCATCAAGGCTGATGTTATAAAAAATGTCTGCCACGAGTCTAGCTTATGGAACGTCAAAAAGATCTCTGGATAAATGAAGATGAACCTACCATATGTTATCTAACTTTTACTTCAGGCAGAACAAAGGCAGTGAAGAATGTACGACTGCACCAATCCAAGTTATCTTTTTTATTTATGCTGCTGAGGTGGCAAAATGGGGCTAATGCCTTGATACTTGATCTTTTATTGCAGAGCCTATACAGTTAAAAGGGAAAAAACAAATACTAAACCAAACCAATAAGAAAACTAGCTAGGGAATAATTCTTTGCAACAGTTCAGTTCAAATTGCCATCATGATTCYAGTACAAGAATCTGAATTTTCCCACATAAATGGCAGACAATTTTTTCTGAACCAAACAGACTCAGTTTCATTCTCAACAGTTAGATTGTAAGAGATACTAATTCATATCTAATTACATACTCTTAATTAGCTCTGAAGAGCTGAAACTCATTGTTTCAAAAACACTTTTAAACTGTGGGCAAAAGAGACTGTATTATAACTGTAAAGAAACGGTATAGGTTGGTGTAGAATATTATAAATTAAAATGATTCTGCAGAGCATTTATCAAAGGAAATGGAGAGGTTCTGCATTGAAGACAGAGCCTTGATGCCCTTGTTTTCAGTCCATCAACACAGGTGWTGATTTTCTCTGGTTCTGCATCAGGTTTTGGGCTTATGTTGTATATTATGCAGAAGGGACAACTTCATTGTGTTTTTCCAAACTTTCTTAATATTTAGCTTTGGACRAAATTTTGATACAATACCATTTTGATTATTCATTCTATATGCCGTAAGCTAATAATAGGCCTAAACATTAAAACCATAAAATAATCAGAGACACAAAGAGTTGTAATGCCCTCAAAATYGTCTGAAAAGCAACAAAAAAGATTTCTTTTTTTCCTAAGGTAACTTATAACCTTTAAAAAATTGTGGGGGGGTGTGTGTAGGATTAGACTTATGGCAATGTACAGCTGATTTCCTAGGTGCTTCCAAATTTTATCTAGAATGCTTTTTTGGGGAACACTGAGGAATTGATGGAAAAAAAAAAAAGCTCTGAATTTGTGGGGGTTTCCTTGCAGTATGTGGCTGCTTCTTGGCTGAAGAGCTGAAACTGTGTTAATAGCATATAGCAACAATGTAAAGTTGGGAATAAAGAATAATACTGTGCCTAATGAAAACTGCCAATGCAATTTGTGCAGGTAAAATGCAATTACCCAAACTGGAATGCAGCCAGACATGAAAGCATCATTCTTTGTGTTTCAGACAATGCAGTGGCTACTTRCGATATAAAAAACAAGAACTTTTTCAAGGAACTTGCATGTCCAAACTTTAGAACTTTTCAGGCCAATTTAAGAGATTTTTTATGTTGTTGCCTCAACTGTTGATGTATTTTTGTGCRTTTAATGTTCTTAAGCAGAAAACATAGGGAGCTATTCCCCATAATCCTTACCAAAACAGATAAAACCCACCCCCACTTCTTGTGGTTTAATGTCCTAGATGTTTTGTTGCTTAAAGTCTTAGAGGGTTTTATGTAGCTTGGGTGTATTTTAAATGCATAGCTTAACAGGTCTGCTTTAAAAAAAACCCACATTGCTGTGGGAGTATGTTCAGATTAAAAAGAGACTGTTTGCTTCATAGCTCAGTCTTGTTGCAAATTTTTTTCTGAAAATCCCAAACAGTATATAAACAATGAGTAAATTATTAAAGGATGGCAGTTTTCCAAAAGTTGCTGTATTTTACATAGAAGATTCTGACAATACAGTAGCCAACTGAGGTTGTGCTTAGACCCCAGATAGAAAGTGATGSTTTTCAAACCTTGGACTAGATATTACAGTGAGTTCCAGTTATTCAAAATATCATTTATATGCCCTTGGGCCTTAAAAAAAGAAAATCTAAAATTATGATGAAAGGCAATTCTCAACTCATATTTGCTCTATGTGCTTTAGCAATTTCTGCTGGCTGGATTTACTTTGAGTTGGTTTGACTGTAATTGAGAGGTTGATGGTGAATTGGCACTTCAGAGAAATACCATCTAAGAATAAATCATTATGAAATAGGCTTAAATTTTCTCCTTAAATGTGGCTCTTTAATCCTGTTAGAGAAGACTAATTGGTGCTAATGTGTATTTTGGAACTTTTCAAACAGTGGTTTTCCCCTACTCATCATATGCTAAAAGGTTCCCAACTGGCATAATTTTTATGTAACTGRAAGACAATATATACATTTTGGTTTTTCTCCTACACTATTCATTATATCCTTGGGATGTTGACACTTTATTTATGAGACTATTTAAAGTCATGTCATTAGAACTTTTTCCATTTCTGGAAGGAAGAAAGAAAGAAAAAATTATTGAAGTTGATGTTTGAGCCCTCCTGAATTCCTCAGATTTTTGTTGGCATTGTTGTTGCTATTTCTGAACGGCAGGTTCCACAGAGCAGACAAAATAGCCAATAGTACTGAAGACAGTAGCAGACTGTGTTGCTGAAGCCAAAGGAGACAAATTTTGGATGTTTCAATTRACCAAACCTGTGTGCTGTCTTAGCTAACCTTTTGCACTTGCTGATATGGTGTGCAGCAGCCAATAGCAGCTTTTCCAAGGAAATCTTAGTCATCTCTTTGCCAGTGTCAGCAGGAATCTCATCTCGTTCTTTTTAGTCCTTCTCTTTCCCCTTTTTTCTGAATTTACCTGTGCTGCCTATTTTAGAACAACCCAAGAGCAGACCTTCACCCTTTCCTTTCTCTCTCTTATGCTGGAAAGACATGGTTGTGTAAAAGCTGATTTAACTGGAGAAATAAGAAGCAGGGCAGGGAGAAACAGTGTCAATGTAGATAAAGATGTAAAGGACTCTGACACTGTGTCCTTAGGCCTTGAGTTGACTGACRTGATTAGCCATCATGTAACCCAGTGAGTTCATTTTGTCTCCAAAAATCAGGGCACTGAATAAAAACACTTATGGGGAATGGCCCCTTGGAGCTTCTTAATCCCAGCACAATGCCAGGGAATTGCTGCTAATTGATGTGGTGAGCTTTGCATCGTAGTGTGGACTTAAGCTAGGGGAGAAGGAGTAACACAAAGGTGACTGAGGAAAGAGGGGAAAGGAGAAGACATCTCATKTAAAGGCACATCAGAAGCGAAGAAGATTTTGGCAGTGTGAGAACTGAAACACCTGCAGGTAACCAAGACAGCCAAAATCCACAGCTGGAGTGTAAGGGTAGATTTACTCCGTCCCCACTCTGGTAAAACAGAGACGCATCCGCTGCTAAGCTTATTGCATTTTACCCGGGGCAAAAAAAAGCCCCTGTGCCATTCCCACCTGCCATCAAGGGCCTGGCACAGGAGCAGTTCTTTGCAAGGCTGTGTTCTACAATCTCCAAACTTCTTCACTCTCCTCTCCCCCACCAGCAGGCCTAGCCCTGGTGAGGATCTTTTTCAGGCCTTCTACAGCATTGTGTTATYTTCTAGAGGAACCCCACTTCTCAAAACCGACAGAAAACAATGTGAAATTTCCCCCAGTGAACATTCTTAGCATCTTCAGCTGCCAGGTTGTCATGAGAGAAAATAAGTGTTTTTCCCTTCTTGATAAACCTCCCAGCTGTAACTGTCTTGTTCCAACAGGCAGGTAATGAACTAGTGCCCCTTTTTCACTAGCCAAACCTTCCCTGAAGCAGTCTCTGAGACATTTTAACCCCTGGTGTTGATGACCAATTGAATGATCCACTGATTCAGTTAAACGAGTATCTTCACCAGCTGAAAGTTTACTCCTGAATAGTTGTGATGACAACTATAACAACTATTGTAGTTATATAAGGTGTATTTCAAACTTTTAAGTATTTCTCAGGAAAATGTCATTTTTTTCTTGATACTCAAGCACATTTTACTGCATAACTGCCTAGTTTTCAACTAAATCAAATTAAATATCTAAATACCTTTGAAGATCTGAAGTTAGATCTAGAAAGATGATTTAAAATGTAGGGATCTGTGGTACCTCAGTATAGGACATGGCAGGAATCAGATGTTTCTGAAGAAAAAAAAAAAGGCATGCTATGTCAGTATATGCTTATGTAGCTGTTAATAGGGTGGTGAGGTTTTGCTGCATGCTTCAAAATGGATTTTTGCTTCATTTTAAATGTATTTTGTGAATATTTAAAATGCATAAGGTGGGTAATTCATTTGTATTAGATGAGCATTTTCAGAAATTGGTGTTTGGCCAACAAATGTCTACTTTAAAATATATCTTTAAAACCTTTTTCTGAACATGCTGCTGAATTTTCTTAGATTAGATAATTATCTTTCATTGTCCTTACATTAAACTCAGCTCAGCTTCATTTTCTTTTTGACTTCTAAGATTTGTAATTAATTTTTTTATCAAATAGTAATAGAAGGCAGAAAACCTGAGAGTTTCTTAGCTCCAGAACCTGGAGAAGGCAAATTAACAGAAAGAGCTGAAGAGGTTGAAAACTGTACCCACGTCCTTAATTTTATTGGTGGAAGTATCATGGGGCAATTGAGGTCATGACACTCCTAGAGCTCCACATGGATAGCAAGACTGACTAGTTTAAAAACTTTCATCCTCTCTCTCTGGTATCCTTATGTTCTTCCAAATACAATAAGAGTATAATACAATGATATCCCCCTCAAAAATTTGTGTTTAGAATAAATTTCTAATTATTTTACTCTTATTCCTTTTTGATGATAAGGTGTTTACCATGTTCTCAAAAAGATTATGTAAGGGATGGAGGGAATGTGTTGGGGAACAAGGTTAAGGGTAATAATAACTCTTGAAGGAAAGTTTATGGAAGAATAGCAGTGAAGAGCTAAGGGGATTGTGAAAAGCCCTTGTGAAATAATAATCTAGTTCTCTGGAGAAAACAATCTAAATAAAAAGTAGAGCTGGATAGAAATAAAAAGCACAGAAATAATTTGCCAAGGAGTTTGATGAAAGCTGTTATTGTCAAACTTAACTTCTTTTTTCTTCCAGACAGTCTTATTATTCATGGACCTTTTTATGTATTCTGATTATTTTAATTCTAAAAGGATTCATGAGAAGTGTGTAGAAAACCCAGTGTCTTTCATTTATGAATTTAAGCTTGTGGGTAGGCAATTATATAGCAGACCTCTMTAAGCTTGGGTCAGTACACTGCACTAGAGGAATCTGCTTTACTTCTCATTGTCTAAAAACTTCTGGCCCTTTTTGTTCTCTTCYTTATGTGTTTGAAAACCATAACAATGAAATGATCTTCAAACCTTTCTAGTGACAGATGTCCCCTCCAAAAAATGGTATACTACTGGGTAATGTTTGATCTTTAGTTTTCAGAAACATAAAAAAGAGCAACATGCCACTAGAAGGGATTTGAATCCCRTTTGTACACTTGGCTACCTGTTGAGACAATCAGATCCTTTAGGGAAACACTAATACAATTTATACATTGTGGTTTGGGTTCATAGTGTTGCACGGTGCAAGACTTTATCCAAAAAAAAAGCAGATTATCTCTTTTATTCTCCAATTCTTCTGCGCAAAGAATTCTTCTGCCAGGGATTGTTCATCCATTAAGGTAAGTCTTTGTAACTGCTTCAAAATATGGTCAATGGGCACTTACGATGCCTCTGTATTTTATGTTAATTCTTGTTCTATAGGTGTATCAAGGACTTTATCTCAGACATTTATTTTTAAATATTTTAATAGTCTTCTGGAGTGGAAACAAAACAGGATTTGCCAGGGTTTCTTAATCCTGGATTTTCTTCCTCTTATTTTCTTTCATAGAGCAGTAATCAGACATGGAAGGAGCTGGAAAGTGTTCCTCCCARGGCTGATAGATGCACAGTTTGTGCGTTTAAATTGGGACTGGAGAGAATTCCTGCTCCCAGGTCTAAACAGCTTCTCTAAGAAATCATTAAGATTGAATTTTTGCAAATCTTGGGAAAGTATAGAAGGTATTACWGTCTCACATAGTTTCTAAGGAGTAATTTCTGAATTGATTCATAAAATCATTTGCATACCTTCTTCAAATTTCTGATGCACGCCAAAGTGCTAAGCATGTGCAGAATGGCAAGATTTCCAAGTGTCTTCCTCACTCTCATGGTTTTCTCTCCAGCTAATGCATGATGCATGTCACTCTACCAGTGGTGGTGGCAAAACTGGCAAGTCCTGGTATTTCTGTGGTGTGTGAATGTGGGGCAGAAATGGATGATCACTTTTTGTGCAGCCAGAGCTGTACAGCAGAAACTGTGCATTCCTAATAGGCCTGTGCCTCAGGCACCCGTGCCACAGACATTTKAGTATAAATCGTATCTATACTGTAGAATAAAAGGTGTGTACATCCTCACTGAGGATGTTTGGGCAAGCCTGCAGACAAYCACAGATACTGATCTTGAGAAAATTCTCCTAGACACAGTTGATTCCAGAAGTCAGTGTCAGCACCAGAGCATACTGAGAAAAACATGCAAAGAAAGAAAACAGGAAATGTATAAGAAATACAGCCAAGGCTTGGCTATAGTTGGAGGAGATGAGCCAGTTAAGACTAGGCTCCTGACATGAACACTTCATTTCTTCTCCTCTTCTTCATGGCATTTTCCATATTTGAACGGAGCTCTTGCCTCACATTTAATAAATCCTTTTCATGTAGCTGGTGGTTCGCAATTTAGAAGGCAGCAGTGACTGCTTTTTAACTTTTATACTTCTTTGTTACGGTAACTGTCTTTATTGCTAATTTTTCTTTTCTCTTGTCCTTCAGACACCTCTTGCTAGGAAGAGTAATCCCGTACATAACCTTCACATTCTCCTTCATTTCTTACACAGATGTTGAGGATTATCTGGCTCTGCTGATCTCTAACATCTCATCACTAATCTCTTTTGTCAGCTTGTCCATTCTTTAGATACTATCTATTCTTTTGAAGTTCCTCACTTCTGTCCCTTAGGTTCACTGAAGGAACAACGACAAAAGATCCAGCAAAAATAGCAGCATAATTTACATATTTCMTCTTTACCTTTATATTGATGCTAAACGTATATGGTTGTGGCCTTTCTTGTCCCTTTTACTCAATGTTTCATACCTAGGCTTTATTAAGGCTGTGTTGATCAATAAGAGATAAAAAATATAGCTTGTTGGTCTTGTCTGAAGTTGAAAATTTTAATATTTGACTCTCACTCATGATGGAGGGCTCGTTTCCTTTAATATTTTTCCTTGTTATTAACTCTCCCACACCAGCTGTCTTCAATATAAAGGCAGGCAGATGTCTGTTGACAGCTGTATTTAGAAATTAGAGTGCTTTCCAGATTTATATTAAAGATCTAAAATTTTAAGATCAATGCACACACACTGTGGAGGTGAGAACTGTTGTTTTCATCTGAGTTTCATCTTCTACATTGATCTATTGTTCCAATCRGTGTTTCATCATCTTTCTATCCTAGGAAAATAGCAGCAGGCAAAATTGAACTGGTTCACAGAAGCTCAACGAGCTGATATTTATTTTTGAGAAAATGCCCTATTTTCAACAAGTACAATACAAATATATCAGACCAATGATGTAGTAATCCTTAGCTCTGAGGAAATCCACCCAGGAGAAGTGTTAAACTGACTTTATGTGTTTTCAGCATTAATTAGCATTCCAGAGTTATTGCAGGGAGTCTGAGCCCTTAGGTTGCACCAACACAGTATCATATTTCAGACCTGTGTAAACCCAGTAAAAATTCTAATCACATGTTTTATTCCTCTACCTCTGGCTCTTGTAGTCAAATATCTGTCAAACAGATCAGTCAGAAAAGTTAACTTCGGGTCTTTATAATTATGTTTATTTTTTCTAAGTGGAATCATGCCTCTTGGTGTATAATTTTGGCGGGGAAGAGCTTTTCTGTTATCATTGTTAGCCTGTTGCAATATTTGTGATGCAGCAGCTGGGTGTAACAGAGGCTGTGGCCTGTCTCAGTGTGGTTTTGGAGGACTGGAGATAAAGATGGTTTAGTAAGTGAAACAAAATTTGTGTGTGAAAGCCAAACAAGATAAGGAATGCATYATTCCCTTCCCCTTTTTGTGACAGTTGTCCAGCCACTTCTTGGAAAGCAGATCATGGGAATGAGTTGCTTGGGATGTCATACATGCAAACGTCTGGAATTCTCCACCTGTTCTGGAGATTTTATTGCTGACTACATTATTCAGCACAGAACATCCCTTTGCTCAGTTTTTTTTCACCAAAACTCCCTCCCAGTTTCTYGCCTGTCCCCAGCCTGGAGCCAGGGTGACAAAGTGTGAAAAAGAGCGAGTCCCAAAGCACTGCTCAGCAACAGTCATAAAACTGKGGTTTTATCAGTGCTGTTTTAACCAGAAATCCAGAGCACCATTCAGGCTGCTACAAAAAATGTTAGTTTTGTCCCAGCCAGATGCAGTCCACTTCCTTATCCCAYCAGGAAGAGCTGTTATCTCTTTTTTTGGAGTCCAGCAGCAGTAGACAGTGTTTGTCACCTAAACCATCCTAAAAGTGTGCATCATGCTGGCTGCAAAAGGTCAGTTTTAATGAGTCACTTTGGCCACTGCCAGTCACCAGTGTCTGACCTCCAAACAGAGCACCCATGTCCACTCAGAGCTCTCCTGGATGTGGTGATAATGCTCTTAGCTGCCCTCAAATCTGGCCTTTCCCTTAAAATTCACTGCTCTACCCTGAGTGTGTTATTATTGCACCTTTGTCACAGCTCATTGAGCCACATAATAATTTTGCATGCATCACTAGTTCCACCCTAGTAAAAATGTTTGGCAGCCAGAGATGGCATCGTGGTAAAGGTGCAGTGAGTGCTTCAGGAGCGAAGTTCACTAATGGCCAGGAAATAGATTAGGAAAAGCTACAGAAGCAACTGACGCTTTATATAYCTTATACAATCCTTCTGTGAGGTATTTGAGGTTCTTGTGGGAAAATTAAACTTTAAACTCATCATATGTCCATTTTAAAGCAGTTTTAGTTTTGATAGCGAATATATTTCAAATTTCATTTAAACAGTTTATGAGATGCCTGTAAGATAAAACAGCTTTATTCATTGGAGAGTTTTCYTCCCTCAAACCTATTAAAATTTCAAGTCTCAAGCATTTTAGGTCCCTGAGCCAAAATTTGTAACGCTTTTGATTCATTATTTTATAGAACCAAACAGCCATTGTACCTGATGAATTGATGTCGAATGTGTTACATTAAATCGCTAGATTCCCCAGTTGTTCTGTAGGCTTCTTCACTTTGCAGAATTGTCTGATTTTACTTCTTGTGGATGTAGCAAATGATTAATATACTAATTGTWACCAGACTAGTGAATCATCTTTTCTTCAGATTCTAAGCTGTTACTGCTCTAAAGAGCTGCTCCTCCACTTCTCCTCCATTTACTGAAAGTAATAAACCTGTGCTTTTCCTTTTCAAAAGTAATTGAACCAATTTAAATGTGAAAGTCTAGATTGTCTCTACACTGTCTCTTCATTTCTCCCACGCTACTTCTTCCCCTCTCCTTGTGGTTGCCAGTAGCTCCATTGTCTTTTGTTTTTGCTATAACAGCCTCTATTTTTTCTTAATTTTATCTTGTCTGAATGTCAACTCTTTTTCTTATTCTTTCTTCTTGATGCTGCTTTGTCTGCTGGGTTTTCCAATGCAGTGGTTTCATGTTTCCAATGCAGTGGTTTCATCCACTCTTCTTCAGCCTATACCCTTATGTGTTTTCCTTCATTGTTCTGTAATGCAAACATGCTTGTTCTCCAAAGAAAAGAGTGGGTCTCTCTGTGTCCAAGTTCTTTCCTAAATTCACCTTRAGATCTCTTTCAGCCCCACTTTCACATATACTTTTTCCGTGTTTTCCCATTGCTCGTTCTGTACATCATGTCTTTTTTTCCCCCACATTTCTTCCTCCCTTGTGGCTTCAACACATTTTGGTTGGACCTAAAAGAGCGTACTTGCCAAGAGGCAGGTTTGCTACTCTAGCTTGCAATCCCTATTTCAAATGAAATAGCTGGATTTTTTTTTTTTTTAATTTCTGGCCTTGTTCCATATGAGAGTCTGGTTATCAACCAGAGAGTTTTAAATACATTTCTCAATTTTGCAGAGGCTAATGTGCATACCCCTTTTTTTTTTTCTTGGTGCTAATTYATCACTTTCTTCACTTTCTTACAAATTGTGGGGATTACTTAAAAGCAAAATAAGAACCCATCAGATTTTCTTGAATCCTATCACAGCAAGCAAGGATTTCTCCTCCAAAGACAGTAATGACATCAATAACATGAATATTTAACTACTGCTACAGTGTTACCACAATGATACTCCAATGCAGTCACAGGTTCCATATGTAGTGGGTGTGGTATTACAATGTTTGTTCTGAAGACCACGTAGATGATGTGTCATGCTCTGAAATTCTGCCTAAAAATGCACTGAAATTCCAGCCACAGCCTGTGACATTTCTGCATGAGCAAAACACTGCCTGCATGAAAAAAAACACACAAGGGAGAAACAAGTGTAAAAAAACCTCATAATTCAGATTAATTCCACAGAAATCTTTATTACACTCAACAAATAATGACAGCTACCTAGTCCAGTGGCTGAACTTAATTGTTACTATGGTTCTTTAGAAGTCTGTGTGTGGAAAACAAATTTTATCAGCATTTTCCAAAGAGTTAAAAGTTTTCCTTGTGGCTGTAAAAACTCTTTCAATCTAAGGACTGCAAGATTTAGTCAAATTGTGTGCACGGCTGTTGTGCAGATTTCAGTTTCCCCTTGGCCTGTTTGAAGAAAACAGAAGGCATCATTTACCTTCTCTGTCTGCCATCACTCAGCCAAGTGGCTGTTTAAGCAGCTGGACACAACCAGAAGATGCTGCCTTGGCTGGAAAAGGGGAAGCAGTAGCCCAAATGATGGAGTCCAGGGACACGGAAATGAGGCAGCATTATTAGGCAAGATTAGGCAATTTCTGATATTAGGAATTAATATCTGTTGCAGGTTTTGCAAGTGATGGCCAGATGGATTAAAGGAAAGTAGATTGGAAAGGAAGATAGCTGCTAAAATTTGGACTTGTTGAAATTCACCATTAAATTTCATTTGAACGGGCATAGTAATGCCAATGACAGAGAAGGCCTGGTAGAAGGAGTTACTGTAACCTCACTTTATACTGATGAAGATGCAAACAGTAATTTTAGCTGTACAGAAAGCAGGGAAGAGGGTGGGTTCGTGGAGGATACTCAGTAGAAGCCTGCAATACTAGCTGTTGCTTTTSCTAAATACCCTCCCTTTCCTCCTGCTTTCTACATAGCTAAAATACCAATCAAATCAATCCCAAGTGAAAAGACATCTAAAACAAGAAAGGACTTAGGGAATAAAAAAGATCTTTTACAAAAAAGACAGCAAATCTTTTGCTGTCTAGTTCATTCTGATGACAACTCTTGCAGAAAGAAGCACCAGGGAGATGGACTCAGTATTGGCAATCCTGTATATTAAAACACAGTTGTAGGATGGGCACAAGGAGTGTTTTGTATTTTATCCTGCTCTGTTGACATTCAGACTTTTGGTTTACTCCTAGCAGATGTTCTCAAGATCCTGTCTGCAGTTATTATTTTGAATACTCTCATCTTTCACTGTAAAAAATGTTATGCTGAGATCTATGTATTATCCCAGCCTTAAAGAACTAGACAGTGTTTGAAAAGTCTGTGGTAAACAAATCTGTGTGCAAATTTCCCCACACCTTTGACAGCAATAACAAAGTTGAAGTTTAAGTGTAATTATGTAGCTAACTGAGGGCATATTTAGAACACCCACATATCTGTTGAATTGTCCAAACWGTTTGGAGATGTATTTAAATAAATCCTGAACTGTGTTATGTTTTTTAATAGAATTGAATAGCTTAAAATGCAGACTAGTCTACAGAGGCTGATGGTTAATGTGCYTCTGTCATGTTCAGCATTTCAAGGATCATATTTCAAAGAGAGTTTATTTCTAAATTGCATTTCAGTCTGCAGTTTAGAAAAAAAAAATCAGCAAATGAGGCTAAGTAAATGTGATCACTTTTATCCTGTCAATATTAATTTTCCAAACAATATTTGGAATAATTTCATATTCTCTTTAATTTAAATACTTTCAGTTCTCTCAGTAAAAAAGATAGCCCAGCTTTCGAACATACACATTGCCTTCTTTTGCCCTCTTCACAAAGTCTTGTCTGAGCATAACACTCACTGTGCCTGTGAGCAGATTTTTGCTTTTAGTTCCTCCACTGTGAGGAGGAGAGGCAATAATAGCTGTGACTACTGCAACTCATTCCTCATGCAGGAACTTTAATTTTGAAAATGGAAATGGAAGTCACGGATGTCTCTTTGTTACATGAAAGACWGATGAATATAGGAGCTTGTTCAATAGAATAATTGAATCACTTCCATGAATTTTGGTGCCTTTAATTCCTTTGAAAAATAAAAGTAATTAGATTATGCATGCTGTAATTTCCATAGGTAAAGCTGACATAATTGTTGTCTCAATTCAGGAAACCATCTTCCTTTTATGAATTTTATACAGTTTTGTAAGTCTGTGCCATGGTGGTGACTGCCATTCTTGGAGATTGTTTTATGTTCTTCTGTTGAAAGAAGAAACCAATGGAGCTTTTTTAGGTTTTCTCCTTTTTTTTGTGGTACATAAAGTGAGGGTTTTGAAAGAGAAGTAAAACCAGACAAACTTTGTTTCTGTGTCTAATCAGTCAATAAATCTAAGGAAGCTGTTTTAACAGAAAATCACACTTGACTTGTAGGGCTGTGCTTCTCATGCAGTCAGCACTTTATCGRGTAATGCAGTGGCACAACTCCCAAAGGGGCAGTCATGGGCAAACTTTCCCTGTGTCTCTTCGATCCAACAGCAAGGGCAGCTCTTTCACCCAATATCTCAGGCTCGTCCAAATCCCATTTAGCATTAAATGGAGTTCATGTCTAACAGGGAAGGAGATCTTGTTTCAGASTATGATATATGTCTCTAAGACTCATTTACCATATCTGTAGAARAGAAACAATTCAAACATGGTGTTAGGGCACTATAAAATGAATGGCATTGCTTTCCTCTGCAGGCTGGCCACAGGGAAGGATGTTGTTTACCTGGGAATATTTATGTGTTGTTTTCTTTTGCTGCTGGTAGCATTTTCTAATGATAAATTCTTTCTCCTTTTGCTTTTCTATAACTTTGATAGTTTAAGAGTTGAGTTTGTTTTTCCACACACACTATGACCTGTACAATATTGAGAAATAGGGTGGTTTATCTGAATTTTACTAGCATGAACAGAAAATGAAACATCTCCTTTGTACTTAAATGAACCAGAATTTATCTGTGACTAAGATTCACTGAATTAGTTAGTTTTTTATGGATTTAGGTTTTTTTAAAAGCTCAAAGTATTAAAAAATGAGACAATCACTAAATACAGTAGTCCTTAAGGTATAGCTATATCCCAAAATATTCTGAGTTGTGTCAAGAGTGGATACCAGACAAATCTTGTGTCTATCCCAGTAAATTTTCGATTGAAAGTTCCTCATAAGAGGTTGTTGATAATCTGCCTGGGATTATGCAAATATTTTTTGGTTGATTTGTTGGTTACTTYTCAAGGTTTTTTAGTGTATTGGGAAAAACTTGCAAAGGTATCACTGAGAATTAATGCTGATCATACCAATATTTGGATATTCATTGCAACTTTTTAAACCTTGTATCAGCCAATAAAATATTTACTCAAAGCACACCCAGGCCTTGTATGGTTGCAGAGAGCATTTYGAAACTCTGTAATAAATTATACCAYGAGTTTGAAATTTTTCATACCCAGATCATGGCTGAGTTAAGCATGACTYTGAATGAAACTGGAGCACAAACTGGACTGCTTGTTTTGTGAAATATTTTGATTGCTTTTTGCTAGCAGAATTTAACCCAAGTAAGAGGCTATCTTGCTTAAGGAAACTGTTAAGATATTCCTGGGCTCTTTTTCACAATTTTTTRTATGTTAGCTATGTAAGAAACTTGTTGAGAGACCAACAACTTGAAGTCTGAGGTCTGGCCTGTATTTCATGTGTTACGAAATGTCATTTTTATGTAATTTTTATGACATTTCTAGACCAGAAAATTATCACCATGTAGACAGTAAAAAGTGTCTTTGTTCATATATCAAAACTTACCTGAGATGCTGGTCTAATTTATACAAATAAGATACGTGATCTTACTTTACAGATTCATTAAATGTATGTCTTGATAAAGAGAGATTTTTTCCAATAGGCATCAAGATTTAATGAGTCAAAAAGAGTTCTCCTCTCTAGATACCTAAATATATAATGCTTGCAGAACTCATGAGATATCTTCCATTTGTTCTCTTCCATGTCATTCAGGAAAAGTAACAGAAAGCTGTAGCAAGAGCCATAAAATTATGCAAGTTTTAGACTCTGCTGAATAAACCCTCCTTTCTTAGCAAATTTCACAGAAAAATATTTACCCAACCTTAATTCTATTACCCCAAGCATTACTGCCACAGCAATAATGAGAGGGCAAGCACATCAGTTATAAACTAGAAGAAAGGAGAAACTGTACTGACACAGAATTTCCACATGGAAAGCTGCCTGTCTCAGCTCTTGCTCTGTGGGAGCCACTTCCCTGAGGCAAAGGATGGCCCTCATGTTCATCTAAGTGCATGATCATGTGCTTAATTACTCCTGAATCTGGACACATCAACAACAACTTTGTATTTATTTTTTTCCAACAATATTTGCCAAATCCATGTAAAGTGGTGTTTAGTGAGAACTTAAAATGCTTTGTTATCATAGAAATGCTGTTGCTGAGTAGTTCTTAACCACAATTTTTATAGGGCTTTTTTAAATGGGAAAGTGTGTATAGAATACGGCATTCAGTGCAAAACATGATGTGGATTATCACAGTCAKAAGTTATTGTCTGCTATGTGCAGTGGGCAAGCTGCTTTCACAAGAACCAAAATTTTCATCATTGACCTCTTTAAAAACCAAACAGACAAACCAACCCAACAAAACTAGTGTGATATTGCCATGATACTTATTCAGGATGTATAGTCCTCAGGAAGGTATTACATGACTTTTCCTGGGCTTTGGAAAGCTGCAGGACTAGTTAAACAGGTTAACAGGGCACATGTTAAAGCAGGTTAATTGAACATGGGCATTTTCTTACGGTATAGTGAGCTGAAGGTTTTGATGACAGAAATAGTGCTTAAGCTAGTTTGCCTAAGCCTAATATCTGTGTTCTTTTCGACTTTTTAGTCTTTTTCTCTCTGCACTAGAGAGGGGATTGAAGGAATAGGATCTCTGGCAAAAGACGTTGTCATACCCAGACTTTGAGAATGTATACATAGAGAATCTGTTTACTAGTCCTTTAAGGCTCTTACTGAAATAAACATTGTGCTTAGCTGCATCATTATAAGTTAAAAGAGTTCTGTGTTCCAAAATAGATGGAAAATAGTTTTTTTTTTATCTGGTGCTGCAGGTTCACATATTAAGATATCAGCATAATGTGCTTTAAAGTTTGCTGTGGTCCTGTGAGAGGGAAAGCGGTGGGGTTTTGAGAGATGTTGATGTGCAGCTCTATTTAGAGAGCAAGCTTGTGTTTAGATGTTTCTTGTTAAGCAATACTGAAGTGCACATTTTTACAAAGAAATAATTTATACTTTTATTTTTTCTTTTAAATAGGTAATTAATTCCTGTTTTTAAATGATGCTGGGTAGTGAAATCTTACTTGCACTTTGGGTAAGGTTGTTCAATACATGAAAGGATCCCCAACATGCATTTCTCTAAGGAGGGACAGAATACATGGAAAGATAAATGTAAATTATAGTATATGTCTGCTAAATATATGTTAGCTTGCTGGAAGAATTTTAAAGAAAAACAAATGAAGCTTATTCCTGACTTGTTAGTCTTTGAGAGCTGTGCATTTCCATGCTAATTGGAAATACTGATCGTGCAACCTGGGGCAGCAGTAGTAGCACTGTGGATTAAGGGTACTCAGAAGCTGGAGTCTTCCACTGTGTGATATTCCCCAGCTTGCAATTCTGACATCTCCCAGCCTAGGCAAGAGGAACAGWCAAGGCAGCATGCTAATGACCTCCTTGAGTTATAATTAGGCTGTCTTAATATTTCATTGATGCAGCCAACAKGCTGTTTGTTTCTGATGCAGCTCTGCTGTGCTTATGTTTGAGATATCCAAGCAGGCAACAAATACATGCCAAAACCCAAGAGTGAGTGTGAGAATAATTTAAGTAATGCAAGACTTGCACCACTGGACCCATGGAGTAGCTTTTCATGTTTCTCATTACCAAACCCCATTATTTACATATTTTGATGCCTTTCTGTGATGTTTGTTTTTCCCCTCCTGAAATAAATCAAAAAGGATGAATTCTCCAATCCCATCCCCACCAGTACAAAGTGGCCTAACTGCTTGCCCTGTTTTACTCTTTGCTCAGCACCTGCTAAAAGCCAATTGGAGACAAGGTATTGGGCTGTGAGGTCTTGTTGGTCTGAACCAATTTAACTGTTATGATCCTGAGAGGTGTTACTTTTCCACACTGATAAAATTTGTCTTTATTGTGAATGTTTTTCCCAGAAAAGTTGTAGGAATATCTGGGGGCTTGGCTGTATTGACCCTCTTGCTCCTCCATTGTTTGGTGTAGTCCTTGCTTCCTCAGAGAAAGGTCWCATTGGCAGACTTTTGTATGGAGTAATTTCCACATTCCCATTTTTTGTGTGTCTTGAGAGTTTATGATCATGTATCAGACTTSCAGAGGCAGACTGAATTGAGAGGCACTTCCCTGGGCTGGGATAAAGCTCTACATGGGGATGCCTTTTTAGTCCAGATGATGAATGGGATACATCCATCACAGGTACGAATAATTTCAGAGCTCGTTTCTGGGGAGAGCATTTATTGTGCATCATTTCCTGAACAGTCAGTATAGTTGTCCAAGGTGAAATTGTGCYCTGTGTGTCCAGGTCAGTGGTGGCTTTTTTATCACTTTCTCTGAGTTAATGTGAAGAGAGCCATCTTAGAAACAGGTTTATTTTGGCTGAGGAGTTAGTGAAAAAGATTTCCCTTGCAGTTTTGTTAGGCTTTTCCTCTGAGGGGAAAAAAAAGCTCGGTGGAAAGAATCTATAGGTCAGATAGATCCAGAATTGTTTTCATGTAGTGATAGTACAGAAATGTCTTGGTGGATAAAATTGACCTCCTAAAAGGTGATGTTTTTTTCTCAGTGTGTGTCTTGATGGTGAAGCAGTCACTGATTTAATTCTTTGTCATATTGATATCTATCACTAGCAAACTCCAAACAACTTTAAAAATAAGTTGAATGTGTTTCTAATTTTGTTATTCTAATTTGCTGAAATATGTGAGCGTTTATTGTCTGGGAAAAAAAAAAAAACGAGTGGTTCAGGGGAAGGAGGTGTTTTGTTGGAGCTCTCCTGCATATTCAGAATTGTTCAGATGGTCTGAGATTTGCCCAGAGTAGTCATTTCATGATGAGATGTTTTTCTTTGGGAAGTAGATGGCACTGCCTCGTCCAAGTTCCCTCTTGAACTTGTGTTAATCATATMATATAGAGAACTATTATTTTCAGCATGTACTTAAGATCAGGTTTGTTGCTACTCTTTCTTAGGCTTGAATTAAGAGTTTTTAACTTTTTTGTGTCCACTCAGAAAGGCTGCTTAACGTTATTTGTAAGCCTTGCCTCATTGAATAATTTTCTGCGTGTGTCTGCTGGCTGTTAGGGAGCAAGCAGACTCTGATTTTTGTTATTCTCAATAGTTCAAGTAAATTAGAGCATGGACCTTCTTTCATTATCTTACTGARAAACAGCTTTGCAAGTTTTCTTATTGTTTCTTATCAGTTTACTTTTTGAATCTTTTCAGATTATGAACATCTTCTATAAAATGTGGGCAGTGTAAGAGAGAGAGTATTGCAACAATGGCTTTGTTAATATTGTGTGCAATACAAACCCATTTTCCCCSTTCTCAAGAGAATACTCCTTAATGTTTTCTGGCCTTGCTGTTCTTTGTTTTCTGATTGTTTCCCTCCTGTATACAGGTTTTTTGTTTTAAAGTAGAAATGAAGCAAAGAAAAGGAAAAACATCTGACACTAATTGAGGGAGAAGCTCTGCTCTGAATACACATGAGCACTTTCTACCCACGTAGCCAACACTTTTTAATAGTGATTATTTAGGGTGATGCAAGCTAACCTGGTTTTCTTTCATTTAAATGGAGCAATAACATTCCCATTGCCTGTAAACTAGAAAAGCARTAACTAAGAACAAGGGAATAGTTCTTAACTTTTATGGGACAGTCGCTTTTTAATTCAAGTATAAAAGTATTAACTTGGGAAGCGTTCCCTAGACAAGGCTTGTAATCAAACAGGCAATAAGAATAGAATACCAGTTTTTAGGATAAATATATGTGTTACCATTGTTTGTTCTGTCCATTAAGTGACACTTGCATCTTTTGTGAAAAGACAGCWTGTAATCCTGCAGGTGGCTTGTCTGTAACACTACATGTGCACAAGGAAAGGATGAGTAGACTATTTACTCATGGGTATTCTGTATGCTTCAGTGGCGATATTTTTTCAAAGTATTTTTTAGGAAGGAGGCATGTATGACTTTTCTTGCTCATTAATGCTACCTCTGTTTAGCTGCCACAGACTTTTGTTAAAAGAGGACTTAAAACACAGTTATTACTCAAGTACTTTAAAATATTATTAAGGAGATAGACAATTTTTTGGTTCAAAATACTTACTCGAGTTTTAAATAATTTTAAAAAACAAACCAACACACAAAACCWCAAAGCTTTGAGATGAACTTTCTTCAAAGATATGGGTATTAGATCAAAAACTGTTCCACAGATTGAGTTGCTAAAAACTGGGAAGTAAACTATAGGAATGCCTAGAAAATTTTCACTGGAGAGGTCATCTGAGAGGGATTTGTATTTTCCTAAGCTCTCTGGAAAAAGTGGATGCATACTGGGATGAGCCAGCAGTGTGGCCAAGAAGGCCAGAGACATCCTGGCTTGTGTCAGGAATAGTGTGGCCAGCAGGATCAGKGGTGTCATYGTGCCCCTGTACTGGGCACTGGGGAGGCTGYAMCTCCAGTGCTGGGTCCAGTTCTGGGCCCCTCACTGCAGGAAAAACAYTGAGGAGCTGGAGCATGTCCAGAGARGGGTAACAGAGCTGGGGAGGGGTCTAGAACACAAATCCTATGAGGAGCAGCTGAGGGAACTGGGGGTGTTTAGCCTGGAGAAAAGGAGTGTGGGTAAATTAATCTAATTAATGTCCTTTTACATATTTGACCAAAAAAACCCAAAAAAAAACCCCAACAACAACAAAAAATATTGGTTTTGTAGTCTGCAGTACAGAATAAAGAAATAGTTTTAATCTGGTAGACTAATCAAAAGCAGCCCATGGAGTTCATTGCAATAATGTTTTAAAATGGATTGGAAGTGTTAAAGTATTATGCTTTCTGCAATTACTGAAGAGAAAACTTTATTCTTTTGGGAAAAGAAAGGGATAATGAAATAGCTTTGGAAGGGTTATTGGTTTAGATGAGAAATGACAGGAGACACATTAGATAAAAACTGCTTACATATTTTATTTCTGAAGTGAGAAAATAGTTCTCAATAAATGTTGAGAGAATTAATAAATTATGGTCCATATCTCACCATGACCAGATTTGACCAATTCATTTGGGCTGCATAAAGCTGTTGTGTATTYTGGAAAGAAGAAAAGTACTGTCTTAGTGAGCAAAATACAGTGTTGGAGTAGTGAACAAGGTGGTAGTCAGGAGTGTTCACTACTCCAATGTTGGAGTAGTGAACTAGGCAGTAATCAGTTTTGTGATGTGTGGAGTTGGACATTTGGCATTTTCTGTGTTTTCTGAAGTCTTCTAAAATCTAAAATTTTAGTCTTCTACAATCTAAAAGCTGCAGATCCGTAGACCTGGGTAAGAGCCGAGTGGGTTTGTCAGGGAAGACCGCTCCTGTGGCTGTTGCTGCCTTMCAGGTCAGGAAACTGAGGAGGTTGGCAGCAAGAGTGCAGGTACCAAAATGCTGCTATATGGTACCAAAATGGTACTATATAGCTAGAAACGTTTAAATGACTGAACAAATGTGTGATAACGTACAGTTGTATTCRTATTGTACCTTTGTATTTCAATGATGGCAATGCCTGTGCAGTGGCAGTTCCTGTCTCTGCAACATGAGGAACAYAAACAGGGATTTTCTTGCTGGTTTTTTGTTGTTTGGTGTTGGTGTCTAAATGTCGCAGACGTCTTTTCASGAAAATCCTTTCATCAAGACTTTTTCCTGCTGAGAAGCTGAGAGGCTTCAACAAHAAAATGTAAACAATGGTTATCTGCTGCTGTGGTATGCAACAAGTGCATCTGTGGTTGGCCCATCTTAGATGTTTACARTTAATGGCCAACCACAGCCCAGTTAGCTTGGACTCTCTGTCCGAGACACAAACCTTTGTTATTCATCCCTTTCTATTCTTAGCTCAGCTAGCCTTCTGAGATGAAACTTTTCCTTCTATTCTTTTTAGTATAGTTTTAATGTAATGTATATACTAAAATAATAAATCAAGCCTTCTGAACATAGTCAACATTCTCGTCTCTTCCCTCACCTGAAAACCCCTGTGAGCACCGTCACATCTARAAGTACTTTGTGAAGTACTTTCTGCACTGTCTCAGCTGACTTCTCTCAGCTGCTGTACTGTTGCTCTGAGTGTAGGTACAATGATTCCCTCATGCTCTCTCATCAACTGGGGGGGGGGCTGGGCATTAATTAATGTTGTTGTAAGTAATAGGAAGACGAAAAATATCAGAAGAGGACAACAGAGTAAAAAAATAGACTGGTTTTGGTAATTCTGTACTTTGCCTTTTMTAAGCTGAGCTATTTTAAAACTAAGTGTAATTATACGAATAACTCGGAGAGGAAAGAGGAAATATTTTGCTYGCTTTTGCTGATAAAGGTTTGCTGTGTTCAGTATTTCTTAGAGTCAGGATCCTAGTCTGAGGGGGAAAAGAAGACTCTTTCCATTTATACTGATTTTATAATGAAATAACTGTGGCAGTCCCAGATAATAACAAGCCCATGTTTTAGTGCCAGCTGAGGTGTGAGACCCTCTGAATGATCAAGAGGTAAAAGTTAACTACAGTTTTTCATTGCTTYGCTCACAGTAAGGACTGCCAGAAACTCCAGAGCTGTGCTTTCAGAAATGGAGCACAAGGTATTTTGTGAAGACAAAACTGCCTTTTGAAATCCCACCTTTGGCAAATAAAACATTAGGTCAATTTGATAAAAATATTCTGAAGTCAACAGTAGGCAAAGAGCAGCTTCACTTCACTGTTGAGGGAAAAAAAAAATATGTCTCAGGTGGTTGAAATAGCTCAATTTTTTTGGTTAACAAGCATAAATGTAACTTTAGGAGTGTACATATTTTTTTGTTAGTTTGAGGGCCAGAAAAATTCACACATCTAGTCTTGTCAGTATTTTGAGACTCTTTTCTTTGCTAAATGAGGATTTGACCATTCAGTCTGCAAGTTTGTCTTATTTACATGACTTTGAATGCAGGTTTTATTTTAAGGAAGATTGATTCTTTTCACATGTTCATAATAGTTTAGTTTAGGTACTTGACATTGGTAAAAATACTCATTGAATCAAAACCTTTAGAATGTCTGGAGAGAAAGTCCTATTAGATCATGAAATCTGGTTTTCTGCTGTTTCTCAGAGTATATTGATGTTAAACTGTTGCTCAGCTTGGTCTTATCCAATGGGTTGGGGTGTTCTAAACATAATAACTTAAATTTTGAAGGTTTCACTTGGGTATGAACACATCATTCTGACCATCTGTAATAATTTAATTGCAAGGAGCTTTCTGAATTGCAGGTRAATGTCTTCCAAGAAAATTGTGAGTGAATATTACTGTATTGGATGGGAAAAATGAAAAGGCCATTTGAAAAGATAAATACCTTATTATTCAGGCTTGATTTTGTTACCTACATTTGCAAACCATAAAAGTAGCRTTTATTCAAATGAGTATTGGGACAAAAGCACAATGACATTGCAGTATTAGTTAAAAAAGGGGGAAGTGTGTTTTATGGAATGATGTGAAATAAGATCTCACACTTGCTAACAGTGGAAATGCACGAATTCTAATCAGTTCCAAGYGCTACCTCTTATTCCACTTGGATAAATTATGCAGTAGACATAGTAATTAATTAACTGCAGTATCAAGGCCCGCTGGTTGATACCTTTTGCTTGTCTTTCTATCCTTTGTGGGGAAGGAGGCTGTGCTACAGCTGAGAAAGTCGTCCATGCTCTTTTAAGTTGTAAAATGTAGTGGTGCATATGTAACCTTATATTCCATGGTGGAAAACATWTGCTTGTCTTGCCTTCCTGTTGCTATGTGCTGCWCTTTTTGGGACATAGTTTCAAGTTRGCTGAGATCCAGGCTTRCTRCAGAGTCAGTCACAACTGTGAGGCTGATGTTAAAGCATTGGGATCAGCCACAGGAGGGACTCAGAGTTTCTTTACTCTTGGAGAAAGAAAAGGAAGGCGGTACCCGGGTGTRTTGTCAGTGTTGTAATTCAGGCATTCAGATAAAATGTAGCATCTGGCTGATTACCAAGCAGTTCGTTGTGCAGGTGCAGGGTTATTTTAGTACTGCAATTATGCCAGGTTTTATTATTATTTTTATACTCCATTTAATTATAAAACAAGAATGTATGTGAGAACCTTCTGAATTAACTTTGCAGGAGGACGTGAATTTGTGGGGTAGTTTGCAGGTTCTGCTCATTTTTACTCTGTGTTGTGTATAGCATTGCAGCATCATCACTGCATAGTGCTTTTAATTAAATAAAAAAAAGAAGAATCAAGAAACAAAAACACCCAATTTGTCAGTATGTTTGTAAGAAATCCTTTAAAATAATGTAAATTGRGACTTTGAGCCTCTGTATCTGTGTGTACAGTAATACATATCTTACTGACCTTCCTTAAAAGCAGAATGCTGCCACAAGCTGTGCGTGAGCTTGTGTGGCCTCATGGTCTCCTATGGTAAAGGACACAATTATTTCTGATGCAGAGTGGCAGAATCTTGCCACTGGAAATGAAACCAGAATAATCTTTTCTTTRCTTGCTGAGATATTCCCTTTAACATTGATCTTTACACTTTAGCTACAGCAGAAAAATGGCAAAGGCTGCAGCAGGAGGAAATGTCCTTTGATGGCTTTGGAGCAAACCTGGACCTATGACACAGGTTTAAAGGTTGTGTTTAGAAGTGAAGGGCTCAGTTTCACACATACACACACACTCCCTCGAGGCTGTGGTGACTGGGTGCTTTGCTGAGCTACTAATGTTTTCCTAAAGCCTGCCGAGGAGGGAAAAGCAGCAGCAGCTCTATCAGTACTAAGTCAAATCAAGTGGCCTGGTTTTCTGTGCTCAGTGTCATGTAGAMGACAGGGCCAGTTCTGTCTCTGGTTAAAATTATTTGTGGGAGTCTCTTGATGTCTTCCAGTACCTATTGATAATTAGATAATCTTTTTTTWAATATAATTATAGTTAGGATGACAGTAAGTAATTCTGCAGGACTTGTACTTTCTTTCTGTCAAAACCAGCTGCTTTACCACCAGCCTCGCAGACACACTGGGCAGATCTCTTACCAAACCAAGCTGGCAGAATAGCTTTTTTGGTTTTAAATTTCAGTGAAGTGTATAGGATGGAAGAACTTGGGGTTCTTTTTGAATGCAGAAAGCAGCAAACATTTGCTTCAGCACTATGTACTCCTTGTACTTCTCTTACCTTTGTGCCATCCTTTCCAAATTGTGCACCATGCATCTGGTCACTTGCAAGGTCTGGGGAAAATGATGGATGGGATGTCTGTGGCGTAGAAGCTGTTCAGGTATTAAAGATACAGTGGTTTCAAGAGGAGGCCCATTTTGAGGTCTAACAAGGTTAGGGGAAAAACCTCTAACTGCAATGGTGTACCAAAGGTCAGGCAAAGCTGGGTTGCTTCAGAACATGGCTGATGTTGAGGGTAGGAGATTTTTTGGCTTGTTATGTTTTTGTTTTGTTTGTCCTTGTTTTTGTTCTGTTCAGGAGATTTTAAAAGATCATTTAAATATATTTTTAATTAAATATATTATTAAATGGGCAACTCTGCCCATCAAAGTTTAAGGAGTCACATTGCTGTTTAACAAGAAGCTCACTTCCAAACATAAGTGGCTGCTAAATAATAATAGAAGATAGAAAAAACCTGAGAGCAGATGAGAAATCAGTGGCTGTATTTCAGCTTATTTGAAAATTGTTGTCAGTGGTCTCATCTAAACTGGAGGGCACAAAAAGCTCTTGAGCCTTTCTGGTGGCTTTCAGCTGAAATGTCAGTCAGTCTATGCAGTGAACTGGTTTCACAAGATTTCTTTTACTTTGAATTCTATCTGATTTCAAATTTTGTTTTTCATGTCTCATAAATCTTCATAACATCCAAAACAGAAGATGTATTTGGAGCCAGGAATTAAAATCAATGCATTTTCTTTGAAAAATGTTGTAGAGATGAGTGTGGTAAGTCTTTTAACCTGGCTCTTGAGGATATTGTGTTTGCTGACCACTTTGATAAAAGGGTGTTTTAAAATTGATTTTCAGTTATTTTTAGCCGCCATTTCTTTAATAATAAGAAGAAATTACTTGGGTAACTGTGGAAAATGAAAACTGGAGCTTTGGTCATTGAGACTGCTTCAGTGAGCTATAGATCTCTCTCTACAGCTCATGCTGCCTGAATGCTGCAGGTAGAGAAATATGGCAACAARGATCAGCAGTGAGAGTGAGAAAGGAGTTTGGTAAAAGCATTTGACTTATCTTTATAAAGAGTAACATAAACCTTGGTTTACCTTTATTCGTCTTTCTGTCTGCCTTCCAGTGTTTTTACTCAGTATGTGAGTTCATCTTTTACCTGCTATTACTTGACTTATTGACCATTTCCAATTGCCTTAATTCATGCCTATCCTATTTGACTAAGGTTACCAAAATGTTTTGTTCCCATCACTCTTAGCTGTTTTAATTGGCTATTCTATCCATTTCAACATTGCACTTGCTATGTTTATTTTAGAATGTATTTTTCTTGTGAAGCATTGTAGGCACTTAGAACTGAATATACCAACTTTTTGCTAGTAGCCTAAGGTTCGCTGTGATTAAATGGRAAAGGCCTTTTTATAGATATTTCAATGGAATGTAAAATCCATAGTGGCTGTCTGCATTTGGGTTCATGTGAGGCTTTGTGACTTACTTTTCAAACATAGCACTATTAAAAAGATGGTCAGACAAAATTTAGATTGGCTGAACTCAGCAGTTATTAGGCACAGAGWGTTTAAATAGAATGGGATTCTTGAGATTAACACAATTGTTTAATTGAAAACAAGATGAAGAACTATTCAACTCTTCATTCACTGCTTCTCACAGTACTTCAGTGGAGATTATATAAGCAAAAGTCCATTAAATCTCCTCAGGGAATGTCTAAAGAAACAAAAGAATGATCAGTAGGCAGGGGTATTCTGCTTCAGGAACTTTTTCAGGCAACAAGTTAAAATTAGTTCAAAACATGGAGCTTTTTTATACTTAGCTTGGTATACTCTCTGCTGTCTGTGAGGGAAAAAGCACATGGAAATAGAAGATAAATCTGCTCATTATACCTAATGTGAAGTGGAGAGAAAGTCAATGTTCTTATCCAATTTGTATTCCATAGTGAGATCCAAACTATCCAGTGTCTTTTTCCAGAGTAGTGTGCTAATGTCTCTTTAAAATCCATTTGAGAATCTAGTTGGAGACAAATGAGGCTCAAGTGAGGATGGAAGGTTCTGCACCCAGCCATAGTGCTGAATAGCTATTTCATGATTTATGTGCAAGTGAAGGAAGTGTAAGAATGGGAATTGGATGATTGGAGGGTYTGTGTGTGTGCCATGGTACATAGAATTATAGAACTGTTTAGGTTGGAAAAGACCTCTGGGATCGTGGAGGGGATTAACAACCCAGCACTACCAGGTCCCCTGCTGAACTGTGTCCCTGAGTGCCGCATCAACACATTTTTTTTAAATACCTCCAGGAATGGTGACTCAGCCTCTTCCCTGGGCAGTCTGATCCAATGCTTGACAACAYGCTCAGTGAAAGAATTTTTCCTAATGGCAAATCTAAACCTCCTGTGGTGCAACTTGAGGCTGTTTGCTCTTATTCTATCACTTGTATTTTGGGAGGAGAGACCGACAGCCACAATAGAGATACATGATATATGATTAAAAATATGCTGTATATATATGTGTGATATATGAAGACATAGGCATGGCAGTGTTTGTTTTATAGCTGGGCCCAGTGCTCTTAAAGGTCTTTTCCAACCTAAATTAATCTATTTTATGTAGGGTCAGGTCCTTAACCCTTTTTCAGTGTAGATGGTGCCTTGCTTTTTGAATAGCCTAGTTACGTCCCTCAGGGAAGAAAGATGGTGTTTGTCAGAGTGGCAAAATCTAGTTCCTGGAATCCAAACCAGTGACATATCTTGTTTACTTTATCACTGCTTCTTTTTGTAATTGATCTGAAAGTTCAGCTGTTGCAGAARAATGACAAATGGTTGGTGCCCTGTATCTGTGGAAAATATCTGGGAGCTATTGTAAAGGCTGGTAAGGCTTTAGCTGGTAAAGATGTAATCTCATGAATGACAGAGCAATTGCAATCTGAGAGGCAGAATGGAGGTCTTGAAAAAATAAAAAACATTACAGAATGCCTGATGCAATCAGATAAAGCTGTGATTTATTTCATATGGAGAAGAATAAGATGCTGATGTTTGTGTTTGCTGAAAATATTTTCAAACAAACACTGATTTTTTTTTTCTTGGAGTCTGGTGTTTCTTGAGAGTTGTGTCTGAAATTAAACATGTTGGATGGTTCCTCCCTGCTGCCCTCTTACAACATTTAGAGGAAAGGTAAATGAGGGTGCCGTAAAGGTCACATTTTAATTTTGCCCTCAAGTGTCAGGCTCTCCTGAGAAATGCCATTTATACAAGTAGCAAGTGTTCTATATGTTTAAAATTGTTTCATGAAAAATTTTGTCTTGAATTTTAAAAAATTCAATGAACTYGGATGATCTGAATTCAACTACTCTTGTCACGCAGCAGCTGCGAGTGGAAGCACCATCCTGAGTTATATTTAAGCAAACTCATTTGGGTACTAAAAGGATGCAAAAACAACCCCAAACAAAATTAAAAGCAATTAAAAAGCAAAGCCAACAACAACAACGAAGTCCTGCAACATCTTAGCACAAAAAAAGCTATATGTTGTTGGCAAAAAACATTTCCTTCACTGAGGAGGGAGCTATGAACTAGGGTATTTAAATGATTTTACTAAACAATAAAAAGACGGACTTAAGAAAGAAACCTAAGACAGAAAGAAGCAAGAAATTAAGGCATCAGTAGGATGGGTGTTCTCTACAAAATAGAGCTTTTTTGTAAGCATTCAGACAAAGCACAGGAAATGGCCCACAGCCTTTTGGAACTGCTATTTGGAGTATTTCTCAGGTTCCTGACAGGACCTTGGTTTCCAGCTGAGTTTGATGAGAGAGACTGAAAATCCAGGGAAGTTACAGCACTAATCAGGGGCCTTGTACACAAGGTCCTCTCTCTGAGGCGATGTCAGTGAGTGCGGTACATCAGGGTAAGTCCCACAGGAGTATGATAGGCAGAAATCCAATTTAACTGTGCTTTAAACAGTTAAGAGCCTGTCTCACAGGTCTCCTATGGATTCCTTATTTCAGCTGAAAGTGGATGCTGATTTGCATCTGAGGCATTGGAATAAGGGATCATCATTAATATCTCCCTAGACATTTAGAATTAGCCACTAAAAGCTTGAAAATTTCCAAAGCATTAAGCAGTTACCATTGCTSTTGGTAACTGCATATAATTCTGAAAGTTACTGAGCATTTGATCATTGTSGTGAATGGTATGGCAGTGGGCTTTTCAAACAAAGTATTGACTGGACACATTTTGAAATCTGTTTGCAAAGCTATCTCTGTTMAGAGCAAAAAGAGATGCCACCCATTCCAAAAAGGCTACCTGGGCATTTTAGGATCTTAAAAGACATAATTGAAAGTAACTTTTCATTTAAAAAAAGAATAATCTCCTTTATAAATAAAGCTCTTTGGTGTAAACTAAATTAAATAGATAAATCTTTCTACCAGAACAGGGCAAAGAGAAATCATGTTTTATTCATGTAGCAAGCTACTGTTTTACATTGATGCAAATAAAACTACATGTGAACTAACAGCTGCTCTSCAACAGATTGCTGCATCTCACAATCTGCAAAGGGAGCACAGCTGGAGAAATCTGCAGAACATTTTTATCTGTAAATCAAACATAAAGTAGGAAAGCATTAAGTACTGTAYTTAAAATTGCATCAATGTTTGCAAAGGGTTTCCCCATGCTGTATGTAGGGAAAATTGATTTTGTTTTTAGGCTGTCTTCTGCCAAATATCYGACCGACCACTAATTTCCAAGGTAGTCATTCTTACCTCAAGCACTTCRCTGTCTGTCAGCCTTGCAGATGTTTTACTGGGATTAAGCAGGCTTACGTTTTCTCTGACAGAATATGAGCATAACTACCATTTTTACTTGAAGGTGTGGTGTCCTTCCTTTGAGTAAGGTGTTGACCTAGGATGGCCAACAGGTACGCAAAGAAATCCTAATGTCACCTCTAAGGGAAGACATKTCTGACTCAGTCAAGTCTGTCAAGTAACTTTGCTGCTTCTTTTGTGATTGGAGAAGACAAGCTTCTTTCTTCTAGTCCATAGTTCAGGCATTTGAGGAAAACCATGGAGACYGGATGTGTTTCTAAAGGGGTGAGGAAGAATCACAGCCTAATCATTTTCTTAATTTTCAAGTCAGAAGTAACATGTTTTGCCTTAATTGATTAAATTAAACCTGAAAATCACTTAGTAATAAAGTGGGAAATTCAAGCCTGTGGGACCTACCTTACTGTTTTTCATCCACCAATAATCACTTGTCACAAGAGAGGGGTAAAACTGTCATTCATCAGCCCTGACTGTGGTGYTCTGTGTCAGTATGACCATTTTCACTGGCAGGAGCCAGCATGGGAAGGGATGAGAAGGGAGCTGTCTTAAGTGGTTGAATGTATAACCTTCAGAGGCCGTTAGACTTGTAGGTAGAAGGGAAATCTGTGTATTGTATTTTGTACACTGGATAAATATTTGTGGAGCTGTTGGAGGCAGAATAGACTGAAGTGTAAAAGCATATAAATTCTTTATGGAAAGAAAACCCAGCAAACCCAAACCATTCAGCTGTTTTTCTGAGCTGGGCTGTTCATCATGTAATGCTCTAACAGAAAACATAGGTAAWTTTGCACGTAGGATACAGTATTAAAGACATGTCAAGTGTTCTGCTTGAAGGGTTGTAAATCATTGCATTGTTTACGGCAATGAACTCCCTGGCCGGATGTTGATTATGCTTCAATATTTGCATAACTCCCAGYAGGAGTTAACAGCTTTGAAAGAAAGATCATACATCCTTCAAGTGATTTGAAGGATTTACCTGTGTTTTTCTTTCATTGTTTGTTTTCAGGTTTTATGGGGTTTGGAGTTTGGTTTTGTTTTGTTGGTTGGTTGGTCCTTTTTGTTGTTGTTGTTGTGTGGGGTTGGTTGGTTGGGGTTTTTTGCTTGTTTTTCTTTTGGTTTTGGTTTTCTTAATGTACCAGGTAACATTTAGGTCTTTGTAGCTTGAAATGCTTGTTTTCATTTTATAGATCAGTGCTCTAAGTGCTGGTAAGTGCTGAAGGGGCCTGATTCAGCAGAGCATCCTAACAGGTACATGTAAACTTTGCTGCCTCAGGAATACTGCATAGAAAACTACAAACTAAATAAGTTTGAACAGTTCAAAATTGTTATTGAAGTCAGCGCCTGATGATCAGATCAAGTTCTTGCTCTTGAACCAGAAATTATTTCTTTCTACATYATGGTGTGAAACAATTACTTTTGTCCTTTGAAGTTTGGTTAGTGGCTCTGGCGCTGTGGCATTTCACATCACTTCTATGTCCTTTGATTGTTTTGGTGTGTCTTAATTTCTTATAAATAATATTTTATGTATGTTCCTGGTAGCTTCTATGCTTCCGTGTTAAGTGGAGAGATCTAAAATTCCTGCCTTCTAKGGAAATAGCCATTAACATGATTATGAAGTTGCATATTCTGGAATGGGGCTTTTTGGGAAATGGAGATGCATCAAGAAATCTTTCAAGCAAAATAAAATTTACTAATGGGATGAAAATTAAAATGTCTCTGATGGTGGAAGAGAGTGTGTGTTTGCTGAATTTGTTTCATTTGTCTTTAGGRGTTTGTTCTTTTCTAACTTTACCTTGTAATGAAACTTTTATTGCTTAAATACTGCTTTAATTTCTGGTTAAAACAAAGCAAGTACAGCTGTAATGAAGCTTTATCTGCAAAGAGTGGTTTTGAGTCATAAATTTCTTTCATTGGAGGTACTGCAACTTATTTTTTATTTTACTGTGCCACACTTTTATCTACCTTAAAACCAATCTGATCTGTAATATTTCATGTTCAGGCATTGCTTCCTGAATAACAGACTAACTTTGTTATTAAAGAGAGCAGCTGAAGCATATAAAAAAGAAACCTAGAAAGGTAACCACTATGGAAAAATATTAGCAGTTTTTATAGGCACATTAAACTAGATACAGATAAATTGCTTTAGTTTTCCCCCACATAGATTTGAGCTTTCAATTCTGAGGGTATCAAAACCCAAGCTGAAACATGCTAGCAATAATSGTGGAGTATATAAAAGCCATTTAAATGCTCAAAACTTAACTTAGGATACTGATGTCTTCCCTGACTCTACTTTTATATCAAATAATTCCAACTCTGACTTTAAAAAGTGACGAGAAAAAACTTAATTTAAATGTACTGGACTTGTTAAACTGGAATTACTTAGGCTGATTACATTGGAATTGGCTGTACTTATTGTAGCTCTGAACTCCCAGAAATGGCAATGAAGCCCTATACTGCTTTACTAGGCATTCTAACGTTGTTATGGCTTGTGTTTATTATGAGCTCTCTTAGTCACAGAGAGTGCAATATATTTTCATCCGATTTAATTCTGGGGAAGGAGAAAAGGGAAATGATGTCTGACACTGAAGCAGCTTTCAGCCAATAGAGAGAAATTAAAGGTGCAATTTTTTGTGAATCAGTCAATTAAGTAGTTGCCAAATGCAGATTTGAAGTTGAGTATTTGGAGTGTGAGTTTTTGTTTCTGGTTTGCATGTTTGTTTGGGCTTTTTCAGTTTGATCTTGCAATCAGCTTTTTGGTGCCTGAAGCAATATCCCAAGTACTTATTAAGTAAAATATTGCAGTACCTTGCAACACTACTCTTTTGCAGTCAAAATTGAGTACTGTACCATCCTCCTTTTCACAGTCAGAACAATAGATACATTATTTTTAAAACAATTCATTCAATGCAGATTGCTCCTGGAGGATGAAGRTAATTTCATGTTGACATTGAAGAGACATGCTTGATCAGAAATGAAAAATAGAACAACGTAATTTTTCATCAAACTGGTCTTTGCTTTTAAGGGGACATTTTATTTCAAGAGAAAAATTGAAGGCCATTAGAGTAGAAGAATAACTGGCTTGTTTTGGTACTGGGAGGGAAAGCAATATTGTTTCAGAAGTTAAAATTGAAAAGGTATAACAAGGGTGAGGTGACTTGATATGTTACTCAGGCAAATGTGTCATTATTACATTCTGACTTTGTTTTGAACAGTTTATTCTTCACAGCCTGCCTCACATTCTGATTCAAAATGGAGGATTTTTCTGCTCAGATTTTGTGGACAAAGCAGAGTGTTCTCTTAAAAACAAAATGGCAAAAAACATTTGTGAGATTAAGCTGAGCTGAAGCTACCTTCAAAGAGCACAGTGCAGTTACCCTAAAACAAATTCTAAAAAAAGAAAAGCATAGGATATTTTTTCTTGGTTCGCCTCATAGCCAGACCAATGCACAGAAAGCAAATCATTAATTTTGTATTTGTGGCTTACTTTGAGACACATTCAATGGTTTGGAGATATTTCTAGGAGTCAGGTGCCACAGCATAGCCCTAGTAGAAATTACAAATAGAGATTTATTCTGAAAGCAGAACTACACATCTATTTTAAGTTTTCAGAACTCATGAAAATACTCAAGGGAACAGAACGATGCAACTTTCACATCTGTCGTGTGAAAGTAGGCAATAAAAAAGAGAGTTATTATTCTACACATGGAACTTTACTTTTTTATTAGCTCCATCCACTAGATAACAGACATGTGAGTTAGTCTTCTGGAGGAAGACCAAATCAGTGCTTCAAATGAAAACATCTGATGTCAAACCACGAAACAGCCCAAGAACTTGTCTTTGACTTAGACCAATGGGATTGGGATTCAACCCACTGCAAAGGGCTTCATTTCTAGGTAGTGTATACAAAGAGGATGAGTAAATGGCTGGGGTTTGTCATGCAAATGGAGCTGCAGGTGCTTCCCAGCAGGCATTGTGTGGTGTTCTTCTCATGAGTTTCCTTGTGATGTAGGAAACTTCAGGGTGCTCCCATAAGGCTGGTTTCAGGGAATGTTCAGCATCGGGAGGTAAAAGGCATGGCAAGAGCTGGATGTTCACTACATGTCATGCTCACAAGAGCATGGAGTGCACAGTGCTAASAGAGGCTTGGACAGCCTGCAAGCAAACCTGAGTTAAAATTTGATACCTAGGAGACAGACAAGAGCATCTGGGTTTGGCTTTGAAATAATGGATTAAGTGGGAGTGAGAGTTAAAAAAAAAAGAGCAACCTTCAGTTAAAATATTAGTGTAATTAAAGGACATGAATTATAAGTAAGGAGCATAGTAAATAGTAAGAGGTAAAAAAACCTCATAGGCCCTCCAGAGGCAGTGTTGGCATAATGGTAGGTACAGACATCATGTTTTATCATGGTTAATGTTCTAGATATAAAAGAATCATAGTCTATAAGAGAAGGGCAGAGTGACCTCATTTATTTTGTGATTACCAGTTGTCCTGAGATAGGTGGATTTATTGGGTTTTTTTGAAAATGTTAATAGTGTTTGGACTTTACAGCTTCACCCTGTCTGAACAAAACAGATATGTATAGAGAGGTTGATGCATTACTGTTTTTAAGTAAAAACTGGAAGATGAAATGTGTTTTCAGGCTATTTCACCTTTTTCCCTTCACCACCACACTGCCAGAAAACAGGAAACCTGACCTCATCAAGGTATCCTTTATATCTAATGRTATTCTGTGCTTCCTTCATTAGAGGATCATACCTAATCAGAGAATTTAAGAATGAAGATATACACTGTATATAATTCCCATTCATTCCTTTTTTCCCCAAGTTGTCTTTTACTGTCGTTCCCTTTAATTGACTTTCTTTAATTTTTTTATTACTATGTATCTCTTAATCAAGACAATGGCTGCCCACAAGAGGTTGCAATGTTAGATGAATCTGCTAGATTATATTGGAGTGTGTTGCTCATATTTACATAAAGTCTTATGCCAATACATGATATTTTTATTTGAAGTATGCATCTGGCATAAAGCCAAGAAGACACTGTACCAAAACAAGTGTCATTCTAGTAGGGTGTCAGAGCAATTTCTTCACAGATCGATTTTCTTTTTTCTAGCTTCCTATCTTTCATTTATCTCCTATTTTGATTAGGTTCTTCTACTTACAATTTCCCTGTTGTCTTCTTTGCAGAATACAGGATAAGCATTCAAAATAAACTTCTGAAGCCTTCTTGCTGTGGTGGAGGTTTCAAAAGACAAACTGAATTTACCATGGCCAGAAAAACTACTGCCTATAACCACAACACGGATCTATGTTATGCTTCATTGGCCTTGTGTAGCYAATGTTTAACAAACACTTTTGTGTGTGTCAAGGTTTGCTTATACAGAAGGGCCTTTCTAATGTGGCACAGTTAATTATAGGAAATGATAGAAAGCATGTTCAAGGACTTGCCTTTTTGTCTTCCTTGCACAAGTGTGCTCTATTTTGTACTCATCTTTCAAATTATTGAAAGAGGAATAAAGATGTTATAGGAAAGGACTCGYGTACAATTAATTGCCAGACCTCAATTTAAGAAGAACGAGCAAGTTGGTTCTCTCTGTGGTTCTCTCTGTTCCCAGGGATATAGTTGGGAATGTCTCAGAATGAAATTGACTCAGCAAGGGAACGTGATGTATTTCAGATTTGCCTTCTCCTAAAGGTATGCAGAGGCATCCTGTGTGATTTTCTCTTGTTTCATTAGAACAGACTGACTGGAGTTGGGACATCTCTGATGAGACTGATTTGGCATAATGAGAGTGAATGGAGGTGGTTGTGGCCTAATTGGGACATTTTATTATTKAATTTAATGATTCACATTAGGCACATTGTGCCTTGGTGTAAGTGCCAAGGGGTAAAAGTGCAATTAACTAAGTCTTAAGTAAGGAGGAAATTTTAGACCTTGCCATTTAATGTAGTTTCTAGATAAAGGTTAACAAAAGGAAATTACTGTTTTTTCTAGTTATTATTTTGTTTTCATTTGCTTTCTTTAATATATGWGTATATATATATATGCGTATCTGAGTTGAAATATCTATGTGCTATAAATATCCAGTTGTGACAACARCTGTCCCCTGAGGATTCTGTCTGAGTTCATAAGATTAAAGTTTTCCCCATTTATTTGTTGAAAAGTTTAATTAGTGCTGGATGTCTCAAGCATATTTGCAATTTGTTGAGTTCCAGTACTCTTGCCAAAAAACAATAGAAGAGTCAGACATTTATCAAATGCTGGGCAGAAGCTCCAGCTGTGATGAAGAATGTAGAAATAAGACAAAACTGGCCATCATTATCAGATCCTTCCACTTCAGATATTTGCACTTTATCTGAAGTGGATCTTAACCAAGCATGTCTGGAGATTTTCAGTAACAATCCAGTGACATTTTTATCCCTCTGTTGGAAACACTTGGCTGAGCTATTTACATTGACAGAGTGTCAAAGTATGGCAAGAATCTCAGCAAAGCAGTGTACAGCAGGAAGTGCAGGATGTTAGAAGAGTTGTCCTCAAAGTCATATACATAGGAAATATAATACATGGAGGGTAGGATATATTGCTTTTCTTGTAGTGATCCAGCACCACTGAGAGCTCTTTAGTAAGGAATAGTCACTTTGTAGAAGGTCTAGATGCTGAGGTGTCTTGTAGCTGGAAGTGTCTCTCTCAAATTGTAAACTTTTGCCWTATAATGTTGCAGGATTGTCAGTCTAGTTTCATCTCCTGTTAATAACTGGACTAAAACCAAGCTCTCTGTTACTTTGGCAGCATGACTAGCTGCTTGCTGCACCTAAAATGATGGGAACTGTTGATGTAATYGATGATGTACTTTGGCAAATCAGCCCAGGGTAGAAAAGGAGTCATGAGCCCTTGGATGATGCTGAGTGGGGGGRGACCAGTGCTCAAACCAGTGCTGCTGGTTGGTTTTGCGTGTAAAAGAACTTTGTGTTGGTGATTGTTTGTTGTTAGAACAAAGGAGAATATTTCTTGTCAGATGTTGCATCTTCCAGGGAAGAAGTGGTTGGAAGCCAAAAGGGGCGAGGGACGGCACAAGGAATGAGGCAGGAAGGTAGGTGTGATTCCTCAGCTGGTCAAGGACTRACTTGGCTGTTCCCATGGCAACAGAGCTCTGTGCTCTCCTTAGGCAGCTGSTGATTACACTTTGAATTTTATTTGCATTCATGATTAAGGAGGAGTATAAAAGGACTGAGGTAAAGAATTAAAAAAGCAATAAGAGGATAAGAGACCTTTCAATAAGTGTTCCTTAGAAGCTTTAATTAAAAAAGTAGAAGGAGGAGGAGGGAAGGAAACAGAGATGGAAAATGATGGCAAAATTTTAGAAATTTTTATTAAATAGGTGAATTACTGTTTCAAGAAGTATTGGAAGGATTACTAACGTCCTTGTGAACTACTTATATTTCACAGCTTTATACCATGTAAAAATAGATTTTTCATTATAGGGAAGGATAGTGTTCTTCAGTATAAAGAATTCAATCTAAAACTGTATTTAAGTGAAAGATATGCATTATGTTAAGACATTAGGAGTCACCATTCCTGGCAGTGTTCAAGAAACAGCTGGATGTGGCCCTCAGTGCCATGGTCTGGTTGACAAGGTGGTGATCAGTCAGAGCCTGGGCTTGATGGTCTTGGCGGTCTTTCCCAGCCTAACTGATTCTTTGATTCTGTGATCTTGGGCTTTTCAGACCTGACTTGACATTTCATAAGGCTGCTTTGATCATGGCTGTCATCCTGTGTTTTATTGTGTATCATACTGTTTTTATCAATAATCACAAACTTCTGTATAATACATGTCAAGTATATACTGCATTTGTTACACCCATGTGAAGAGGAAAATGCCACCACTGCGATTCAGGAAAAAATGAAGTCTCCTCTTCCACCCTGAATTACTGATGGACAATTTAGTCAAATTTCTGATGCCACTGAAACAGAATACACAATTTGGCATTTCAGATATACTTTGTAACAAGTAACCATGACTTTTTTTACATTCTTTCTACTAAAATAAGACTTTACAAATGGAGCCTGACAGTAGTCAAACAGAAAAGACAGGGAGGTTGTTGATAGGAATAGGATTAATAAAAGAAGGAGAGAGCCATTGCCTTCAGTAGAATAAGTTCTCTCTATGGATCTTCAAGTGCTGCATTTTTCATGACACTTGATCTGTTTATATATCATTAATGACACCAAGTTAAACAATTGCAAAACACTGCAACATACAATAATACAGCTAGATAATATATTTGTTATTGCTGAAGTGTTACAGGATTTATCACACCCAAAAGTAGAAAAATAATTTAAACAGCTGCTTTGTCCAATTTCTATCTGCTTTTGTCTATTGAGTCTCTAGCCAAATGCTTTACAGATTGTAGCCACTTTGATAGCCACATGTACCATGAATCAAACTGAAGTGACACCAGGAAAGTGGGGCAGTTCTTCTGAATCAAATACCTGTGGAGAAATAGTTGGTTATGCAGAGAGGCAGCCTGTGAATATCCACACAGMAGAAGGGAAATTTGGGACTTTTTACCCATACTTTGCCCCAAGTTGGATGCTGCTTACTGTCTTTTGTGTTTCTAGCCTGCTCTGTATTTGATAAGCAGTGTCTGTTCAAAAGAAGAGCTGGTKATGGGTAAGTTCCTGGGGGTGAAGAGAGTTGAGGCTGTTTGGTGGTGTGATCATGGCTAACAGGTATTTGTAAGTTCTGGTACATGGAACCCCTGGAGTGGGTCCAGCAGAGGACAACAAAGATGATGAGGGGACTGGAGCATTTCTCTGACAGGGAAAGGCTGAGGTGTCAAGAGGATGGCTTAGTTCCAGAAATACTTCCTGTTAAAAATTGTTTATGGATTGAATCACCCTCTGTCTTTAACATTAACTGCCCAAGCCTTTAAGCTAAGATAACTTGGTTTGTTGTAGACATACCACCTTTTTAATGTCTCTTTCCCTTTTCCAGTAGTTTTTGGAGGTTTGATCCTGGAAGGTTTCATATTGTTTTCCTTATTGAAACACTTGGCTGTCTATTATGTCAAAAGATGATTTAAACTTTAAAAGGGTACTCAGCAGGAAATACTGAAGAAAATAGRTATTGAGAAGATGAGTGAGAAAAAAACTATAGAATATCATTTTTCACTGCTGAAACTCATTAGTGGTGTGGAAGAGATCTGTGGTGAGCTGAGAATTTCTAGTAGAAAATGTCAGAATTCAGTTTAAGTGAGATTTGTTACAATACACATSATGAACATGAATGTTTACTGCCAGTGAGCTGTGGTAAATAGTGACTGAGCAGTGGAACAGATTGCCCAGAGAAGTTATGGATTCTCCCTCCCTGGACATATTCAAGAACCGTCTGGATGCAATCCTGTGCCATGTGCTCTGTGCAGGGTGACCCTGCTTGAGCAGGGAGTTTGGACCAGATGACACACTGTGATGCCTTCCAAACCTGACCCATTCTGTGATTCTGTGCCTGCCAGCTAAGCTAAAGAAAAAAYGCAGATTGCCTTAAAAATAAGGCATTTCAATAAATGTTTCCCATGGCTGGATAAGGAATCTCTTAGTGTACTAATTTCTGGAGCGAACAAAGAGATTTTCTGTGCTTTAAATGAATTGGAATYGATGTGGTCTGAATTATTTGAGATGTACACTTGCATGCATGAATGTGATAAAAATAACCAAATAGACCACATAAATGCTTGAGTAATGCATGTTGTAATTGTAATGCCTGGCTCAAGCACTTACAAAATGATTGCAATATACATGAACGGAAGGACATATTTTTAAATTTGTGGCCAAAATGGACTGCAGTCAAATTTGAGCTAGCTAAAGCATTTGGAAAAAGTTCAGGTAATTGGCAAGCCATAAGCTGGCTGTTAATGAATGCAGGATTTACTGCCATCTTCTTCTGGACATGGGGATGATTGCTTCTGCACTTTGATTTTCATGAATTTTTTTAATAATATGTATGTTTACTTGGTTATCTTCCTCTCAACTCCCTTCCCCCATCCCCAAAATCTGTTTTTAGAATAAGACTATTTGTCTGTTATTCTGGCAAGGAATCTATTACATTTTGTCACATCTTGGTGGGTGTGGTGGGCTGTTTGAGAAATGCATTTTCATGAGAGTTAGTATGTCTTGCTTGGCAGCATTTTTTAAAATTTTCATTTCTTATAGCCTAGATGTTATGAGAATATATAATCTAGATACCCCTTCTCCTAGGAAATCACTTGCTCTGTAAACTGAACATTTCTCATGTTCTGTAAAAGTGGGACATTTTGACAAATCATTGCATATGATGAACAAGGTTCTCCCTGATATCTRCAAGTCATTGGCAAGCCCCAGCCCTGGAGATCTCTGGTTCCAGCAGTCCCCCCTGCCCCAAGCTGGCAAATGTGTTGTAGTAGGAAACTAATGCCTCTACCAGAGCAGCTTGCACTTAAATTATAATGGATTGATTGGCCTGCACTCAGGCCAACTACCATTCTCATGAGTTGCTGTTTTGTGGGTTTTGCCCAGATGATCTAATAGAGCATTTGTAACTAATAAGCATTTACATGAGTTTTGTTCTCAGTTTCTTTTTCCCCCTCTTTTAAGCTAAAAATCAATGCAGCTTTCTGATTTTTTGTTTTAAAGGGATGCAWTATTTCTGCTCTTAGCTTTCTCCATGAGAAGGCTACTATKGTGCTTGTGGTCAAACATCAGTCACTGTTTCCTACAGAGAAGATTTTGCTCCTGAAGTCGGGTTTGGCACATCATGGCCAGCCACCTCACAGCCARTGAGTGAGCAAGAGCAGTCACTGCCTCTGTTTGCTCTGCAGGGGGGTGTTATCTAGAGAGAGAGCCTTGGCACATCACTTCTCTGTGGTACCAAAAATAATTTATAACTAGAAGACCTATTTCTCTATTCACTCCTGGCTAAAACAACACAGTGTCTTGTGTATGTGTTTTGGGTTTGGGGTTGGTTTTTTGACAGCTTCTTAGCACTTTGCAGCTGATGATTTGCACAGATCCCCTATTCCAGGCTATTTAGCCAGCGAGATGGCTCTCGGGTAGCTGCTGATGTGGGCTGTCATCATGATCTGACATTTCCTTAGTGGAGCTAACAGGAAGTCTGCTTCTGTAAAGGCCGTGAAATTTGGGGCCCCCTGCTTGCTTTCCTTATAAATCTGAAAATATTGATTCCTCTAAAGCCTCCCAACAAATGCCAAAGGGAGTGGGGAAAAAAAATAAATTAACATTTTCTTCCCTGCTCCACTTTTTTCTTTTCTCTGTTTCTCTCAACCTGCTGAAGTTGTTTAGATGTGTGGGTTTTTAACAAACATTCCCATTATAAGTTCTTAATAGAGATGTTATGAAGCAATAAGTGTGCCAATACCTTGCAGACATTTAAGCWATCATTATAAAAAAATAAAAATCAAGATGGATTTCTGGTTCTTTTTTGTAAGTTTTTTTAGTAAATGCATTAAGACTAGGGCCATGCCCAAACTACTTAGAAGTAAAAATATTCCTTGTGCCAGGATTTGTTTTGGAAGAAGGAAAAAAAAGGTGCTGTTCTGAGGTTCGATGTCTAGGCTTGCTTTTGATGAGAGAAGGATGACAAAGAAGTGAGGTGACAAGAAAGTTGTAATTAAATGTGACAGTTTAAGGATGGTCTGAAGGGTTAGATCTTATTCAGTGACTCAGCAACCTGAAACGTCCTGAGTGTAGTAAGTGAGGAGGAAAGCAACCTTGATGTTATTATCCCCTTCTTCCTGAGGGATAACCAGGAGTGATGAAGCCTCTCTGTTAGGATTAGAAGCAGTTTTACCTCCAGCAATCTAATATGATTCTCCTGATGCTACACTGTGCTTTACTTAACCTCAAAGTACTGAGCAGTATATCCCAGTTGATACAGAGCAGTACTATCAGGTAGGTTTACTAGTTCTCTTATCATCCTAGTTAGTGTAATTGGATAAGGCAGCTTTCCCCCAGGAAAAATGGTACCGAGGAAAAAAAGGCCAAATGAAAGCACAGTGGATTTTTTGAAAAATTCCATAGCAGTGTGCAGCTCCATTTGCTTATGCTAGCTTTGAAATTTCCCCAGTTTATCCACTTAGAAGAAATTAATTATTGCCAATGGAAATCGTGCTGGTTTTACATTATGTGTAAAAACTGAGCTATTGTGGATGCTCCAGCAGAGCTTATTTAAAAATTATGCAGGCCCACAATGGATTCTTTTAGCCTCAAAGTAGCTTGGCAGGCTAATGTGTTGGAATGCTATAAAATATTTGGTTTTCTGTTAATATTTTCAGAGATTTTTTTGTTTCCCCTCGTCTTAGACGAGTGCCGTGAATATTTTTTCTAGTTAATTGCAGGATAACCCTGGTTCAGTCTTTCATTATTGCAGCATTTTCAGTCTAGAAAAATACATACTTACTGATCCTTTTAGCTTTTTTCTTGTTCTCCTGCACTCTTTCCGTAAATATAGAGAAGATTTGAAGTGTTTTTTTTGGTTTTAATGTTTTTGACAGCAAATGTTTTAGTATTGGTGTTGTTTAGATGGAAAGCAATAGAAATTACTGAAATCTCAAAAACGTAGGTGAGGTAAATTGTCTCCCATGCAACTCTAAGTTCACTATCTGTTATCACAGTCTCATTAATAAAGCTGTGTGTGCTCATTTGTGGTCCTGCTTAAAAGCATATCCATCTCATAAAACGCAGAAGCCAAGAAATTTCATTTCAGCAAGGGATAAAAGCATAGCAGATTTAGAGCAAGTATGGAATAGATTCCTGTAAYTACCTAAAGTGAGGCTTTTCATATATATACTTTTTTTCCGAATTAGTGTAGCATGAAGTGTGCCTAGTTTCTGTAAGAGGTTTTTTTGGTGTGGGAAGAGAATCTTTTAAGTCTTTTGTTTTGAGATATAATCCTTAAAGTGTTGCTGGGGTGGGTGGTGTTTGTTTTGGTTGTTGTGGTGGTTTTTTTTAGGGGGAGTGGGGCATTTTTTTTTTGGGTTTGGGTTGCAATTTTTTCTTATGTCTAGACCTTTTATTATCTTGTTTGCATTTCCTGCTTGCCTGGCAGGATTTTATTCGGGTTGATGTTAATTTGTATAACATGAAGTGAGACCTCTTAGACAGCAACTCAGCGGTGTAGTCTCTCTGGCAATCTAGAAAATGGCCAAATACTGTTTAAACATCAAATCCTGTTGTGCTTGCTTTGGTTTTATATTGTTACCTACTGCAAACTAAATAAATTTAAAAATACACATCTGTCTTTYGAAATCTATGTAAAGTATCACCATAGGAATCTCTATACTGCTGGATTTGAAGAATTCTCCCTCTGTTGGGTTTTGGGCATGGATTTCAGARAGACACAATGGTGCTTCCTTTCCTTTAAGATTCTTGCTGATTATATGTTCCATAGATCTTCTCAAGAGTCTACTGTAGACTGCCTGGATAATGTGGGATTTCATGCCTGTGTGCAAATAGACTTCATRGTTTGCTGAAAAGAAGATATTTAAAGAATGAAATAAGAAAAAAAAATTCCAGTAGGCCAGAGGTATCTGCTGTATCCAAAGCATAATGGTTTGTCTGAAGTTGTTGTAAGAAGTAGCAAGAAAGATGAGAGTCTAGATATGCAGAATTTCTAAAATAGGGTATTTTCTTCTTTTATTTGATAGCTGACTGATTTGTGCGCACAGTCAGGATATAGGAGGCACAAATTATTTTCTACGTCAGAGGATTTCAACTTAGATCTCTCATAATCAGAAGGACAAAGTGTCTGATGGGAGAAGAGCAGGCTGCTGGACCCCAGGTTACAGACCATGTTCCATTATGTGTTTGAGCAGCCTATGCAAAGTGAAATGGTCAGAGAGGCAGACTGGGGCTTCACTACCCAGAATAATCCAGGGTCACATGAGGTGATGTTGTTAAGTAAAGAAGAAAACTGGGTTCAAATCCTCTGTCTTGAACAATGGCTTTAATTGCTATGTGTTGATTATGTGTGTAGGGATTTCAAGTGGTGAGTCTCTCCAAGTAAATAAGGCCACAAAAACTGTTTTAATAATTAAAGAAAAAATTTTCCCAGTGCTGCAGGCCCTCATCATGTATCTGCTTTTGTTGCAAGGGTTTATCACATAAAGGCACAGCACTTTACCCATTTGCTGTACTACTGTGCTAAAGAGAAACGTTTATGTGCCCAGATAGAAGTGAAGCAATTTAATTCAGGAATTTGAAGATATCAGCAGCCCTCTGGGTGAAAAGCTGGTGACCTTTGCTTGCAGAGACAACTGCTGGTCGGAGTTATGTAGAAGTCCTGCCTTAAGTCTTTTAAAATACTGTCTAACACAATAGTTAAAATGGTACAGCAGCCTGTCTGTTCTTAGTGTTTTACTCATCCTGCCTGGAACAGCTCTAGTGGTGATGATGGACTTGCCAAAAAAATGTAATCAAGGCTTTACTTTCAATTCCGTATTCTGTTATATAGCCCTAAACATATATGTATTGATTGACCAGAATTGGTAAAATTAATAATACAGTAGTTATGAGCTCAAAGTCTCTGCCTTTTAATATTATAGTACAGAGAAAATTGGGGAATACTCAATAAACATCTAACCACAGTGTGCCTTCATTGGACTAGTTGGATTTTTGTTGCCTGTAATTCAGACTGCTGTGGGTATATCCTAGCTTAGTTCAACTTCTAAGAGCTATTCTCTAGTTTGTTTGAATTCTGACAATTTATAGTGCATCTTGCAGGGACCCACTACTGTCATGCCACCTTGGAAAATGAAGTGGAGCTGGATTTGGAAGTTGTATGGTGAAAACAATAAAATCCAGAAAGCTGGAATGACCCTTGGCTACGATTTAAAATGAACGTGTAAAGAAAAATGGCTTTTTGTTATTAATGACAAAGACAAACAAAAAGTGATCTTCGCCAGCCAACAGTTCCTCCTYCTCCTCCACAGCTATCTGCTTCCTCAGGGCCATGCTGTCTGTCTTCATGTGAAATTTTCCCTTTTCTAGTATGTCCAGGCTTACCAAACATCATAGGGACAAACTGTTTGAAAATCCCCTCATTTGAAGTAGTCAGGTTTCTGATTTGCAGAATTGCTAATCCTCCTTACTTCAGCTGAGGGAAAGTGATCACAGCCTGTGTTTTAAAACAGTTGCTCTACTAATTTTATCATTCTACATATGACCAGTGTTCTATAAATGTATTATTTTGTCTAATTTATTTTTATTAATAAGAGTACTAGTAACAATTCCCTTTGCGGGGGCATCTATTAAAAATGAGACAATGGTATCAGTCCACCAAAACARCGTTATGTGCTATAGTCTTCCTTTGTGAAAGGAGAGTAGTTCTGAGCTCTGCAGCAGGATATGCAAGTGTGAATCCATAAGCCTGTGCCAGCTCCTATTAACAGCAAAAAGACAAGAACCCAAGGCAATGAGCAGTTTACATATTCTGCAGCCAGAAGAGTTTCTATTTCTGTTATACTCYCAGGTATAGAGGAAAAAAATAGCATGTGGAGAAAGCTGTCCTTTAGCTGGTAGAGACATGTGAAACAGCAGCATCTCAGTGTGTGATTACAAAGCAGTGGTATGTGTTAAGYTGGGACTTGTATCTCAGTGGTTCAACTGTGGTCTGAAAAACTTGCTTGTTGGTTGTTTTTGATAAACAACTGGATCGGGTTGTAGAACAGGTGACAGAAGAGGCTTGAGGTCTGCAGCCCTCTGAAACTTCCTGCTACCTCAAAGAGCTTTTGTGGTACATTTCATTGTTGTTCTCCAATGAAATCCTCAACTCTGTCTTTTGGTAGTAGACCTGGACACCTTCCCAGGAATGTGTACATGGAAATAAAAAAGAACTGATTTGCCAGGTTCTTACATGGAAGTTGATCTAGAGGACTTTACTCTAAATCACAGTGTAGGCAAGGGAATATGGGTATAGATKATTGTCTTTATGGGAAACATCAAGAATAAGGTAAACATGAGTTTCGTGGTGAAACTGGCTGAAACTTTGTTCCGCTGTGGAGGCTGGGTGCCCATGGGCCCAAGAGGCTGAAGCATGTCATATAGGTCTGTTCAAGGCTCTGTACCTGCCTCTCCTTGGCAGAAAAAGGATTTCTTGGAGAACTGAGACCTTTCAAAAAGGAGTTGGGATAAGGGATATTGGTCATGCCAGTCCTGGAAGGCATACCCAAGGCATTTAAAATGAATTGTAATCACAATTTTAGATTGCCAMCAAAATCTTGGCTCCTTGAGCCAATAGGAAAAAGTGTTACTCGATGGAAGAAACTTTTGAGAAAATCTCTTTGAACAGGACTTTGACTGCATTTCCAGGGCTGTTCTTATTTTTTAAATACATAAAGTTTGAGAATAGGGCTGGGTTGTGTTTTTGTTTTCATTTTGTTTGTTAGTTGTGGGTTTGTGGGGTTTTTTTCATGTTTTAAATACTSTGCTAGTTCCTGGTGTTTGCCAGCCTAAGAGATGCATGAAGATATAAGGCTTTCTCTTTGCCATTCTTTAGTTGACATCCCTGGATTTTACCATTGATTCGTTTTGCCTCTAGAAATGACTGTGATACTGATAATAAGAGGATTTATTTTTTCCCCTTCCTGCTCTGTCTCACCTTTTGTTGCTTACTTTGGGAAATGTGGTATTTTGGCAATCCTCATATGTGTGCAAATCACCTTATTCCATAGTATTTGACATTGCTCATCTGCCTTCATACAGGATAACAAGGAATGAAAGCTGCATTAATTCATATGTAAACTTAAGGCTAAAAAAGGCTTTAATTTTCTATTATGGGGATAAAGACAGTGAATTTTTGGGCATCCCTTGCRCTAATGCTAAATATTTGCTTTACAAAGCACTGACCTTAGATGTTTTCTGTGATTGGATGTCTTAAAGACTTAGAAGGGTAGACAACTTTCRTAAATGATAGAGACTATGTTATTCAAGTTGAAGGATGTGTTTTTCTCTTGGTTTTGTGTTTGGTCCATTCATCTTGTCACAGAATATTTTTGTGCATGAGAAGTTGGAGCCAGTCATGTCGTATTTTCTGTGTATACATACATATTTTTGTGCATGCATGCTGCTGACAGACCAAATAAGAAAATGAATGCATCCAACTGCTAGAGAAAAAATATCTCCAGTGTATTCACTACATTGCAATTAAAAAATAAGCTGTTATCAAAGGCAGCAAGGGGGAAAGAATGAAAGAAAATACTAGCTAACTAACASTACCTTAGTCTGTAACAGTCTAAAATTCCCCTGCTCACAAAGGAAGATAATTRACTGTATAAAACTTGAGAAAAGGAAGAATGTGCGTGGCTCTCTCCTCACTAATTCCTAAGTGAAAATTAGGCAAAACTCTTGTAAGTCAGACAACTTCACACCTTTCAAAACTGGTGAATTGMGATCAGGGCTATTTGCTAAGCTTAAGCCTCCTGTTTTATCCAAGTTCTGCAGAACTAGACTTACAGACAAAGGAATAATGTATTRGAATTATGCAAACTCATGTGTTAAAAAGAATTTTGAATTTATTTACTCTTGACAGCTAGTCATCTGTAATGAAATTTTTGAAAACTGACTTTCTTTATTTTTTCCTTGTGGAATGGCTTTTGCAACACACACTAATGGGAGGCAGTGGGAAAGGTAGGCAGCCTCTGTGCTTTGGCCAGGCCAGGCTAACGGCACAAAGACCATGTAGGCATTGCTACAACATCCTGGGCCGTRCTTATGTGATTTAAGAAAATCCTGCCCTACACAGTCCTAAGGAAGCCTTTCTGGAACTTCAGCAATTTTTCTGTTGCATGCCCAGGTTTCAGACATCAGAGGCATTTGGAGTGCCACTTCCCTTGTGTAGGGACTAGAGTTTTACTAGGCAGAAAAAGAGGGTTTTGTAACTCTAGTTCTTCAGATGTGTTGCTTAGTCTGTTATGTTCTTCAGATCTTGTGGTAAAATGTAAAAACCCGTACTTCCTTGTTTTTATGAAGTATTGGACATGCTGGAATGAAGAGTACTTTTTATGTCAGTTCTTTGTTTTTGCCTCTGTGCTTTCCCACAAACGATACCTGTCGTACTGCAKATCAGAAGATGTGTGACACTCTGGTTTACTGCCATTTTCTGGRCATCCCTGCAAGCTATGCCAGCTCAGCTAAATGCATGGAAAAAGCAAGTCAAAGGGAATCTCACTATGTGCAATCCACAACTAGGAGCTCTTAACATACACAGTAAGCCTGGTTCCCCTCTTTCGTATCCGGTAGTGACAGAACAAGTCTGTTGCTACTTGAGAGGCATTGCCAATGCAAAACRACTAAAGAAGACAGAATCCGGTAGTGGAGTCAATACTTTTGTTTTGAGGAATTATTGTGGCAGCATGAAAGAGCTGGAGAAAAAAAATATGTCAGTAAATACATGAAGTGCTGCACCACAGGAGCAAAATCTTCAGTGGAAAAATAGACTTGCTGGTATCTGAAGTGGCACAGTAAGCACCAGTGCTTAGATCTAATAGCAATTAGAAGATTTTTAAGAGACCTAAGAAGAAAATGGTCATTTCCATTTCAGGGAAAAGCTAGTGAGCAGACTCAGCAGTCCTACTGCTTCATTCCACATGGTGGTCCCGCGTGTGGCACTGCTGTCTTGTGCTGTATAGCCCAGCAAAACAACTTCTGCTTCATCTTTGGAAGCTGAGACCAATTTTTTTTTTTGCTTTCTACATGATTTTGTGTTTTTCAGGGAGAGATACCATTTTAAAATGCTTCTTTAAAGGCAAAGGAAAGATATGCCTCTGATTCCAAATAGGATTTGTGTCAATCGATTTCTAATAGTTCATTGAGCATGTTTTTTGTTGGACATATCTCTCCAGTGTCAGAAGTGGCTTTTCGTGGAGGGATAGAATGTAAGAAATAGTGCAGAAGGTAGTCTCACRCCTGAGGAGTTTGCAGCTGCACTAATCACCAAAGATTAGGAACAGGCCTGCCCTTAACRGGCCACAGCTGTGTCCAATAAGAAGGTGAGTGCTACAAAAGAGTGGTGAGCTGGGTGAGGAGAGAGTTGGAGTTTGTTGGCTGTGCTGTGAAGAAGAMGGGGTCAGTGCTGTTAGGAGATGCCCATGAGAAATCACTGAGAAGGTAGGGAACTTTTGAAATACRATGACAAGAGRTTTTAAATTTCATTTCAATCCTGTTTTCCCATAGTTTGAATGGTTTAGAACAACTGCTGGTTTCAATCATGGTRAAGTGTTTAGTGTTACTCAAATGGTCCTTATTGAAAATGTATATTTTCCATTTTGGGGTTATGCAAATTTCTTTTTCTGTGACATTGGAAAAAGTCAAGAGAAAAGAAAAGCTTTTCCTGGCATCTCTTGCAGCCATTACAGTCAAAGCAATCTCAGTAAAAGGTTGCAACAGGCACTAAAGGAACTCTGCACCATTATTATTCCTGGAGTAAGACAGCAAAAATAGACTCTCAGACTTAGGCACATTTTGTCTTCTCTCTCCTTCTCACATGCTGAAGCTGCTGCCAAGCCCAGCTGCTGCTTTGTCTGTAACATGCACCAAGTTGATTTTTCCCCAGTGCCCCTTTGGCTGACACGTCTGTCAATGCATTGGCTATTTGCACTTCAGCCGGTAYGCTACAGTATCACTGTCACTGTCCCCCTTGCTGTGTCTTCTGCTCTCCTCCATTACTCCCACACAGCAGCAACCTCCTCCTCCCTGATATCTAAATGGATTTATTACTCTCCAACTGCACATCWTACTGTCTCATCACTTACTAACATTTAACATCCTTCTCTATTGCCTCAGAGCTGATGTTATCCCTCATTATATTCCTTTATTGTTGTTGCTTGCAAAGTCCTTTGTTCCTTTTTTTGCTCTCCCCATGCCTTTCACTAGTACTGTTTTAACTTTTCTGAATTCTTCACKATGTCAGCATTGCAGCCTCAGCTCTTTGTCAACGTGTTCTGGACTTCTGGGTCTTACGTAGTTGTTAGTGAATCTCTGGCTTATCTGGTGTTGCTAGAACCAATCACACTGCACATCAAGTATGAAAGAAACCATATTGAGAATGTTTTTAAGTAATATGAGCAAAGATACTGGAGTCCTCTGATGTGAGTATTTRTATCTTTTTCCAAAACTCATGATCATGAGCTCTGGAGTTGAATTTTCCATGCATAGTTCCACCCTGTYCCCCCCTTACCTCAATACCTTACAATTTCCTTAATTTCCTTTCTKTTGTAGTTTTTCTTGCAAAATGGTTACTCCTTTATTGAATACTTCTGCTTAAAATGCCTTCTCCATGTCTGCTGGCACTTTGTATTATCCATCAAGACTTTGTATCTGACCTACAGCTCTGCTTTCCTTTWCCACATTTACTCTCCATTAACTACATACTTGTGTCTCAGTATTTTCTCATAATCAACAGTGGTCTTGCTTTGGGGTCACTGTGGATCTTAAAGTCTTGGTCACTTAATTCTGTTTTGTAGGTWGCCTTACCTTCCTTCAAAATCTTTAGTTCTCATAAAGCATTGTTACACTGGGCTCAGAACATAAAACACTTTCAATGGCACACTAATGCACACAACAAACAATGAAAAGCTGCAACAAAAGACTTTCTTTTCAGCCTTTTTGCTTGTTTGAGCTTGGCACGGAAAACAATTTTCTTGCCTTGCTTTTTGACCTTGGGCAAACTACTCCTCTTGGCACATCTGGGGTTTTTTATTCTCTGAAATAGAGATGAAGATGCTGAGCATCTTTGCAAAGCACTTTCAGAGCTGCAAATCAAAAATAAAAGTTAAAGGTAGTTTATTTTTTTTATTCTTATCATGCTTGTTTTCCTGTGTGTCAGTCAGTGAAACAAGCARAATGTCTATTCTTAGCAGATAATAATGGTGATAGTTGTTTTGACTCATCTGAGGTTTTCTTCAGTGGCTAAGTTGCTAATGGAACTGATGCTCTGAACTCCTACAGAGTTCTCAGTTTTTTCACAGCCATGTATTTTTTTGCAACTGATGTACCGCCTCCCTTGCTTTCTGCTTGTTCTCATACAAAGTTCTTTATCTTGATGTAGAGTCTGTTTCCCTTTTTTGTGTCAAATGCAAGATTTGGCATTTGTATTGTTTGCTCTTAAGTTGCTCTGTTTGATTCACTCATCTGGAAGAATTGTCTCCTTTTTCTGTTGTTGTTTGTTTGTTTAATTTTATTTTTGTTGTTTGGAGGGTTTCTTTTAAGAAATAAATGTATACCTTTTTCGACTTGGGAAATACACTGTCTGCAATGCCACATTAAAAGACTGAAAAAGTTGCTTAGCTGTCTCCATAGCAGAACATTCCCTGAATATTTGCTGTTTGCACTGCGGGAAAGAAAGCTCTCCCAGATTACTTTTCACAGATTTCTTTTGGTTTGGGGGATGGTCTTATTTTGAACAGTGTTGCTCAGTAATATCTTTGCTTGGAAGGATGCCAAGCTCATCCAGGGCAGCACAGGCAGCTCTTCCCATTGTAGGGCTACCAATTAAACTAATGCTACCAGCTGTGTGTTCTTTTGTCTGCCCTGGACTAGGCTGTGGTATTGTGCTTCCCACTGTATCTCTCCAGCAGAGTCTGTTGTCTCCATATTAATAGTTTGGGCAAGAGAAGGGGGGCTATGAAACATTTCAGAAAAGAGAGGAACTCTGGTGATGTGAGTTATTCTCAGAAATGGGCCTTCTAGCCTTGAAAAGATGAGTGTGGGGAACACGAGTGTAATGTCTTTCATTTAGATCATGCAAAAGCATTCCRCAAAGGTGTCAAAGTATCATAATCACCAAAGCATAAGGGAAATCAGACTGCTAATCCCAAATTAGTCACGCAGCAATCTTCAGATTCTCAGTCCAGTGTCAGGTTCTCTAGATTTTGTTTCTGGGCATTGAAAGCAATGGGGTGAAGTAGGTGGGGGAAAAATAAAAATGCAAAAAGAAGAGATGGATGAGGTGACATGAAGAGGAAGAAAAAAGAGTTGTTCTTCCTGACTGGGGCAGTTTCTAAGGAGAGGAGAACTGGCAAGGGGAGGATGAAAGCCAATGCTCTCCAATGCTTAGGCCAGGAAAAATGAGATAGGAAAGAAAGTTAGACCTGAGACAGAAAGGATGGAAAACAAAAAAGTGTAAGACAGTCTGATTTACAGAGGGCACTTTTTGTCAAATATCATCAAGTTCAGTGTTTTATCCTCTTAACAAGAAAATTACCCTGGTTTCTTTTGAGCAGGTTCAAAAAACGATAAATGCTGATGCTCAAGATTTTAACAGATTTTGTTGGTGGTGTTTTTTTTCCTCCAGCACTTTTATACAAACTTCCATAGAACACAGAATTATTGTAAATCCCCATGATTTTATCAGGATGCTATCTTCTGATAAAATTATATTTAATTTTATATTAAGCTGCTTTAAGACTCWGCCTTATTGTTTCCATATAATTGCTGCTAAGCAGCAATTGTCTGCTGTGCAGCAGGCAAGCTTGATATTGAAAGGGTATCAGAGAGCATGTGCTGCCTAGTAACTCTTCAAACAGCTGGTTAAGGAAATAAAAGACCCAGAAACAGTGCAAGAGTGAAGGAACAAAGTAAGAGACAAAGTTGTCATTGTATACTGAGGTAATATGYCCTTTATAAATTAGATAATCAAGTGGAATCTAGCAGTGGAAATGGAAAGTTTTCATTTTGCTGAATGGATGAATGGAAATTGCTCATGCAACACCTTGAGCAAGGATGCTGGCAGCAGACGAGATTTGGCTTGTGTTGGTGGGAGTTCAGTGCAAATTAAAGAGAATATTTTGGAGGCRTTCTTGAAATCTATGCCTGTGTTTCTTTGCATTTCTTATTTTCCAATAGACTACATTACCTTTGCAGACAGACATCCCTGTTGAGATGCCAGGGCTCTAGAGGTCAGTTTTGTGATGTGTATCTAGCCTTTTCTCCAGTGAATGTCACTGCCTAGCCTTAACTGATTTCAAATTTCTTTCCCTGCCCCTTTTCACATTTTAGTGCACATTTCAAACCTTTCTGCAACAGTGYTGCCTGGCTCAGCCTCCTTTTTCCAGATCTATCAATACTACATCCTTTTYTGACATCTCAAACACAGACACTCTGAAAACATTCTGTGCATTTTGGGGAGTATATTCAGGTTTACATCCTAACAGACATGGCATATAAAGCCGATCTTCAGCTGAAGATTTGTGCCTGTGTAACTGCTTTAAAATGGTGGGATGGTTCTAAATGTTTTTTTTTAATGTTTGGGCTTCTTGAAAAGCTGAGAACCATTATTTGTCTGAGACAAAGCCTGAGTRCAACTGTTGAGTGCCAGGTAAAAACCAGATTTAAAAATCAATTGAAAAAAAAATTGAAATCAGATTGAAAAAGTATAGGAAGTTGTACTCCTCTTTCTCTGCCTGATGTGCTAACCTGGCAAGACACATATCCTCTTTGTGCCTCTGTAGAATCAAATGGAAGCGCTAAAGGTTGGCAAGCAGGAAAAAGTAARTAAATCAGGACACTTGTCCAAAAAGAGAACTTGTGGAGCCTTCTTTCTGTTTGGTGGCCTTTGTAAGCTGTGGTTCTTTCAAGCCCTCTAACTGAATCCCGCAAACCATGGCATCAAAATACCTTTCATGTATAAATCTTGCTTCCCTCCAAATTTGGGAGACTTGTAGTTCATTTTTTMAAGGCTCAGATGAATTATTGCATTTTAATGTGATGGATTTAACTCTACCATAATTGGTAAAGCTTGTGTACAGGAAGATATCTGACCCAGAAAAGGCTCTCAAATGTTTTTCAATATTAAAAGTTCCAAGAGTRGTTGTGGTGTTTTGTGCAACAGAGATGCAAATGTGCTTTCTGGTAATAGWTTTTAGATAGCAGAAACTTGGATTATTTTTCCCAAACAAAAAAATCCCAAGGCTTAGAAAGCACAGCTGCTAAGGCTCAAACACAAGTTTGTTTTACAGTCAGGACAAACTAAAATCCCTTAAAGGTTAATTACAAGTGAGTTTAAAATAGTGTTAGTCAGAATTGTGTATAATGTAATGGCAAGAGGGAAATTTTTACTAACGTTTACAGAGAAGATGTAAATGAAGTGGAATTCTCTAACCTTAKCTAAAAAAGGAACAGGATAGACTCTGTTATCTGCATTGCAGAGGAGAATATTCTTTRAAATTCAGTCAATAATTTCCCCTCCCCCCACTTTATCCTTATTTCCTTCTGAAGGGTTTTCAGGATATATTAAAMATGTGCTGTCATTCTTCTAGAAATAATTCAGCTCAAAGTCTGGGATGTACCATTGTGTTATGAAGGAAAAATAATTTGCGAGAGCAAAATTGCCATTCAAAAGTGACTAAAAGGATTTATTAGAAATTTGAGACCAATCTCACTTGATCATGGATCTCATAATCACATTTCATTCTTCTTCTTGCATCTGAGATTATGAACACCAAACAGAAAGACCTGTAGTTCATCTGTTTAAACTTCTTGTGACTTTTCATGGCTGTTTTCCTGTGAATACGTTATCTTTCTGCARTGTACTCATGCGTGGTTTGGGGAGCATTTAAAGATGACAGACAAAAAAAAATTGCATTTTGGGAGGGAGCAGAAAATCACAGTGAAAGAAATGCAGATTTTGACCTTATTCCTTACCCTTTGCAACCGACAATTTGCATRCTATGGTCCCTCAGTCTTCCTAAGCACCCTGAAGCTCAGAAAGGATTTGACGAGCAGCCAACAGCATATTCCCAAAATGAGCAAGAAATAATAGCTTATATTTCCAAAGCTACATAGAAGCTGCCTAATATACATTTATAGGGGCTCAGATGTTTTGACCCTTGAATCAGATGTTTATCCTGGTTTGGATGTGGATTAGTACAAGTAGGRACAATGACTTTCTGGAATGCATTAATAAATCCAGTAGTACTCTCTTCGTTACTACTGTATGCAGAAAACCTGAGACTCCTATGGATTACATTTTTTTCCCTGCCCTCTGACCTGACTCTATGTTCCTGGCCATTTGGATAGAATGGGGAATAAATCTGAGTATTCTTCCAGGGAGCCTGTGATTCATCTRGTGGTAAATTGTACAGGCTCCAAAAGAGAAAAAGAAGATAAAAATGTTTCTGTGAAAAGACTGTATTCACCTTCAACAGAAATCGAAGGAAAGCAAATTTGGCCTAACTGTATGGAACCCTCCTGGTGACAAAGTCCTTGGAGCATTTTCAAAACATAGAGCAGATGCATAGGGTAACAAACTGTTTATAGTCTCCATCCCAAATCAGAGATATCAGTCATAAGAGGTTTTCTTCCCCAGGTTCACATTCAGATAAATAGCTTGGAGGCATTACAATGCATGGGTAATATGTGGAAAACATCCAGGAGCACAGAGATTGAAATGATGTCAGCTTTGAGGAGGACATCCAGCGGAACGACGCTGAGGTGTGTGGCTGGCCCATGGGACCGTGATTCTGGGAACAGCGTTCAGATCTAATTTTTGTTCACTCGGCATCATCTCAGTCAAACACTGCTACTTTTCTGGAAGGAGCCTGGTAGTTTCTAAATTACAGAACCTTAAAAGAACTGTAGAATACGTGTCTGGTTATTTAAAGGGATCCTAGTCACTATTTATGCACAGCATTTAGCATTTTCAAAAACATAGTGTTAACAGTTGGTCTGACTTTGTTTAACCAATTGAAGTGGGAGCAAAATTGGATTGCTATCCAAGTCTTTGGAGATCCTACACTACTTTTTTTTGGTTTGGCTCATCAGTTCATAGTAGATGAGGGTGATGTGTTGTGTTTTGCTATTARAAGAACATGGGAGAAATAAKAAAGAAAATTCTCACTTTCATATCAATAGTTAAAACTCAGTAGTCCCTTTTTTTTTGGTGCATCTTATTTATTCATACATTGGTTTTMCAACTTGCTCTTATTTATAGATTWTTTTTGGTGKTTTTTTTCTACATTACATTATTTAAGGACCTACCATTGTTTCCATTTTAGAGAGAACTCATTTTAGGGACACATTTGTTACCATGGCCATTTAAATTCAGCTTTGCTGGAAATGCTTGTACAAGCTGATAGCCTAGATGTAAATTATTTATTTCCAATTCAGATGGTTGTGCTCTTTATTTAAAAAAAATAGCACACTAGCCACAAAATTACGTTTTTTAATTTTCTTTAGATGCCTGCCAAACTAGCAAGAGTTTTTACTCKAAAAGATTGCTTTTTTGTTACTGGCAATTGGCCCACCAGCACTGAAAATTCAGGAACTTTCCATTTTGAAAAAAAAGACCAAGATAAGCTGGAGAGTTAAACATAATGCTGAGTACATGCCAGCATGTGCTATACATGCTGTATATATGTATATAAAATGGTGAAGCATTTTAAGTCATTTTACTGATATTCTTCAAATTCTCTCTATGAAATGTTGGAAATAATGTGATCAGTTTTATTCCTTTAGCTGATGAAGATGCAGTTGTTCAGAACATCTGCTACATGGTTATTAGAAGAGTGAACTAATATTTGGACAACTTCTGTTTAAATGTAGCTTGAATCAGTATTTTAGAAACACTATTGCTGAGCTTCTGCTTTTCCTTTGTTAAATTTGCTATGGAGCTGTGCACAGGTCCATCTGAGTTTGGCATTTCTACAGGGCATGACTGGGGACTTTATAGACACAGCAATATTTTTTATTTCTCTACTTGATGGCAAACTAATGTTCCTTGATCACATTGGCAGCAGACTAAACACCAGCTTGGAGATACAACCGACCAAGGAGGTTGTAATAAATTAAATTGCAACAGAGTTTTGAATGCCAAGATAGCATTCATGTGTGTGTGTGTATGTGTATATATATATATGAATATGTGGGTTTTTTAACATACATGGGGCAAAACAAAACTTGGATATTTCAGGCTCAGGAAAGGAATGCAACCAGGATCTCAAWTATGTTTGAACTATAGCTTTTAGTCCATTGGTAAGATACATTTGGAAGATTTGGGACACTAGTAACAGGATTTAATAGAGCTGGTGTTACTGAGGGAGATAAAAAGTCTTAACAAAGTATGTAGACCTCAATCTTGTGTTTTTAACCAGTGAACTCTTCTGCTGTAGACAACAAAAGTTCTTCTTGGCTGAGAAATATTTGAATGTCATAGATGATATTTTTACATATTATATAGGCTTTACTTTGTGTGTATATGCTGCAGAAACTATATTTCTGTTCAAAGAATAATCCAGTCAATCTGACTCAGAGGTGAACTCTCAATTCAGGCACTGATTTTCTAGAAAAAGCTGCCTCTGAGATATTGTCCCTTCTCCAGCAGCTGTTCTGTGTATKAACTAGGCTCTAAGAGTGCTGGAGTAAGGTCTATTTTAGCATAATTAAGTGCATATTGTCCCTGTCCAGCCAGCACAATTCTCATAAGCATATCATGGAAAAAAGAGATGCCCAGGGAACTTCAGTCCTGAGGCTGTTGTARCAAATGTGATGCAGTGTTAAGGGAGAAGGTTTTCATCCTTCAGTTTGTTTGCCAGCATTAAGATTTAGTCCTGTGGAGCTGAATGTTCCATGCTGTTTTCTTCCTCTTCATGTTTCAATAAAAAATTTCATAAAAAGCATGTCTCACACTTCATGGCATTACAGGGAGTGGTTATTGACTGTCTGAAAGTGTGCCTGGAAATTTAGACATTTTCAAGCAATTTCTAGAATGCATTTCGACTTGGCTATATTTTCAGAAGTCAGGCTTCAGAAACTGGTGGGTCACACCACATATTTTATCTGAGAAAGTGACATCAGAGGCAAAAACCTTAATATTTTGTTCAATTAGGCTTTTGCAAAATCTAACATTTATTTTATTAATATAAATTCTATCAATATCTAACAATATATCAACAGAAAATAGTTTTTCTCAAGCTGTAGCATTCTCACTGGGATATGCAACCTAGATATTGCAGTCATTGGTAAAGGAAAACCATATCAAGAAAGAGATTCAGTATCTCCCTAAAAATTTAACTTGACGAGCCTTTTATCTTTGTTGAAAGTGATGATAAAGGACTGTAACAAGCAGCATAAAAGCTGAATASTTAAGATTGTTTTGAAATGTTCCAAATTTTAGAAACTTTTGAGATACCAATAATTTTTTGTCCCATTATCAATCATATTTTATACTTTCCTGAAGAAGAATACTTGAAATCGTCAAAAATGTATTACCTTTAGATTAAAGTCCAGAAGCTGAGATGTGTTCAGTGTGTAACAGAGAGAACACTTTATCCTAAGCCAAAACACTTTGAAATCTCTGTGTGGGAATGCTCTCACTCTCCCATATTTATCTGCACGAAGGAATTCAGAAGAGCTCCAAGGGACCAAGCCTCAGCAGCAGCCTCAGTAGGGCCTGGAAATACACCCTTCTATGTTCCAGATCTCTCTCTCAATGAAAACAATGCTCTGGCTTTAGGAGAAGGTGGTTCTCAGCACTCCTGACCGCTGGTGCTGTCCTTTGGCTTCAARGCCAATCTCCATATGGGCCTGATGTAGAACTCCATTCCTCACGCTGTAAATATTCCCATTGAGATCAATAGGTGTCTTTGCAAAGTAAAATATTACTCACGGTGAGCAAGAGTCATATGATGTGAGACAACAGRTCTGGCACTAAAATATGTATTTATATTTTTAGGTGAAAATATTCTCACATRTGTGTTTCTTGTTTTGGCCTGCACCTGTTGTGTGTGCAGAACAGTCCTGCAGAAGAAATAATTGTACAGTTTAGTATTAGATATTCATATGGAAACACATATTGGTTTTTACCATCCCTTTACTCATTTACATGTGTAAATGCAGGTTAACTGCTTGTGTAATTTTGCCAGTGAAAAACTGACTGTTTCAAAATTTAGCCTTGGTTGTGTTCTGGGGAATTATGCTACAAGTCCATATTATTTCTTCATTCMAGCTCTCCAGCCTTTTAGAAACATAGTATAACCACTTGACTCTGATTCACAGGGTAACCCTTCAAAATCGCAGACCTAATGATTATAAATTGCTTTGATATTTAGTGATTGCATCAACATTGTTCATGATAAACACCATTTTATTAATGTGGATGTCACTGGCATTGTACTTAAGGCTGTCTACTGTAACTAATAGGACCATTAGTTAGTTTTAAGGTGTTATATTTTGCAGTCAACTTCATGTCTTTATTAAAGAGGTGAGGAAAGTAAATGTACAGAAACTGTTCACTGAATTTTGAAAGCATTTTGCTATTTGTAAGACTAGCTTGGGGGCAAGGGGAAGATTGTTTGTCTTCTAAAGAAAAAGAAAAGTTTGTGAGATATATACATYATATATACATATATATACCTCTTAAATCCCAGAATAGACTTTTTTCCCTTGGACAAGTTAATGCACATAATGCTATTCAGTTGTCTTCAAAAGTTGTCAGYAAGCCTGACCTGTTATTTCAAGTTTTCCCTGTATAATGCTAAGATGCTATTATTCATGRAGCTGTTGTGCTAGACTTTGAGGAGTGCTTATCTCCTTGGGTGGTCATGTTAATTCCATAGCCAAAATCAGTTCTTAGTGGTTTTGAGAAGATCCAGTGATGGGTCTCATTTCTAAGGGAAAATTCATTTCTGGATAGGCTGGACAGGACAGTCTTCTAGCTTAGACCACAAGAAACSTCAAAGTGAATAGGGTAACTTTGGGATTTTGATGAATTTTATATCTGGATTATTCACTGTGAAAAATACACCCATATTTTCCTTGCTTGGACCTGCTGTGTTTCAACTCCCAGTGTATTTTGACARCAAAACTGGCCGTGTGCACTGAACCGCTCTCACTCCCGATATCTCTGTRTTTTCTTACAGCCTGTGACCTGATGAACCAAGGCATCCTGGCCCTTGTCAGCTCCATTGGCTGCACGTCAGCAGGATCGCTGCAGTCTCTGGCTGATGCTATGCACATCCCTCACCTCTTCATCCAGCGCTCCACGGCAGGAACGCCGAGGAGCGGCTGCGGGCTCACCAGGAGCAGCCGCAACGATGACTACACGCTCTCCGTGCGGCCCCCCGTCTACCTAAATGATGTCATCTTGAGAGTGGTCACAGAATATGCCTGGCAGAAATTCATTATTTTTTATGATAATGACTATGGTAAGTATTTATTTATCAGGGTGATTTTTGTCAAATCCATAATCCTGTTGAAAATTGTCGTATTACGGCTTTATAGTCTTTCCAATAGATTATGTTTTGCTTCTGAGCATTTAYGGTTCTGGCACCATTTTACAGCACCTCAGAGAAATCTATTTCTAAAATCTATCAACATTTACAGGTTTATTTGATAATGTCTTTGTTCRAGTTAGCTGATAAATTAAGAACTTATGTGGTTTTCTATTCTACCCATGTTTATGAAGCATAAAAGTTTTTAGCCAGCTCTCTTGTTTTTTTGAACAGTAGGAACAGAAAATGACAATTCAAGATGCAACATGTAAGCTTTGCATTCTGTAGATTTGTTTGTTGTGTGGCGAATCTCTTGTGTTTGTTGGCATATACTTTCTGGCCAGAATCTGAAGCAATGGTGAATGTAGGTCAGAGGTTTGGCAAGAACAAGGTGCTATTCATAAATATAAAACATGTAGAAAAAAGTTCTCAAGAGTGAAGAAGTTGAGGAGGAGGAGGGYTTGGACAAGATAACATTCCCTCTGTTTTGAGTTCATTCAGTGTTCCTCAAAGGTGCTGAATTGGTGGTTTTTGTGTGATAGAGTAAGTGTGACACAGATGGCGGTGTCACAAGACTGCACCATCCAGCTTGGTGAATCAGCCAATTTTGGCCCAAATATTTTCTACAGCTGACAGGAGAACTGGAAAGATTTCTCCAGAAGAGGCTGCATTATCTAACAAATTTAMCTATCTTTATTTCTGTGAAAAATTGCTTTGCAACCAGACCTGTTTTCTTCAGATGCATCCAGTATTCATAAATAATCCCGACTGGCTTGGATGAGCATTTTAAAACTYATGTTCAAAGTTTAATCTTTAAGTTATAGAAAAATGCTCACTTCAGCAATTTACTGTGTATAATATCTGGTTCATTCAGGTCAGATGTTATTGATTTTTGTTCCCTGCCTACCTAATAAATTCTTAAATTAGAAGACTAGAAAGTGATGAATAGGAGAATTCTTCTCTATAACAAAGCAGCACCTAAAAGCACCAGCCATGGGATAAGGAACACAACACAAAAACCCCTAAAAATAAAAATAAACAAAAAACCCTGAAAATCTCACAGCAGAATATTTTTGCTCASAAGTTATGAGTGTTTGTATTTAAATGCCAGGTACCTATGAAGACAACTATAAACTTTTMATTTAAGGGGTATCTTTTTGCGTGTATTTTTGAGTTCAAAAGCCTCAAGCAAATTTTATAATTAATATCTTTGAATAATTATATTTGAACATGCTGGGTTTAAATTATTCAAGTTTCATTATTTAATTTAAAAATACAGTTCAGACACCATGCAATTTTGTCCTTGATATCTGGGTGAGAACTTCATAATGGTGCGACTTGCGTAACACAGATGCCAGCCAGCCTGCAAGGAATTGGTTTCAGAGCAATTGCTCATTCAGTGACACAGCATCCTCAGATGTGTCCTGTTGCAAATATTTAGACTCTGTACCAGGCTCTCTGGCATTCAGAACTCAGTAGTCAACAAGTAATGCCATACTAACCAAGACAAGCTGGTAATCTGACTCTGATTAGTGATCATCATCCAAACATCAGGAAAAGGTGCAAAAACCCCCCAACATTCTGCATTTAGTATATACTGAGCAGTCTGTCCCCTTTCTAACCATTTGTGTGACTTGGAAATTTTTTTTGGGGGGGTGGGGGTAGGTTGCTTTTTTTGGGGTGTGGGATGTGTGTACRTAGTTTGGAATTAATACCACGGATAAAATGATTTTAAATGTAAGCTGATCTTTAAATTAACCTGTGACTCAGAGTAGAGCTATTAGCTGTGCAATGGTATGTTTCTTTAGGCAGTATCAAGCTAAATCCTTGATTTCAACAGCTACCCTAGGGCAGCAAGCAATTTCTGTGTTCTTTTGCTTCCTACTGTTTCTTTATGAAATTTTATAAGGATTTTATAACGATGCTGATTTCATTGATGGTTTCCCCCTCCATTTTTAATAACAAACAGAGCAGAACTTTGAGATCACCATGTCTAACCTGAGGCCTCTCATTCTTTTCTTTGATCACTGGCTCTCCATTTCTTTTTCTTGCTCATACTGGAATGCCCCTCTAATCCTTTGCTACCCTGCTTCAGATGAAACCATTAGGTTGCACCGTTAGGTTTCAAAACCTCTGCGTTTTGCCTGTTCACAATCCTTTTACCCAGTTTTTGATCTATGACAGCAGTTTTTCACAGACACATGATGACTTTATTAGTAGCCCCTTGAGAGTAATCTTGCCACATTGTTATAAATATTAACAAATTATATCACTTTCTCCCCTTTTCCTGCTATTTTACTGATAAGCTAAAAAAATTTCTYATATGTTAGCAGTTTGCGTTTTCTCTTGATGGATTCTCTATTGATGAAAGAAGARCTAGCACAGAGGGAGGGACACAGAAATTAATGGTATGAAAAGAGGAACTGGAATCACTTTTTAGTGGATTACAGAGTGGATAAGTCTGAATTTAGTGTTTACCATGCTTTGAGCAGCAGGTTGGATAGKATAATATACTGAAATTTCATCCAACTCTAATAATTCTGTGATGTTTGAGAAAGCCACTCTTTAGATGGGTCTCTGGATGCGAAATATTTTTACAGAAGAAAGCTATCCAAGCATCAGTTTGAAATTTTAAAAAGAGAGTTGGCCCAAGAACTCCAGAAGACCCTGAGAAAGGGAACGTGGCCATTAGCTTCTGTGCCTATTTTAGAAAGAAGTCAAGACTAGGCATGCAGATGTGGGGCGGAGGTCCAGGAATAATTGATCTCTTTGGTCAGCATCAGTGCAGCTAAGGGTGGTTGCTATTTCCTCTGGGAGATCCCAGTCCCATACCTCAGCTTCCCTGAGAGCTTCTGCTAGAGTGAGACTTATTTATTTTCTCAGTTCATACAGACCTAAAATAAAAATCTTGCTAAAATCTTTGCTCAGTATAACTGCTTGCAGCAGTTATTATTAGACATTTTAATAGAACATTTTGTATTAAACATTAAAGTARGTGGGAGTTTGATACCTGCGTTAGAATTGATTTCATATTAGGAAGAGATTATTGATATGGTCTGCCCAGCTGTCTGCAAAACTGACACCTGTGCAAGCAGCAATTTCGTGCCCTGGTGATATTTTTCATGTGCAGCAATCATTCCTTCTCAAAGTGTGTATCATAACATRAAGTGGTGTCTCCATAGCAGTAAATGACACTTGACAAATAATGGGAATATAGATTCTGGTGTGTGTTCTTTTTTTTTTTGTGTCTCATGGTTTCCATGTTTTTCTAAGTTAGAAAATGTGAAAGCACTAATAGACGGATTCCAGCAACTATCAGCATTTCACTGCTTTCCTTTCCAATAAATTATTTTGCATCATCATTTAATTTAATTATTTAAACCAAAATACTTAAGTTGTATTACTGAAATTATTTCCAGAAATAATTTTGCTCTGTGGAAGAAAATGGGCTTTTCATATTTGAAACAAATTTTCCTACAGTAAAATTAGGATCTTATCCAAAGTACATACTGCGCTAAACCAGTTGCCTTGCRCATTTCATATAAGCTGCAAGCCTTTATGTGTCAGTTTATCAAAATCAAARGTTTTAAATCCTATCAATACAATTGCTTTTGAATTTTGTCTTGGAGTCTATCATAGATTGCTTTTCATTTTCAGAAAATTTTTTATAATGGAAATGTTTTCTGCCGATCTGAGAACAATATCCCCTATGTTGATCCTACTTAAAAATCTGAAATTCTAATTTTGAATGTAAGTAGATGCGTATATTCAGTTTTACTGTTTTAACACTACTGTACTAACGTCTAAATCTTAGAAACGTCAAGTCTACTTAAAGGTTCTTTACTGATAAGCAAAGTTAAGTCTTCAAAAGAAGCAATTCTTTCTTAAAGTCATAACTAACTGGATGTTGTAAAAGTGATGTAGAAATGCATTTCTGAAATAATCGACATCTAAGTTTTCAAGTTATGTTTCTTTTCTAAGAAATTTGAAGAGAGGCCGACTATTTTATGACATAACAAATGACACCTCGGTAATTGTAAAAAACCTTATTTTTCTACTGTTGTCTTTGTTAKGCGAAGTAAAGACTCCAGAAAAGCCATAGTCTTTTCTAAGTGGTAGAGCCCCCCTAGTAACAAATGTAAGGCCAACATACAGTAGGAATCAATGAGTGGGAATGCGAGAAAAAAGAATATCTTGAAGTGAGCAGGTTTAGGTGATATTTGCTGTATTTAATTTACTATAATTGTATTTTTAGTGTATTAATTCAGACGAACTCTTGAAAATCAGAACAAGTTGTCTTTTCCCTAATCCTTGCCTTCTGCAAGCATGATCGAGAGCAAATGCCAGTGCTGTCATTCCCTTTGTATTCAGTGTATTTTGTTCCTTCTGGTAAAACAAGTTAGGGCCTGTCCAGGACATGAAATCTGATTTTGTTTAGGAAAATTTAATAGATGGATATTAAAAGCATTCAAGAACAATTCTGCACTTCTTCAAAGGCTGTTAAAGAGAGTCTTCTTGCAGAGATAAAGAGTGGGCGGCATGAAATGCAGCAGAATTATGCAGTAGACTGATGCCTTTCTCAAACTGCTATTAAAATTACTATCCACACAGTATGTAGAAGCCAAATCATTTAAGCAGCCAAATCAGCTCCTACTCGCTTCATTYTTGACTGCTCAGCTCAACGTGTAGGATCGCTGTGCAGAGGGGGTTTGTGCATCTCCTCCTCACAAGCAGATGTGAGACTGGGAAGCTCCTCCTCTTGTCTGAATTCCTCCTTAGAAGCATCAGCACCCTTTCAGTGAAGGCATTTTGAGATTGGACAGTGTAAATGTATAACTTATCCCTTTGGAAATTGCCAAGTTTGGATTTATGAAAAGAACCACTGCCATCTGTAAACATTTTGAGCAAGTTTGCCAAGTTATTAATATTTATGGTTTCAAGTTAAAAGCTAGAAAAATGCAGTTTGAAACAGCAAATCCTACCTGATCCACAGACTTGGCCCATGACAGCACCCAGTCACAACATGAAAAAGACACATTTAATGGAATGAAATAGTCATTTGAGACCAGAATGTGTGAGCCCTGGCCATATGGACTGAGTGATTGAGCTGCAGTCCTAGCATACTGTTGGGTTTTATCTCTGTGGTCTATCAACAAGGGAGAAGCTTTTGCAATTTGTGTTTTACTCTTGGGCAGTTTACAGCTCACTGTATTTTCCAGGAAAAAAATGTAGATACTTTTCTGTAGTAGTAAATTCTTTATGAAGAAACCAGTCAATCATTGCAAGAACATAGTTGTGAATCTCGTGCAATTTACAGTGTAGGTATCTCTGCATTTCTAAGATGAAAGACAGAAAGTCAAGCTGTTTGGAAACATTTATATTTAATGTTTTGTTGCTGCTAAAGTAGATAGATTCTGCAAGCTTCCTCTTGAAAGGCTGAGGGAATAAGACTTTATCTGGAGAATTAATTTTATCTTCATCCTTATTCTTTTATTGTGGTGATATTAATATTTTAAAACTCTTCTGTACTTTTATTAAAGGAAAAAAAATTCTTTTTTTTTTCTTTTAATATAAAATAAAAACCCCACTTCTCTTTCCTGGTTTTTGGCCTAACCTTGTGGATTTCGTCCCAGCATGCTTTTGATATGCAGCCATCACTGGAGATATATAAAATATTTACTGATTCCAGAACTAAGATGTCTTTCCTTACAGTTTTTTGACCTTCCAACTAACACTGCAAATATTTGGCAATGGATATTTGCCATTCCCTTAGGYGTTATTTTAATTTTAACTTTTGTAAAGAACAGAGTAAAAGCAAGCTTTAAGGCTRTGAAGGGGATTTGCTCTGTGAGGCTAAAGGAGACATTTCCATAGGAAACAGAAGTTGTTGAAGAAGTAGTTGTCAAGACTTGGCTGGAGCAGAAGGGAGGAAGTTAGCAGTAAGAAAGACTTTAGTGGACTTCTGTCTTGAAAACTTTCTCATGGATCTCCCTTCTTGCTCCTTTATCAAATACAGGGGTTTCAAATTATTTCTGCAAAAGGAAAGGATGAAGGCAGCAGTGTGAGGGACCTGGCCAGTAGAAGGTGTCTCAAACTCAGTCTGAGAGACGATCTTGGAGAAAGAGACAAAATAGAATCTTAAGGAGAGAGCAGTAACATTTGTATTACTGAGGAGTTCAKCCCAAGTAAACAAGTCTGTGAAACTATGAAGATGAAAGAGCATTATCCCCATCCCTACCCCAGAAAGGCAGTAGTTTTCAAATAAATTTGAAAATTTGTAATTGTAGTGCTGTTCTTGGAAGATCCCAGAAAAACAGGGAGTATACCTGAAATCTGAAAGGCTAAGCTGCTTGCAGAAAGGCTACCTCCTGCATTTTAAGAGGGGTGATATTCTGAGATGATGCCCATCTCTATGTATGGGCCCCAAATTCCTCGCATTTCCTTTAAAACCAGTATAAAATAAGTGATCCTGTGGATCACTTTGCTGCACACGTTTTSCAGAAATAAATATGATGACCACTGACATAGATGTGCTTGAAACCATAACATTTTCTAATCGTTTTAAGTTTTAATGCAAGTTTAATAAAGACTCATAAAAGAATCATGCTCTCTTTAATCGATTGCAAATGCTTATAATTACCCTGAGGCTGTTTTCAGCTGCTTGATGACTATAATATTCTCAAGTCTGTCTCCAGACAGTCTTAAAACTGTTTATTACTCATCTGGCTCTTTGCCAGCTTCCCGTACTCATTTGCTTCACTGTGCCTCAATAAACATGTAATTAATTCAAGCTTATTACTGAACCTTTTTTTTTTCCGTTAGTATTTATTACGTCATTCACATAAGGAAAGGAGCATTAATTTTCATCTGTGTAACTTTAGTGTTTCAGGTGAGTACTTCTGTCACAACWTGCATTTGCTGCTTGACTTTACCACTGCCAATTGAGTATATCATTAGGGTGAGTATATCATTTAGGGTGACCCTAAAATGATTCAACTTCTGAATTATTCTATAAAGTTTCTTTAGTGGAAGAGTGGGCATGCTTCTACTTTTCAGCCACAGAACACTTGGAGGAATGTATTGCAGGAACTATAAAGGAATATGTCAGAAGATAAGAGAGTGTTTGTCACTCCCTCATGTTGCAGGCCTTAGGGAAGGGATGAGTCAAGTGTCCAAAGGTTTTGCCTGGCAGTTCCRTCTTGTGTTAGCAAGCTGGGGCCAGAATAAAACTGTGGATGTTTTCCCAATATCTGTKCAGTGGGAAAACTCTGTAAATGCGGTGTTGAGGTTTTGCAGAGGTACAAGATTTCATTTGTAGATGCAGCCTGCATCTTAAATAAATCAGAACAGTGATTTATTTAAAGAATAATTGAATACCTGAAGCTTGTACTGATATCTGCCACTGTTTGCTAAGTATTTTTCAACTCTCAAGACATTGTTCTGTCTTCTCAGAAGTATTAAAATTAAGTTTGTAAGTTTATGATTTGGCAGCTAAATAAATGAACAGTAAYCAAATTAGGAAACTTTTGAGAGAAGTAATTTTTGCACATTGAATTGATGAAATTATATCACCATTAGGGAAAAAAAAGCATAAATTTGGCAAAACAACATCGTAAATGTCAATTAATATAATAAATTGAAAAGAAAACTTGTCTCTGAGAGTTTTAACCAGTCAAGAAAAAAGAGCAAGYAGAGAGACAGGAAAGAGCTAGAAAATATTTATAGCAGTATTCCTAAATCTTAGCTTATCAGCTTCACTTTTGTAGGTTATGTTCTTCACAGCACCAGTTTCCTCATAAAATGTTCCTCTTTCTATACTGTAAAGTTTTAATCAACTGGCAGTGTTGTTTAGGAGGAGATTGATGCAGAGTCAGAGAACAGTTTGTCTTAAGCAGGTTTATAACACACATGCAATCATGGAATGGCTTGGGCTGGAAGGGGCCTCAAGAACCATTCAGCTCCAATGYCCTGCCATGGGCAGGGACACCTCCCCTAAACCAGGTTTCTCAGAGCCTCATCCAACCTGAYCTTGAACAGCTCCAGGGATGGGACATCCACAGCTGTGGGCAASCTGTGGCCGTACCTTACCACCTTCAAAATCAAGACTTTATTCCTAATGTCTAATCCAAATCATCCCTCTTTCCTTTTGAACTCATTACTCCTTCTCCTATCACTATAGTCCCTGGGGTGGAATCCCTCTCTGACCCCCCTGTAGCCCCCCTTCAGGTACTGAAAGGTTGTTATGAGATCTTCACACAAGCTTCTCTTCTGCAGGTTGAACCCCAACTTTCTCAGCCTGTCAAATATTCACAAATTATTTACTGCAAGGACATTCTCTTTGTTGTTGTTTACTCTATCTCCCTGGAAGGGGATGCACAGTTCCACATGCTTATGAGAAGCAACACGTAGTAGCAGTGACTTACAGGGAGAGCTGGTCAATTGTACAGACTTATAAAAAAAAWATATATATATCTTTGCTATTTAATRAAGTCTTTTATCTACACAGAAATATAAAGCTCTGTCGAACAAGATTTACACATAATTTTTTAAGTTTCATGTGACCTGAAGGCACTAGGCAGGGAAAATCCATTTCTTTGCAAGAGGTTATTTCACTCAAAGGCAACCCATAGAAGCCTTTTGGAAATCTCTAATGCAAACTGTAGTCAAAAGGGAATTGAATGAAGAGATAGAAAGCAGGTTATATAGTCAAAAGTACATGGATAGAATATATTGCCATGTCAACCTTTCATGAGTGATCACAATCTGACTTCGTTTCTATTTTTTAAGAAGTTAGAGTAACAGCAGATACTCTGAAGGATTAGTTCTAGCTTCATTCTTATTTATCTTTTTTATTCTTTGCTTTTTTCCTCTTTCTTTCCAGTCAAAACAAAAGGGCAAAAGAAAGCTAAAGGAAGCATCTTGTGTCAACCCTCAGTAAGGTTCAAAACTGAAGTCATGCGGGATTTGACAACTGCAAATGTTCATATCTTTCCCCCAACACARACTCAGCTGCTCAAGACTATCTGTATTGGTTTTGATTATTTAAAGGATAATTTATAATAACTCAATGTGACACAAAAGTAGTTTGACACAAAATTACATTTGAACCAACTTTTAAAATAGGGATTACATAGACATTTCATTTAGTGCTAAAATTGTTCATATCAAACAACAGAAATTGGAATTACCTGCTTGTATTTTAACTTGAAATGGAAAGATCTTCAAAAAAAGAAAAAAGTATACAAGAGYTTTTTTTCATTTTTCTCAGTTCAGTGACACTAAAAAGTTTGAGACAAATTGTTTTCTTCTTTTTTATGTGCAAAATTACAGAAAATTGCAAATAAACGGGGAGAAGACCTCAGTCATTTGTGCCATTTACAAATGTTCAGTTTCTCCCAAGATATATGACCACTTCTTAAGATGCAGAAATTCTGATAATATAAATGAGATTTTATATATAATTAAGCATTTGGGCTTGAATTTACTTCTTGTGAGTTTGAGCTACATTCACTGAAGTTAGATCATCCAGCTTGCTCAGGTAGCTGGTCCTTCTTAGTTCCAAAATGATAATATGAAAGAGCTGGGATGATTTTTTTTTTGTAATTACTTTTAATTTGGMGGTACAACAAATTGCATATAAGGTGATTAATGAGAGGGAATCCTACTGCTGTGAAAGTAAAATGAAGTACTGTTACTCAATCATCCTGCTAAGTTCTTGTTTTCCTCTGTCTGGATCTTGACCATGTTAATAGAAATCAACATGTGCAGAGGAATGCAAACACTTTGCACAAGTCTTTACAAAGAGCAGGGGCGCCATAAGARTCCAACTGAAGCTGCACACCTCCCTAGAGTACAGGGCATTACCACAGTTAATAGTTGCTGTCATGTTAGCCAGTGTTGTGGAAGAAGGAAATCACTGTGGTAGATTGTAAAGCTGTTCTTGATAAGAATTTGAGCAGTGTTATTTGTTATACAATGGCTTTTCTCATCATCTGTACAAATAAAGTGGTCTTTTGTGCAGATCAGCCGGTGAATATTTATGGCAGGCACATTCACCTTTACCACCACAGCTGAATCAGTTGGTATTTATCAGCCAGATACTCTGAGGAGAATGTTCTCACATCTGAAATGCCATCAGAGGGAGGATGAGCTAATGACTGTAAGCCAGGCTTGAGATAACAGAAGTGCACAGTGAGGGCCTTGTGATTTAGGTGGAACACAATGATACAGGTGGATGGATTAATTTATTACCATTAGTGAATAGTGCCATCTTTCTCATCTCCTGATAATAGTGTGAACTGAAAAAAAAATGTGTGAACTTTGCATCTACTTGTAGGTGTTTCTTTTTAATAGGGTGTAAGAGGTGCTTTAGCTTATGAGTTATTTAATATTTGCTGTTCATTTTATTCAAGTTGCAAAATCTTCACTGCATGTACATCCTGGTATTTCTGTATGAGATTCCTGAAAACCAGCATATTTTGTTCTAGGATGCCCTGATTATTAGGCTTTCTCCAAAATGGATTAGGGCACTTGCTTTCTCTGTATAAAACAGAGAAGGCAAAGGAAAGTTATGAGGGGCCAGAGAGATCAAAAAAGTGAGATGAGATCTGGTCCCATGATTAAACAAAGCCTTGTGCAAGAATCGTAGAATGTTCTGAGTTAGAAGGGACCCACAGGCTCATTCAAGTCCCACTCCTGGCCCTTCTCTGAACAGCCCCACAAGTCACACTGTATGCCCGAGCTTTTCCACTAAATGGTTCTTATGGTTTATGTTAGGTGAGGTCTGAGTGCTCCTGCTGAGCTGCTCGTTTAAGAAAATTTAGACCCATAGTCTGTGAAGGGCCCTTTTCCTGAGCTTGCTCTGTATTTAAGATACTCACAGGTTTCTTGTGCTTTCTTCAGTGTCAAAAAGGTTGTTCAGGGAGAAGAAGGTGTGTGAGTTTATGCTTCATTTCCTAAATTCTTTCTTAGGCCAGACTACATGGTAGCTGACACAATAATGACAAGTTTGGTGAAGCTGTCACCTGGATTCAGATCTCTGCTGGAGCAGTGTTATGCTGACTACCTGCAATTGAATATATCAGCCAGGTCTGCAGAGCTTCAGATGCTCTGGGCCTTGAGCTCTCCCCTGCAGGAGACTGCACGTGCACCTCAGCTGTGACCACAGCCAGGCTGCTGTGCCCTGTCCTAGACCAGCTGTGCACCACCAGCGCAGGCCAGGAGACCTCCCTGTAGACCTCTGCCTTGTGACATGGTTATGTATGCCCAGGAAGGACATTTCCAGCAGAAGCCTTGATAAATTTTGCTTGCTTTGTTTATTAGCATTTCCAGGCCAACTTCACAGCCTCTTAAACTGAGAGCAGTTTTGGTTATAAGAAGAATGTTTGGCAATGTTTCTTACAAATTTCCRGCCTGGTTTAACCCTATAGGTGATGCTGACTACAGAGGGGTACTCTGTTCTTGTGCATATATGTGTAGACTGGAAGTGATGTCTGTTCAGTAAAAAACAGGAAATGCAATACTAAATGATAGTGGCATCGAGCTGGGAGAGGAGGTAGCAACTTTGGCTTTAGCATTGATCTGTCTCTACATGCTAACTTTGGCTTTGATCACTAAGGAGGATAATTAATATTGGTGATGATGGGGAAACTCTTCTGAATTTCTGGCAATGACTGTGACTCATCTGATTTAAATAGAAAGTAGAAATGTGACTTCTGGCTGGGCAGCAGGTTGGTTGGCTAGCAAACTCAGAGCAAGAAACACCTGTGTTCCAGACATGAACAGTCTTGTGTCTCCTCAGTAAAGCCATCTGTGCCACAGGTTGCTTGCCAGATTTTTCTGCAGAAGGAGTTGATCTATTAGAAAGATGATTCCACAGTTCGGTGTGGATATGTGCCACTTGCAGACAATCCACGCAGGAAAGATAATGCTGCCCATTCAGTGGCAGCATCTGTTCTTTGGCACACACTTTGAATATGATCACTGCTAGTGACTCACTGCTGAAATATTGGAAGTACCATCATGATTTAAATAGCATTTAAATTGCAGGGTGTTTTTGTGTGCTTTGTGCTGTTTCACAGCAGCAGGTGAGCACCACCAATACTTCCATTCTGCTAAGGGTAAGCTGAGGTATAACCAGAGTCTGTATTTATTTCCTGCCCATGTCTCTGTGTTGTACCAATGCCAAAGACAGAAGTAATGAAGAAGAAGTAGGAATCCTGGTTTGTTACATTTTCCATTAGAATGTTGGTGTTTTCCTAATAGCATATCAGACAGATGCAATAAGATTGGCTCAGTCACCTAATAGATGTAGAGAATKGTGGTGTTRTGAGGTCCSCAGGACGAGATGAGCAATGAGAATTTGACTCCATGTTCTCAGAAGGCTGATTTATTATTTTATGRCATTATATTATATTAAAAGAAATTATATACTAAAACTATGCTAAAGAGAGAGAGAGGGTACATCAGAAGGCYAAATAAGAATGATAATGAAAGCTCGTGACTGACTCCTCAGAGTCYGACACRGGTGGCTGTGATTGGTCATAATTAAAAACAATTCACRTGGAACCAATCAAAGATGCACCTGTTGATAAGRGATCTCCAGACCACATTCCCAAGCAATCAGATAATTATTGTTTTCATTCTTTTCTGAGGCCTCTCAGCTTCCCAGGAGAAAATCCTGGGCAAAGAGGATTTTTCAGAAAATATCATGGTGACAGAGAACAATACTGAATCTCTTTTGTCTCATCATTTAGTGAAGAGTCAACATAATTGTTTCATTGTTTATATGCAGATCTTCATGGCAAAGAAAACCATTTGATCCTATAATCTGGCTTCTGGGTCAACACAACTCCACTGTGTTTATAAATTGAGATAAAATGAAATTATTTTCTTGTTTTGAAAAAGGACCAATGAAACTTTGTTTGGAGGTTCCTTCTCACCTGTTCTGCTGCCAGAAAAGATATGGATTTATGAGACAGATTTTAAGTCTTTACAAAGGCATTCGTAGCCCAAGTAAATTTTCTTCCTGGTATTTTAATGGCGTATTCAGATCTCGTCTACATGTGCTCCTTGTGCTTTAGTGATTTTTGACTTCAACCAGTCAGTTTTACCCATTATATGATTTAATTAGTCTGGATCCTGAGTAATCCTGCAAGYGTATGAGCCTCAGGAACTTTAGAATGAAGGGGTTAAAGTAGGAAGAATTTATTTTATCATTTGCATAAAACTAGACGTATTTGTAGCACTTCAAATAATCTTGTTGGTATTTAAAGTGCCAAAAATTTCTAACATCTCTGATTAGATTGAATCTAATTTTCCTGATTTAGATATTAAATAGAAGCTGTAATTAGTATCTGATTCTCTTATGGAACTTTATTTTTAGGGCATGCATGTATTTTATTCACAGTTAACTGTCCTACAAGTGTTTAGTAAGGCTGATATTTTGGCAGTGTCTAGAGAGTGAAGTTTTGGTGATGGATGTCTAAAATAATAGCCTAAATGCCTAAAATACCATTTATTTCCAGTTTTTGGTATTTTGGAGCTCTAGACAGAAGACCCAGCTTGGTAACTGTGATGGACTTCCAGGACTAAACCCTGTTGAATTGCTATTGTGTACTGTTTGATTATAAGCTGTTGCATGATTATTTCTTCATCATTTGAAGCATCTCAGGAAACCGGTGCTGGAAGGAGGACAGCACCATATTCTGTAATATTCTCTAGTTAGTTSATCTCTGGTGGTGATGCAGGCAGGGCATTTTTTCTCCTGTTCAGAYTGAGCTTTGTTTTCCCAATGCTGCTGTTTGTGGCACCCCCCATAAGAAGAGCAAAGAGCAGGGGAAGTCGGTAGCTCAGGACAAAAGATCTGAGTAGCCAAGATGTTGTGAAAGTCTAATTGGAAGCTTTCTCAACTGCCTCATGCAGACACATAAGAAGCCTGTAGCTTCAGGTCTGACCGTTCCCCTGGAAAATGAGTGATTGATGCAAGCAAAGAAGGAACTTGGAGGAATTCTGAGGAATTCCCTCAGAGGCTGCATCTAGGAGAGACCACATTGAGTATTCTAATGGAGGAAATATTTTCTGGGGATTTTAACCACTGATGCCCTCCTAAACCTGAGGAACCTTTATTTTTTTAAAGAAATGTTTCTTCAGGAATTTCTATTTATATGGCAYTGCTGATTCCCTTTCTTTTTCTCTKTTCCCTTTCCCAYAGTGTGTRTTTCAGCTAGTGTGTGTTGTGTTGACTGCAGGGCTGCTTCTTTCTCCCCTAACTGAGAGTAGTTGGGTGTGTGGAAGGCTTGCATGCTAGGAGGGAAGGAAGGATGTCCTGCTTARTGTCCTCTGGGACAGCAGGTCAGAGTGACTGCTGGAGGGAAGAGTCACCTTAGGCAACTGCTGGCTTAGCTCCTGAAAACAGCCTGAGAATCTGCACTGGTGACTAGGGGTCAGATATTGAGGACTCAGTGAGGCTGGAGGGATTTTCCTGAGGTCTAGGAGGCCCTGATCTGACTTGGGAAGTTATTGAATTATTTTAATTTTTAAACATAAACATTGGAGTTTGACTTAAAGCCATCCAAAAGAGCAAAAGGAAAGAAAAAGTCAAGCATGCTTGTGGGATTAAGTGCTGGAAAAATCCCTTCCAGAGGCTTAGGCCAGCTAGAGGCAGCATGTGAATGTGAAGAGGACCCAGACATTTCAGTTTGGTAGACTATAAATATATTACAAGACGGGTAGTAAACTCAGTCAATGTTTTGCCCATCAAGTCTTCCTTTCTAAGTCATTCTTAAAGAAGGGTTTACCCAGAGTGAGCCAGAAAGCTCTACAGGAGCAGTTTGYTGGGGAAAATTTACTAAACTCAGCCAGAGATAGCAGAGGAGAGCAGGCAGTATCATTGCAACAACTGTACATCTGGCTTTTGTTTTGTTTTTGAAGAAAATAAATAGTTGTGAAGTTTAGAACAACATTAAGACTTTTTTTGAGTGAACTGCTCAAGCTTCACTTAGATACATCAAGCTACATAGCATGGATAACATAGTTTTGWGTTTCACAAAAGAAAACAATCTCCTTCCTGCCTTTCTTATCCTCAGTTCTCCTCCRACAACCCTTGCCTGAAGGAAGAATTGTGTGTGATTGTCACCATGGTCTCATTGCCCTATATAGATTTTAGTGTAAAAGTCCTTTAAGAAAGATTAGGACCAAGTGTGGTGGTTCAATGACCAAATTAGGAAAATTTCCAAATTGTTTGTAGGTTTGTTTTCTAAGGGCTGTTTCGGACAGTAGCTGTTGTGTGGCCATTCTTTCTCCTGTCTTAGTACGTTAAGAACTGCAATGAGCGTAACTCAGGAAGAGGTTAATGAATATTAAGGGAAAACCTCTAGAGATCTACCTGACATAAAGTTTCTGTGAGATAAATGGAACAGTTACTTGTGTCTTTTTTTCCACTTACYAATTAACATCTTGTTTGCCTTCTGCTTTTCCTAGATATCCGTGGAATACARGAATTCTTAGACAAAGTATCTCAACAGGGAATGGATGTAGCATTACAAAAAGTAGAAAACAACATCAATAAAATGATCACAGGGCTCTTTGCCTCTATGAGAATAGAAGAACTGAACCGCTACCGGGATACCCTGAGACGGGCCATTCTCATCATGAACCCTTCCACAGCCAAATCATTCCTGACAGAGGTATGTATTTTAATGACAGGTTGTCTTCTTGTTTTGCTGACCAAGACCACAGCAGCCTGCCAAAAAAATTWGTTTATTTGACTTCATAATTGTAATAAAAATAAACCCAGGTAAGCCCCCCCAAGTAAAAGTTTAAATATTCTCTATTCAAAGATCAGCATGCAAGGGTGTTTATTCATGTTCCTAAGTGTGCATGTACCTTTAAAGAGGGAACAAATAAAACCTCTTCCCACAGGAGCAACAGCATTTAGGAAATATACAGAATAATTACCCCTCAGGCTTCTGTTTGAAGCTCAAAGGTACTGTATTGCCATTGTGACCCTCTGAAATATTGTGACTACTAAAATATTTACAACTGAAACTTTTATTATTTAGAGAAATAATATGTATTTGTGGATAAAATGTGTTTATCTAATTGAAATTCTATTCTTTTACATAAAATGATGTTGATAATGTTCTCTTTTGTGCCACTGAATAGTAGTGAGAAGTAGTAGAATAGATGGAAATTTTGATTTGCATGAAGAATTTGAGATGATAGTCGAAAGTCATGGTTTCAAGTAATATGTATCAGATTTTCAAAAGGTACTAGGGGATTTAGGGACAGAAGACCTGCACATTGCATTTGACTATAAGCTGTACAATCTTTTTTAAGGAGTGGAATGGTTCTTTTTACATGGCACTGTGCTGTGCTTCAAATGTGGTTTTGCATGTGTATATATTCGCCATCATCAACCAGAGCTTAAAAATCTCTGTTTTGTTCTGTAGAAAAACACCTTCTCTCTTCAGTAATTTCTCTTTGGATCTGTTTTTAACTTGCATTTCTTTYCTTCCCTACTTTGCTATTGCCTTGGTTTTGAGAAATTCAAGCTTARAACCTACTTTTGCATAAAAAGTACTGCGTATCCAGTCTCAAGTGAATGCCTTTTAGAAACACTAGCTAGAAGTTGGCTTTCTTGGTTTCTTTTTCAAAATTCTGTTTGCCCTTGGTTTGTTTTGGCTGGGTGTTTTGCTGTCCTCATTACACACTTGAAGCTTGCTAATTCTGAGTAATGAGSGTCTGCTGTTCTGTCTAAATGCATGTAGTGCTTCATAAGGTTTAAACAATTTGTGGCATATTTAGATTGTTCTGCAGTGTTTTGATCACCCATGTCACAAGTGTTTCCTTTTTTGGTAAGAGGCATTATGAGATATTTCACCTTGCAACTTGAAAGAAGAATGGTTAGGCACTCGGAACAACTGTAACTCAGCAAAAAAAATTCCTGCATTGTTCTTACAGAGAAACACTCTTTTAACAAAAAGATACATTTTATTTCTTTTTTCTACATACTTGGGCATAGTAACAAAGTCATTGTCATCTTTTGAAGGTGTTCCCAAGAAAGTAAACAATTTACTTCAGAGTTCTTACTTTGGCACTGGCCRCTCAAGACTCCAAAAATCAAAAGACCAGTAAAAAAACAACCAAACCAAATCCTCAATCCTCCTCCCTCCAAAACAATTCCTACAATGAACACCTACAAAACATGAGTCTCATCATGTTTCTCCTTTTCTGGAGTCTTTAAGTTTACCAGGGAAGATCATTATCTTCTTGTGCAACTGTGGTCCAAAAACTCTCACATCAGCCCCATATTGCAGTCTTTTTCCAGGATAGCAGCATTTATTTGGAGTCTATGTGACTGGTAAATTTACAGCAGGAGCCTCTTAATAAGAAGAGCCCCTCAAATAGAAATGTGATTATTGCCATAGTTTATTTATGTCCATAGTTTATTTATGTTAGTGACGGGAAATTACCTAAACAAGTGAGCTCCAACACGAAGTCTTTGCAAAAGAAGTTTGCAGGGGTTGCTTTTCCAATGGACATTAAAAACTGTTATTTTGAGTCAAAMCAGCAGCTGTACTATAGGGGCAAAGAAATTATGAAGCTCTATGGACTGCCAATGGGCAAAGACATTCCTAAACAATTTAATGATCATGCTGATTCCAGAACCTGTGCCTTGTGCATGATCAGTTCAGCTGGGAAATTCACCATAAGCTAGTGGATTTAGCATGTAAACCTTATGATTATAGTAAGAAAAAACTGCATATGCAGAAAAGCCCTTGGGCTTTTTCTGCCCAGTAGAAGCTTTTGGCTGCCTCGCTGGATTCAGCTGTCTGYTTCTCTCTCCAGACCTCACATAATCTCTGCTGCTTGGTCCCTTCTTAGATGACTGCTCTGGCTGAACCCTRTCATTGTTTAGCTGAGAAGAGGGTTCATTCACTCTGCAACAGCTGTAGTAAGCGTGGTCTTGATTACTATGCAAGTAACAACTATTGCAGAGTAAATAGTCAAACACTGGCCTGTGTAAATAAGCAGTCTGTAAACTGGAGTTTGCTTGTGTAGTATTTATCTTTGTTCAGACTCTTTGAAATTCTGTTTGAAATATTTTTCTTCTTTCTTTTTTTTTTAAGCAGAATTGCTTTTTTATGTTAGGTGCTTCTTTCTCTCTGCCTCTTCTATCTCTAGAGCTTGCAGAGAAGAGATCTGTACTTATACTCTTAATAAAATGGAGATTAAGAAGTAAATACACTTCTCTGGCTGTGGAAATAAAAGCCTACCTTCTCTTTAAACACTATGTATTAATTTGCCCTCCATACAGCGTGGAAAGGCAGGAAGCTCTGGGAGCAAGTATTTCYCCTTTCTGGCTAAAGGATTAATGTGAAGTGAGATGGAGGGGCCAGTTAGACTCCCAAATATCTATCTTTATCTTTTGAGCTGGAGATGGAGGARCAGAGGGAAAAAATTCTTCTGCAAGAGTGAAATTCACTGGGGCTAAGGAGTGCAGAGGTATGGAGCTAGCAGAGACTGACAACTCTCCACAGATGAGTTTGTGGCAGCAGGAAAATCCTTTGGAAGGGGTATACTGGTGACTCGTTCAGGTTTGTTTTTTTTCTGGTGCAATTCTTCTCTACTCTCAAATRGCTGCCCAGGTCCCACAGGTGAAGAAAATTTTCTTGCTGAAACTTTTGTGATTACTAAATATCCTACTRTCTTGCACAAAATTTGCTATGCTGTCTGATAGCACTGGTGATGGATGTGAACTATGTGTCACTTTTTCGCTTTGTATTTTGGGGTGGGAATTTTTTTTTTGCTCATGTTCTTCTGATTTGGGATGAATATGATGGATAGGAAAAGCCATGTAAGGGAAAAATAAGATGTGCTTAAATTAGATGTCTTTGCCAGCTTGGCATGGCAAGAAAAATCAAGGGGTTCAAAAGTCGAGTGTGAGGAGTCTGAGTAGGAGCAGGATCAGGCCAAGAGAGTCAGGYGGCAACAGAGGTTCTGGGGATAACAAAGCAAGTTTGAGAAGCAAGACTTTGGGAAGCCATACTTTATGACACAAGCCAGATGTCCTCGACTGAGCCAAAATGCTGTCAGTACATCTCTGCTTTCAGGTTTTTTTCTGTTTAGCTAAGGAAGCTACCTTATCACTTGAGTGCAGAAATGTGAATGTGTTCTTCTGTGTCRAACTCCAGGAGGTAATAACAGGACTACAAAGAAGGACAATGCAGCTAATTCATTCATTTATTTATAGAGAAAAASTTCCCACTTTGAAAATCCAGTAAGCCATGTGTGAAAGAGCCCTAGCATCAGCCAGGGATTTTGATGGAGTTTTGACAGGCAAGCTCTGGAAGGTCTTGGTGTAGGTGCTGAAGAAACTGCTGCCTCCAGCCTCCCCTCAGAGGAGGGGTTACCAGCCCAGAAACCTCAGCCAATGTGATTGTGTATCTTCCTGCCCCTTCGAAGGTCCCTTCTCGTGCTTCTGTTGCAGGGGTTAGTGGCCTCTTACAAAGAGAAGTGAGAACATTTTTTTAGTTGTGCCAGCAAGATTCAGCAGTTTATCTAGCAAAATTTTCAGAGTATTGGCAATATGTATAAGCCAACAAAGTTCTTGGAGGCTTGACAACCTCAAGCCATCAATGCAGTGAGCAGTGACACTTCCCAGGGTGGAGAGTACTACTCCACAACTCACTCTGCACTGCATGGTTTGTGYAAATGAAAATATTTGCTATTTCTTATGGCAAAGGTTCCACTCTGCAGCACGCTTGAAGTCACTGAACCCCGTCATATCCAGACCTCAAGCATGCTGGAGATATTAGAACTGTTTACTGTTAAACATTTATTAAAAGTTAAACTCATCTGCATGACAGACCTGGRTTACAATTATTGAAAATGTGTATTCAACAAAAATAGCTGCTGCCAAATCTTTGAGTTGCAGCAAATACGTCCTGTGTGTTGGCCTGTGTGTATGTATTATGTTTATTGCACTAACTTCTATAGGTACTGTTTTACTTTTTTATATTTATTTTCGAAGAAAATTAAAATCATATAGCTTTCGGCATTAGTATAATCTACTACTCATGATTTTGAAAATAAATTTCCTTTTTTTCTGTCCCAGRCTAATGTGGGACAGTATTAAAATAAGATTACCTTGGATGAAAAGAAGCTACACTGCTACTTTCATGAATAAAAGARCTCTATAAATGAAATGGTAAAGTATACATGGAAAATAGAATTGAGCCTATAAATTAAGTACTGAGAAGTTCTTGCCATGTTGTGGGCAAGTGGAAAAAAAGGAAAGAGTGTTTAAGGAGCAAATGTAATTTGAATTGCCTCATGTAATTGAACTTTCCATGTGCTTTTACTCATCGTTACTGTGAATAGAATGAGAAGTAACATTTRTTCTGTGGAATGAGATCATTCCTGATAGCAAAAGCCCTGATTTTTATTATATTTGATTATTCTCTCTCTGTTGAAAATAACAGTTATTTTAAAATGTAATTATTTGAGAAAATACAGGGTGTTTTCATGTAGCGACATAGTTGTTGTTTTACCAGATATTAGATCTGATCATGAAGCAAATTGTGAATCTTTGAGATCTAAAGACAGGGATTTGCATTAGTGTTGCGTAGTGCTCTAACCAGGCTTATTTCTTTAATCAACTTATTTACTGAGAATTAGGAAAATTTATTCAACTTTTCCAAAAGGTTGATTCAGCCTTTGTGTGTCCAAAGTTCATGGTAACTTAGTTTTTTCTTTTTTCTTTGTTTTTCCCCCCTTTTTTAAAAAAATATCTTATTTCATGATGGTTTTCTTTTTTTTATTTTACATATATCCTAATGAAGACTAATGAAGACAGAAGTCAACTGTTTGTTTTTCTGTTTCTTTTTTCATTAATAAGGAAAGTGATTCTGTCGTTAGCCAAAAGCATGATATACAGATATGARGTGAAGTGAATGAATCTGAAAATAGGAGTTAAGAATCTGATGCACCCATGTGCCATTTCCACTGAAATCTGCAATGAAAATTCACATTTCCAGTGGGAGCAGATGGCAATGATTTTTGTTCAGGTGGACAGAAAGGACACATAACAGGGAGAGGTAGAAGGCTCCAAACAAGTATCAATCCACGTAATTCACRTAATCTGCTGAGTTTGAAAGGACCAACAGAGGTCATCAAATCCAACTTCTGGTCCTGCATGAGACACACCAAGTCAGACCCGAGCGTGTTGTCTAAATGCTTCTTCATGTCTGTCAGGCTGGYGCTGTGCTCACTTCCCTGAGGAGCCTGTGCCAGTGTTCAACCTCTTTGTGGGTGAAGAACCTTTTCCTGATATCCAGCCCWAACCTCCCCTGATACAGCTTTAGGCTGTTMCCCTGGGTCCTCTCACTGGTGACCACAGAGAAGAGATCAGTGTCTGCCTCTCCTCTTTCCCTCATGAGGAAGAGGTAGACTGCAGTGAGATGTCCYCKCAGTCTCCTCCAGACTGAACAGGCCAAGTCAMCTCAGTCTCTCCCCATATGGCTTCTTCTCAAGGCCCTTCATGATCTTCATAACCCTCCTTTGGATGCTCTCTAATAACTTAAAATGTTATCCTGTTTCTCCCTTGCCTGGCTGGTGATGTTGTGCCTGATGTCCCCCAGGACACAGGTGGCCCTCCTGGCTGCCAGGGCACTGCTGACCCATGTTCAACTTGCCATCAACCGGGACCCTCAGGTCCCTTCCCATGACACTGCCTTCCTGCCTCTCATTCCCCAGTCTGTCYRTAGAKCCAGGGTTGSTCCATCCCAGGTGCAGAATCCAGCACTTTGCCCTAGTGAGGTCCATATGGTTGGTCGTTGCCCAGCCCTCTGATTTGTTGAGGTCTCTCTGCAGGGCATCTCTGCCTTTGAGGGAGCCAACAGCTCCTGCCAGTTTGCATTGCCTGTGAACTTACCTAGTATGCCTTGCAGTGCTGCATCCACATCATTCATGAAGATGTCACAGAGTCCACAGCCTGAGATGGAGCCCTGTGTGGCCCCTCTGGTGACAGGTCACCAGTCTGGTGTMACCCCATTCACTGTGACCCTTTGAGCCTGACCAGTGARCCAGATGCTCACCCAACACATTATGTGTTTATCCAGCTGTGTGCTGGACATTTTGTGCAGAAGGATCCTGTGAGAGACAGCATTGAAATCTTTACTGAAATCCAAAAATATTGGTTTGCCTTGGTGTGTGTGCCGCAGGCTGCCAGTCCCGAGTATGTTCAGGAAGAGGCATCGGATTTGGATTTAGAAAATCCAGAGCAGGATTTTCTTCTTCTGCTATGTGTGTCTTCATACCTGTCTACAGTGTATATGAGCTAAAAAGTAACATTCCTTTGTATACATACAAACATTTTCTGCAACGATGTAAATGTATTCACCTGCCACCTAAAACCCACAAAGCGTTTTATGTTTTCAAATTGACTCTACTACCCAAACAGTTTCTTCTTGTCAAAGTAAAACAGTTTGGATGAGCAGGGATTTTTTCAGTTGAATTTGACAATTGAACTGATACAATGATGGACTGGAAGAATACCCAGGTTTCATGGGAAGCCTGTTGGATTTCCAGTTAGGCTGAGGAGTGACTTGATAGTTTGTCCCATGTATAAGTACATCACAATGTGAAAACTGGTTGGTGTTTTCCCATAAAGTAATGAAAAGAGTAATTCTTTATCACATTTATTGATGCATGATGCTTATGATGCATTAGATATGCAACATAATTTGATTTTCAGTATTGTCTTCATCGAAGTTTGTTCATGATCGCTGGGAATTTTTAAACAATCCTATTTACCTAAAACACAAGTCTGAAGTCTCTAAAGGCAAGAGTTTTTCAAGCAGCTCCCTTTTAGAGGGCAGTGATGAAAGTGAAGAATCAGCAGCAGACATATGAAACTACTGCTATTTTTATCTCYTTTTCCTATAATTTTATCATGAGTGTATATGTTAATTGGATTTTATCTGGAAGTTATGRTCTTCAGAGGCCAAAATCAGATTTTTCAGTCAGTGACTGTTTGCTCCCTTTTGTTTCTTGTAAGTTAGCTGAGTGCTCTCATCTTTGAGGTCATCTTTCTCACCTTAGTGTTTGAGCTTTTAGACCTGCACTGTCCTGGAGAGCATATTTGCCTTTTTTGAGTCCATTCTCTACCATTGCTTGCAATCGAATAAATCCTACTCAGTGTACTCCACTGCAATTTKTTGTTGTTAATGACAATGTCGAAAAATGTATATATGTTTTTTCCTTCTTTCTCCAGCATTAAGCACAGAATTCATAGCTGCAAATTGAAATACAGGCTTAAAGAATTTTTTTTTATTTTGTAGGATCTCAGAAATCTCTAGTAAAGAGATGTTGAAAAAATATGTTCAGAATATCGAACCACTTAAACCACCCTTTAAGTGGCCTCCCTGACTTTTTTTTTAACCTGCAAGAATGGGTCTTGGATTTTAGATTTTACATTTCAGTGAAATTTTGAGCAAATTCTTAATTTATTGTGTAGTCCAGTTCCTTGYCTTTTTATGCTCTTGCATTCTTGAATATAGGCCATCCAGCTGATGGCTGAATGACTGGATGAGAAAATGACTGGGTTTTTTACTATTAACAGAGTGATGTTGGCTTAGATTTTACATGCACTTGCTTACCATAAAGTGAAAGTTCAAGGATAAAACATTTTAGATGCAAAACAATGAAAAAGAAAAGTCTCAGCGGTAAAATAATTCAGCTTCAAAGGAATTTGTATCATTTGCATCATTACTGAAACTGCAACCTGAAGCAATCCTTTCTGTTTGTGTGTTTTCAGGCCTAGTAAAATTGAATTTTGCAATGTGCTGTTGGGTTTCTTGGGACAGAATGCAGTGCTTGCTGCAGCCAAGGTCATTTATTTTGGTATCTAAAATGAAGCAAAACCAGTTTGGGAAATCTATCTCAACACAGAGAGTCTACACTTAGAGGAACAGGAGCTAGGGGCTCTCTGCRCGTCCTTTGCACTGGTATGAATCTAGAACTAAGGCTGTGCCTTTGTGTTACTGAGAGGTAAGGCTCAGTATTGGTAGCCTCGAGCTCAGCAGGCACATTTGTGTTAGCTGTGAAGGTTGTTTGGTTTTTTTTTTTAAGTTTGCTGATAACAGCGTCTGAGGAGGAGCAGCATATGGATATATTTATCCTTCAATCAGCCATGCCTCCAATGTGAAAAATCAGGCCTGACTGATGTTACAAGTCTGGTGATACCAATATACCCTGTGAATTGTACCATGGTTCTCTAGGCTTTTACATCCTCAATGTGGTGTTGGTGGCATAAGGAGACCCTGAAGTGTGTGTGCAAGCCAATGTGTACATGAGCACTTGTGTGATTTACAGCATAAGAAAGTCACACCTTGTGTCTGCATTTTAATTKTTTCAGTATTTTCTTCATTCTGGCTGTGTAGTGTTTAGTGCTGTGGCCTGTATTACAGATAGATATTTGCATGGTGCTGATTTCCATCCTGTGTCACACTGTAGCACAGTTGTGAGATAGACGCCAGATCTAYCTCTCTAGTGACAACAACAAAAGCTGTAGTGTATTGTTTTTCTATAAAAACAAAACTTTGTTGATGAAACATACTCACATTTATTATAGACGYGTATGCAGGACAATATGACTATAATTGATCTATGACTTGTTGTCAGTACAAATATTTACGGTATCAGAATTTGAGTAGTTATATAATAAAATTTTTGTCTTGGAATACAATAAGTAAGAAGCCCCACACTGTATGTAAGCTCTGACCAGCATTTTGTATTGAAAGCAATAGCTAAATTGCTGGTGTGTTTGAGAGAAAAGAAGGGGAGCTTTAGTGATTAAATACTGAGTAGAAGATGTATTATGTACTTTATGAGAATCTCATAATATTTGCTGTTGTGCAAACAACTGTTTGGTTGTGCTCTCCTGTAATTGCTTTCTGTTTCTCTACATGGCTTTCAAAGACTCAGTAATTGACATCCTCTTCTTTGGGATCTTGCTGAGTATGCTGTTTCTGGACTAAAACAAATAACTGAGGGACTGACCTCCCATGATCTTCAAAGATGTAATAATTATTTTCTTCTTCAAWTTGTGTTGGCTATTCTTTGTTCTGCTTTCCTAAATTGCTATCATASTTAATTATATTCTCCTGTTGTCATACCAGCAATTTTAATTGGATGTGATAGTCTTAGTTACTGCTTATCCTTCCTCCCTGCTTTTATAGCCTTACTATAAACATCTCTGTTGTGTTCCTCTTGAGAGACAAATGTCTTCCCAAGGAGAGTAAATTGCTTCAACCAGCCAAACAGAGTAAATAAATTTTAAAAAAAAGAAAGCAAGCAAGCACATTAATGCAACAAAGCTATTACACACACATTGGTAGAGACAGACAGTGTATTAAAGTGTGTATTTTCTACATAACTGAGGGTGGATGATTCTTGTGTTATAAAAAGCCCACTCTGAACATCTGCAAAACTAATATGCAGTTGATTGCCATGGGATGAGTGTCTCTTTGAAATAAAATGACAGCTAGAGAGGATTAGTTTATAGTGGAGATAAGATCTGACAAAACTATTTCTAATCCAATCCTTTCTCTAAAGCGATGTTGCCTGATTGGCAGGACTGTTCTGCCTCCTTCCTTCTCACCAGAAGATAGAGGTATAGTCATTGCATTAGTTTACTTTGGTTTCCAGAAAATATAACTGATTTCATGGCTACCATGAAAATTCGGTGTTTGAGCATTTTTAACCCCAAAACACAGTTAATTTACTCACAATGAATTATTATATAATTAGTTTTGTCCTTCAGTTAAACAGAAATGAAAACTTATAGTCGTTATTTCTTCTAATAATGTTCCCTGTGATACTGAAGAAGCTCTCATTAGTTTGTCTGAAGTAAAGGTTGAAGTTTATACCCTGTCACTCCTTTCACAGTGTGCTAGGAGTTTTCTTGTGGAATTTTGCTGAGCAAGATCTCCCATGCTTTTTCTCCCCTTTTCAGATTGTGCGTGGTAGTTTTATTTTGGCTGTAATGCTTTTTGCCACATATACTTGTAATCCCTGTGTCAAAATAAATTCTTTCCTTTAATATTTGGTCAACCAGATTAGATAATTATCTGTAAATAGATTAACAGCGCATTAATAAAAATGCTTGGTCCACCACTAGAAACAATGGCTACAATGATGGGTACCTGATTCAGGTTGCTTTTGTAGACACTCCATAATCAGCAGTAATATTTTTGAAGGCTGTTTTAAGAGAATTTATTCTATTTTGGTAGCACTTACCCAGCTAGCTGATTTCATGGTTTCTACAATTTCAACAGGAGTTGGGGACTGCTGATGTCAAGAGCTAATTTTAGATTTACACATTATAAGTTTCTCACCTCCCCACATAATTTTCCCTAGTTGGGACTTCTGCTATTTAGCTAATTTTTCAATAATTTTTAAAGATTCAGGAGTTTTTTGTACCAGATGTTCTTTTTTTAAATGGGATATTAAACAGTGCTGCRATTCATCTGCGAATTTCCATAAATGGAAGTAAGAGCTGCTTCTGCTGATTGTGAGAATAGGTGTAAAAAGTATCTCTTTGAGTTTGTAAAAATATGCTTCCTACTGCTTTCCTGGGTCATCCACAGCAAGGGCCCTCTCTTTGAGTAAGAGCCCTGTGCTGGCTTGGGGGCTGTGCTTACTTTGTCTCCTCTTACCAAGTGRCCAGGCAGTCATGCTGAGAAGGACTTGGGGGTGCTGAGGGATGAGAGGTTGGACATGATCTAGCCATGTACATTCACAGCCTGGGATGGGCCACACATCAAGCTGTGGATGCCCCATCCTTGGAAGTGTTCCAAGCCTGGCTGGGTGAGGCTCTGAGCAGATTGGTCTAGTGAAAGGTACCCCTGCCTGTAATGGGGAGTTGGAACTAGATGATCTTTAAGGTCCCATCCAACCCAGACCTTTCTATGAATTGCTGAGGAAGGCAATCAACATTTGGTTTTAGATAGATAAATATTTTGATCTTAGAGAAGTTTCTGTATTTCAGAGCAAATAAAGAATCACAGAGTGGGTAAGGTTGGAAGGAACCATAAGAGGTTATCTAGCCCAACCTGCCTGGTCAATTGGAGTCTGTTAGACATGTTATTCAGGATTATGTCCAGATGGCTTTTGACTATCTGCAGAGGGGGAGACTCCATGACCTCTCCAGGCAACGTATTCCGGAGTTCAGCCACCCTCACAGTAAAAAAATTCTTCGTCATGTTCTACAAGGAGCAGTAGGAGCTTATGCTGTCAGCACAAATTCATTTAAGAAGTAGTTGATACACATGAACACGGGAGGAGGAGAATGAAATTAGSAAGATCATACTATGGACCTGCTGTGTTAAAAGATGAAAGTAATCTGTTTTGTTTGGTCTCTTTTTTCTTTCTCTGGCTTCTAAGCCAGTATTACTTAGAAGTTAGATGGATGCAAATCCAAAGGAGATTGAGGAGATAGATTTTGTCAACCTGCTTTAGGAATTCAGTAAATGAAGTTGCCTTAAAGAATGCTTTGCAGAAGACATTCATTTAGTTATAAAGGCACTAAGAGTAAAGGTTCCTTTTAACCCACTCTCAGGTAGCTGGAGACAGGTCAAAAGAAGGCCTTGAGGCAGGGCCTTAGCTTTGGGAAGTAGACTGATCATGGGACTGGATATTTCTTAATGGGACTTAAAGTGGAAAAATTTCCATAGGTTATTGCATATGTTATTCGCTGGTTTTGCATGGGACAAGAAGTGAGGAAAGCAGAGGAAAGAAAAAGGGAAGAAGTTATTTCAAGTTTTCTCCAGATTCAATTAAGCCATGATGAAACCACCTTCCCACAAACTCTAATTTAAACAGAGGCCAGCAAAAATAACATGCTTGGCATTTTTAAATGCTSTGAGAAATGAAAGCTTTTTATGTGSAATATCCTTAAAACATTTTCATTACCTGGAGATGTATGTTATGTTGAAATTTTCCTCTCCCRGGAGAGAGTTGCTGTTAGGTCTACAGAATACCTGTTTCATATCCCTTACTAGTTCTTTGATTCACCCTCATGGTAGTGATGTAAATGCAGATCTGATTTATGATTCTTTGATTATATTTTTTTTAACATTTTGCCTTAATTTCAGMCGGGGAAATTAGTAGTATTTATTATAAATAAAACCATGTTTTATTTATATACTATGTCACATATATTTATCTAACACATGTCKAAGCCAAAAATCATGCTTGTAGAACAGAAATCAGGCTAGTAGTATGCTGCTGTAGAATCAGTATTCAAAGAATARAGCCTGTGGTTTCTATTCTGTAAATTACTTAAATGTTAGTAAAACTTCATTGAYTTTAAGATATCAGATCCTGACTGAAGCCAACTCTTAGGTTCTTTTCATTAAAAATTTTCCATTTTCTTATGGTCTGTGCTTCTGAGATAGGCAGGCAGATTACCTGAGGGCCTCGACTCCGAAACATATTTMATAGAATTTCAAAGCTCTGGCACTTCATTCCAAGTTGGAATAAAACCAGATTTTCARACATCTACATCCTCTGCAGAGTTAKGTGACCTTTCTTTTCATTCTGCTTTTCTCCTGACTAGCTTTCAAATTTACTTCCAAGCCAAGCTCTTTGCATTTCASCCTGTTRTACTGCGGTCATGGGTCTTCCAGCRCAGAGAGAACATCGCTGTCTTTGCTGTGAAGGCATTTAGGTATCCATACTGCCAGCTGCTAAGGTTGGACTGAAAGTACTTTTTCATTGTCCATTTAATCAATCTTCATTTTACTCTTGTTTAGGAAGTGGCTTCCAGCCTGCCATTACTGAGGATGCTAATGAGGCTTGGAGCAGTGAATGCAAGCAGACTGTCAAACCAGTGCTCAGAGGGGACACAGAGAGTTGAGCGCTGGCCTCCAGCTGGCTGACAGACTCATGCAGGCTGAAGTGCACATTGAACAAGGGAGAAGTCAGAACAGGGTGGGAGAACTCATAATGTACTGCCACTTCCCCATCACAGCTGTCTGATCACACCTGAAGTGTGTGAAAAGACAAAACCCCTCAGACTGTATTCCCTAGCTTTGCCRTTGCTTATGGAGATGGAGATTTGAGGCTTGGTATTTCTTTTCAGAGAACAATATTGAGAAAATGTGAAATGAAGTGATTGCATTTGTTTTAAAATTAGAATTTAATCTTGTATTGCCATGTCTGTTCACTGTCCTGGTTATATCAAGAAGCTAAATCAGAGGCTTTACTGTATTGTCTGTCAGTGAAGTGACTTTCCCTGAGTCACTTCACAGTGTAACTGTTACTGTTTGCTCAAGGAATGTTTTGTTGTGTTTGTACAATGCTAAAAAAGGTGCACATTCTCCAGGTTTTGATACTTCTAATGTATGTTATAAAAAGTAGGGAAAAAGGTTTTGTCTCAAGGGCATAATGCATTCGCTTGGGATAAGAGGAATAGAGACCTAGAATTCCCCTGTGAGAAAGCACTGGAGCTGCTTTCAGTTCTGACAAATGCTTTGTTTGGATTGTGAAATAAATTCGACAGGATTAAATTTGTCGGGTTGAAAAATACCACTATGTAGTGTAGGGTGAGAAATACAATTTTTAGCTTGGTACAAATGTGCATCCCCTCACAGGAATTRCAAGTAATATAACTTGATGAGGAATGCTGCTTTTCTGATTGAGCTRCCCTGATGCAGAAAGAATTGAGAAAGTGGAAAGAGTCAATGAATACCAAGGAGAATTAATAATTGTTGAGGATCAAATAAAGTGAAAAGATTCAAAATAAATGTATTTCCACAGTTTGCTTGCATTCACAACAYTTGATATAGTTTATACTTCAATACAACTCATAGAAATTCCACTTTAAAAACATTTTTTTCTTCTGTCTGCTCTTCTTATATATTTACCTCTTTTTTTTCCCCAAGGTAAATGTTGTATACTGATTTTTCCTATTACCACAGTATTTTATGAAATTCCTTTCATATTTACCCTGGTCAATCTTCCATTAACAAGGTTCTTGAGATGCCCTGCATATCAGTTTTTACTTAAAATTAGATGTATCATTTCATCCYTCTTGCCTTGCAGTCTTTGTAAGATTACCATGAGAACATACATACGCYATGGCTATGGTCCTTTTAAAGTTTTTTGTTAATCTCTTAGGGACTAYAGGGTTTGTAAAGCTCCAGGCAGTTTATTTGTCTTCATCTCTTAACAGTGGCATCATTTGCAGACTCTCAGTCTTAAGTGATTACTGCAGGATTCCCTGATGTTTTGGATGGATCCCTTTCTGCMCATTGCTGCCTTCTCTCCACATGTTGCTGGTGCTCATATGGACCCCAGCCAGYAGCTTTCCCTCTCCGTGGGGGCCATCAGCCACCGTCAGAGGGAAAATCTGCATGCAGCTCCCACTTACTTGGTATCTGACAARAGCATTTTTCATGAGGATGTAGTGGTTTTCATGGCGTGGCTGAGTTGGGTTCTCATCATTTATGTGATGGATGATCTGATGTTCACACAAAGTCCCATTTGTAGTTTGGAGGTTTTTGACCTTGCCAGGAGTTAATGTTTTGATGACTTAAGATGTCCTTTTTCCTTTAGTTTAGTTTAGTTTTTTTTTTCATTATTTTGTATCCAGTTCAGTCAATCTGACTGCAAGTCAAAGGGCTTAGGATCTGAAGATGATGAGCTCTTTGGCTTCTGTACACCTTTCTTATTTGCTTGAGGCAGTCRCACCTACTGCACTCAGTAATACTAAACTGGAACTTTTAGCTTCTGGTTGCTTGAAAATTTTTTATTTTCTTTGTTTCACCTCTAAAATTTGATGTTTGTTTTCATATACCCCAAATCAAGACATAGAACCCCATAACCTCCTCACAGCTTATAGTTTATGTCCATTGCAGGCTGCTTCTCCTTTTCCATGCTAACTTAAGCTTGTTCTGCAGTTTGCTTAGTCCAGCACCTCTTCTTAGTCAAGATTTTCACTTCTTGTTCTGATGGGTTTGGCGATTTTGATTTAACATTATGTGATATACAAAATACCAGATTTTCAGAAAATGCAGCGCTTAGTGGTGATAGTTTACTCTGATGAAGACGCATGATGAATTTAAGACAAATAGACCRTGAGATGTTTTTCATAAGAGCATTTTTCACACCGAAGAATATTTGTGCAAATGAACAGCATTTTTCTACTTTTACCAGATTAATGAGGGTTTTTTTCCCCACAAAAACCCTTCACGGTTTCTTTTTGTATGACTTTTAGCTGATTTTCCTAGTGGTGTTAATTTTTTCAAGGAACTTTTATCCATGATAGCTGTAGGGTAGATTTGTTTGACACAACCCATTGCTGTTAATATCTTTCGTTTAATGTGTAGCATTTGATTCTTCTTTCACATTTGTGCATATTCTGCACAAAAATGTTTCTTTTTTTCTATCTTGGTTATATCTATTGGGTTTTGCCATACTGGTAATTCCCACCAGTTCTCCAATTGAAGTTCTCCGTTTATTAATGGTAACAAAGGTATAAATATAGTCACATCATCTCTTCCCTRCAAGATAATTTAGGATGGAGAAGGAAGCTCTTTTCTTACTAATATTTTGGTGGCAATAGTTACCAGTCAACAAAATTTATCAACATCAGTAAATTCTTGTCTCTGAGAGGTTGCTACGGTAAGTTTATTAATTGAATGGTTCTTACCCAAGCTTTCATCCTATGGATGACTCTCACAGTAGGGATGCTGGTGATTTGCAGTTGGGCATAATTATTTCCTGCTGTCTTCTCTAAGTCTGTAATGTCTGGAAAATTATGTTTGGGAACATAAATTCAGACTCTGCTCTGTACTAATGACTGCTGATTGTTCTTTCTGGATTTTCATGCAACTTAAACATGCTTCCTGTCTTTCAGACATCTGTTCAATGTCTAATCACCTAAACTTAAGCAAGCATTAACCTTTATTTGTTTAATTATTCTGGCCAAGCTGCTGTATTCTCATCCGTTCCTTATTGCTCAAATTTCTCTTTTCTCTGAATCTTCATATCTGCCCAGCATTTCAAAATAGCCAATTCTGTTTAGGAAGTAACTTTCAGGTGCAGAATTTCTCAATAAAAGATGCACAGCTACAATGTGTTGCAATTGCAAAATCTCTGCTCTTGATAAATACAATCTCACCCAGTTTGAAGCTACTCAAAAAACTGATCAAAGGTTGTTTTCTAGCTTGCTGCTCTCCCTGTTCTTGAGTCTGCCTTCTTAGTGGTGTAGAATACAAAGCTTTTGTTTTTCCCAGAACCCTTTTTGAATTATTGAATGTTGCTTTTTTTGAATTTTAAATAGTGTTCAGATGTCAGCTCTTGTTTGCTTTGCCCATCTATTATTGTTCACTGCTTTCTTCTGAGTGATCTYGCTTCTTCGATGATTTTCCCTTGCATGTGGAAAGAGCACATTACTAATTCACACTAAACCGATTCATTATCCTGCTTCTAACCTTTCTTCCAAACTCTTTTGTCACCTCTCCTATGATTAACTTGGCAATGTACAGGCAGCTGTTAAGCTGAGACAACTGCCTACTGAGGTGACTAATACTCCCTTTCATCTTTGTTCCTCTTTCTCTTCTCTTCCTATCACTCTGTCTACCTACTTAGCTGATCTGTCTCGTTTTTACCCTTCAGATACCAACTTTCAGAAGGCAGGATCTCTCTCATCTTTGTCCATGTGCCCAGTGGGTTTTGACCCACAGGACTTCCTTGTGGAATGTGCAATGCTGTTTAGGATTTATTTGTGCTGGGGTCCCACAATCTCATAATTTCCTGTCTGCTGTGGTTTCCCCCTTCCCCCTTGCATGTTGTAGCACCTCTGTGCCAACTCTTTCACTTGTTCAACTGTTTGCTTAGTTGTGAAATGTTTGCTTTACTGATATGGTTCTATGATTCTAACCCCACTTTTCATGTAAGATAGCTACAAGGTTTCTTTCCATTAACAGTCTTCCAATAAATGTAATGCCTTTTTTACTGCATCTGTATAGCCATTAAAACTTGAAATATGAAGTGTGTTTCTTGAAGTCATAAAGCCATGATATAATATTATTTGGCTTTAGTATTAATTGGTCAATACAGCAAGCTGTTAAAATGGGAATAAAAGTCACAAGCTGAATTATTACTGAAGCTCTTATAAATAAACTTGATAATCAAAAAACATATTGGGTGACATAAAATATGACGAATACCATTACAGTTAAAATTCAAGGGAATTCCAATGTAACTAAATGAAGTTATTTTACARTTGTGAAGGAAGAATGAGGTTTCAGTTCCCATAGTTCATTCATTCAGAGATTTTGTAACATGAATTACGGTGTCTGGAGGAGTTGAGTAGCTCTGAATGCATAAGTGCAGTTGTACTGACTCCATCCACAACTTTGTAATGTACTAAGGTTTAATTTCATTGTCTCTTACTTCATTGATACCTGACCTGCTCATACCTTCTTGTCTTCCCAAGAGCATACACTGTCAGTTTTGTTTCCTCTGGAATTTCAAATGTAGTGTTTATGGACTAGTCTTTCTGCGTGCCCACTTGTATTAAATTCTGTGAAAGCAGAGGAGGGATAAAACACGTCTGCTCTAAGACTTAGTTCAATATTCAGTCTAAATCAGGGTTTGTCTTTTTTTACTCATTTGAGCATCATATCTAGATTTAAGCTATTATTCAATGTGTCTGTGTCCTAATTTAATTTCTTGTGCTGTTTTACAGCCATAGTCATTCAGGTGAAAAATTGTTGTCTAGATTTTTTTTCTATACATTGTGATTACTGAAATGAAAAAAAAACCAAGTCCATAAACACTTGTTGGAATTAAATCCTCGGTGTTTTTCATAAACACTGCTATTGTAGAGAGTTTCTTAAGTCATTGGTAAAAGTAACAACATCCAATTTTCTGCAGTTTGAGCACATTGGCTTTTTTCTGTTGTTTGTCTCCTGTAGATAGTTGCATACATTTTGATTTATCTAGTGCAACATTACCTCCAYAGTTGGCCTTCTGTGTAATACATTCTCTGGAAAGAGAAATTAGCCTTTTGTGCTCTCCCTTTTAATATTCTCCAAAAATGAGTGTGTTCTTCAATATTTGTATATTCCTCTAAAGAAAAAGCAGTGTTTCTCTGGCTCAAAGGTTGCGGTTTCTTTCCTCTTTGATCCCAGAAGAATTATGTTTGACATTTCCAGTTTTGATAATGATGGAGCTACAGATCTTTCATTTTTAAAGATCAAATTATCCATAGCAATTAGTTCCTTGTAGAATGTCAGGGACACTATTTTGTGTGACAGATGGATAAATATTTTCCCTTGGTTAACCAAGAACAARTGTTTCTGGTGGTGTGGAATGCTAGAGCGTCATTTAATTACAGTCTTTAAATCAAACACTTCTGAGACATATATTTATTTCATATTTTTTAAACCTGCTATACTGTTTCTGTCCAATGAACAGGGACTGTCATAGCAAGAAGGCAAGAAAAAATTTCAGAACTAGTAAGATGTTAAAGGACCTTGGGTGTCACTGAAATGTGACAGGCATTTCTCCTTGTAAACTTCAGCAGTGCTGAAGTAGACTGAACGTCTCAAATACCAAAGTGACTCTGGGGGAGATCAGAGGTGGATGTCAGTATTCCAAGCCACTGGAAATGACACGCCAAAGCAGATTTTCTCTCACACAGCAGTTTCCATTAGTGCAGCAGAACGTTTTCCATTTTTGTAAACAAATTATTTTCTTATATGCACACATAATCCCCAAACAGCTTAACAGTAATTATGGAATTATTTTCAAGGAATGCACCTTTCTTTTCAGTAGCAATTAAGTGCTTTCAAGTTATGTCATTCTTGATAATGTTARAGCAGTTTCTTTTTTAAGTAGGACAGTACATTCTGAAATTAACGCATCAATTAAAAACTTGAGTGATACAAGCCATACACAAGGAAAATGAGAGAGAACAATGTAAGCCTGTCAAGTTCAGGTAGCATGTGTGGCTTCAAAATAGGCAGGCTCTTTACCAAAARAATATTTGTCTCAAGGGCACGGCGGTGAACTGAATTTGCTAAAGGTGYTCCCACACTGCTCATTGACAGGAGATCACACAGTTCTTTCACTGCTGCAAACCTGAAGCTCTGTTAACATATGCCCATTCACACTGAAGGGGTGACTGCTATTTCTGGTGCTAGTTTGTGCCTGTTAGTGTCTGACATAGGCAGCCCTTAAGCTGAGGAGGTTATTCAGACAGTGGCCATCTCTTGGAGAGAGAGAGAGTTGGGGGTATTGTGTCCTGTGACATTTGAACTGCTTTTGTTACCTGTGCAGGTCTAAGCACAAGCTTGGCAAAGGTTTTCATTTTACATAGTGATTTCACCATGTTTGTCTCTTTTTAAACATCTGTTGCAGAATAGGAAAATATCTTTTTTACCTAGTGGCAATATTCCTTGTCCTTTCATTACTTTTAGTAAAATCACTTTCTATRTCCTTGGCTTTTTACGTTTTCAAAGCACTTCACAAATATTGATATTTTAACTAAGAAATCCCGTGTTTGCATTGCTGTCCTTGCAGCTTTCTTGCTGTATAATGGAAACTGATTTTAGAGACAATGGGAAAAAGAGTAAAAAGAGAGCAAGAACAAGTGACACAGCTACTTAGAAAATGAGAAGTTCATTTTAAAAGCAGCAAACATGACATTCTCATTGTTTCAAATATGTTAGCTGAGAATTGTATAAATTACCTTGTCGTGCTAATTGAAGCTGTAAAAAAAGRCCTCACGATTACAACAGTAAATTGTTCCCATTATCTTGTATTAGACACATATAATCTCTAGGCTGGAGCTCAGACTTTCTAATTTTGTTTTTTTAGCTGCTGCAGAGTGGATTTGGGGAACAATTAAATGAAAATGTCTTTTCARTTTTTCAGAGTTGGTTTGTTTTTATAAGTCTGGCATTATATCAAAGAGAGCTTTGCACATAAGTTTGTTTGAAATACTTATGGAGGAGGTTACTTTGCTAGGTCTCAGGCTATATGAAGACATTCCTGCAGTTTTCTTTGCTGAAGCACATTGCTCATTGCTTGTCACTAAGTTCCTGCATCTCTTGTTTATTTTTATGCTCAGATACCACATGCAAACATACACAATCTAAATAGTAAGCAAATGTAAAATGGTGTCTGTTTTGATTAATATAGATTAGAACTAGCTCATAAATGAGTTTGAGTTCTAATAATTGTACTTTGCCCTTCATATAACTGTACTGCAACATAATTAAAATTTGCTGAGTCAAACATGACACTTAAAGAAGTATTGAAGTGTGTGTCCCTGAGATCAGGTCTACTGCTCTGAGACGTGTCATGTGAGAGAAAGTCAGAAATATTATGATTGGTTCAACTTGTATAGCAAAACTATGGACACTCAAACTCAAATTTAACATCTAAATTAATGATCTTATGAGAATGAGGCATCAAATTACCAGTGAAGTTGGGAATTTACCAGTAAGTGCTTGGGTTCTTAGTAGAATCTGTTCTTCACAGTTGGAAATTATTAAGACCTCTGTCACACATCTCACTCATATCATTTTATGTACATTATTTGTAATTAGTTTAGAAAAGATTTAGAGCTGTAAGAAAATACTCATTCTCAAATGTCAGACACAATTAATTCAACAAGCTTTTACTTGGCAGTAGAAAAATCAAGACAGGCCATGCTTTAATTTCAGAATCAAAAAAAGGACAAAGTATATTCCTTCATATATTTGACTCAGAGAGCAATGGGGTTTCCAGTATCAGTGTTCTCAGTCCTTAAGGTAACTGCTAGTCTACAATGCAGACAAGGAATTGAGCCTTGAATCTAAATTTAGATACCCATGGTTGGCTCCTGATGTTATGAAATGGAAATACTCCATTAAGCTATTCATATAGATTGGGTTAAATCATCTACTTTCAGAATCTCAAATGACTTGAGATGCATGCCAACATTCAGCTTAAATTCTTAAGCATATTGAACATTAMAAGTGTTATTAAATCTATATTGATGCCTGAAAATCTATCGCTGACAAGTAGGGAGGTTAAACCTATAAATTTCCCTTTGATTTTTAATCCAAATTTTTTTCCTCAGGAGAAATTTATATGATGTAGACCTTTTGGAACCCCAGCAGGTGGCTTAGTGTTGAAGTGTGTGCTTAGGTATTGCTGTAACTACACTCTTAAAAATGTTGGTTTATGGTACAATATTCTAATGCCCATTGAATATCACGTGTGCCTTAGGTATCTCTCAAATATATTCATGTGTTTTATTTGGTGTATCTAATTCTTCTAAATATATCATACATATATGTTATATTCATGACACAGTCACCACTGAAAATTCATGTAATGTAGGTGTGAAATCCAAGGGTTAACAACTCTCAAGTCAGAAGGACAGCTCTTCAAACTTCCACTGTTTGAACAGTAGAAGAGATGGCAGAGATTGGACAGACAAAAAATGCTCCTCAAAAAATTATAGGCAAGTTCAGCTATCAGCATTATAAATTACTCATTCAGAATATCTGACAGTTCTATTGCATGTTTAAGTTTATATAAGGAAGCTCAATTTTTCAGCTTTTGATGTAAAATACTTGATCAGAAGAGATAATTTTTGAGACCTCTGAATTTTAATGAGCTGCAGTGAAAAGCCAGCATTTGAAAGTTTATTTTGGAATGTAAAGTTCAGAAAAAAATGCTTCTGAAGCATTTTCTTCTCAAGATGATTAAACATAACTATAAATACAATGTAATAATAACTATAATAGTAATAATGAGAAAAATAACAATGATAATTGCAGGCATAAAATCATAAATCCATAACAATAGTAATATCAAGAAATTAGAATGTGGCTGAAATGAGAAAGTAAAATTAAATTGTCCTGGAATTTCACTAGAGAGAACATATTACAACTAGCACATTCTCATATAACTGTGAACTCACACACACGGACCAATTTTTGCAGTGCAGGTGAAAGGTTTGACTTCGTCTCTGGAGTGGGAAGTTGGTAACAGATGAATTTCCAGTGGGTTGTGCCTGTGGAATTCATTTTAGGCAGACACAAGCTTTCTTTGTCCACAGTTGGAGTGGGTAGGAAACTAGCCAAGTTCAGATGTTATGATGCTGAACATCACTTAATTACCTCTGCTGACAGGAAGCTTTACATTAATATGGAGTTGTGTTTCTCCTGACTTTCAGTCAGGTCTGTGCATGGCTGGAGCCAGCTCATATTTTCTTATTTGCTCATAATGCGTTGTGCAAATGCAAAACCAGWAATGACTGAAAGTAGCATTTGGAATTACTGCTAGAGTGCACGTGGCCTTGGGTTACTGGTGTTATAATCAGATTAAATGGATGGTTGAGTAGTTATGTTAGTTTTTGAGAGGTAAAATTTATTCACAATTCCTCCAGGATTTTAARTATTTCTTCTGGGTACAAGAAGTATATTTATAATGGGAATTTCAGTGGCATTTTTCAGGAGTAGAACATTTTATAAGTCTTGATTTTTGTAATACATATTCATCCATATTTACAGAAAAGATCAGTCTTGGGAGGTAATTTATTATATTGTTATTATTATAAATCATTATAAGAGAAAGTACATTTCCTCATTTGGTTCCTTTTTTTAAAATTATTTTTGAATATGTTCTAAAGCTGTTCTCAGGAATTTTTTTTTATCATCTTAAGAGCCATGATCTACTCTTSTCATCTCGTTGTTGGACATACATGCTTTTCCTTCTTTATTTCCTTGACTTCTAAGTATTAATATTTTAAAGAGAGACATTTGGAGGAGAGAAGGAAGGTCACAAACTATTCAACAAAGCTTAGGAAAACACCAAATCAGTTTCAAGGGTTCAGAGAACACAAACCATGCCCTMTAGTTTAAGCCTTTAAAATTATAAAGTAGGTAAATTGGATTTTCATGGAAGTTTCACAGAAAGGCTCATATTTCCAAACACCAATATAATGTCTGAGTTGAGGTGAAATCCACATGAGATTTACAGACTTTAAAWTTCAGCACTTGCATTTTATGCCATTGAGGAAAAAGCCTAATTTTTTTATTCATATTTCATAAATAGCAGAATGAAATTTTACCCTCTGTTGACTGGCAATACCTTGCTTTCACTAGGATGAAATCATTAGAGATACATTATAACTGTGCTGCATTTCAGGGTCTGCTGATGTTTCCATTTACAAGACCKGTCTTGCAGACTTACATAAAACTAGAAGTTAAAATTTATTTCCAAGGAAAATTGAAAACCTCTGTTATCATGAAAAYAGGGGATTTTAATAGTGAAATAGAGAAAAAGAAACCTTGAAAGTATTTGATAACTTCTTTTATTCATTGTAGGGGACAGTAATCTATGCTCCTATGCCTGCTAATCACTTGATTTCTAAAGGTGGCCAAGTCTCTTCACTCCTTGCCACAGCTTCACCTCTTTGAAATTCAAATATTTGGGAAAGGATTCTTTWGCTATGGATTTTAGCCTCTTAGCTTAGTTCAGCCCAGTAAGATGACCTAATAACAAAGTTATTAAGTGTCGTGAAATGCAGGAGCAGGCTTCTGTTTTCAAGGGTAATTGAAGGTGTGGAAGGCAGATTGATCTTAAATGACATTTGTTTGAGTCATTTTAAATTGGGCTGTATCCAAATCCATCAAAGACAAGACCCTCAGCTGCCTCTCAGGCTGAATAAACTACGTTGACATAGGTGACTTACCCAATTTTTTGTCATGCAGAGGAAACCAGACCAAGATTAATGCAGAACCTGTTTTACATTCCAGCAAAGTGTCCTTGTCTTACGTTTCACTTTCAGGTGTTTGAATAATACAAACAGGAAATATAATTGATCTCGTGGTAGCTTATCTGACACCTTTTTCTCATGCAGTTTTGAAGATTTGTGCTTCAAATGAAGCAATTTGAAGCTTCAAAATCAGCRCTTTAGATACCTAAACAGTATTTAGAATAGTCAGGAAAAAACCAACAGTTTAAACTCTATAGACAGAACTTKGTGGTCCAAATGCACCAGTAATTKTTTCTTCTAGCTAGAAGACAGTACAATAATTTGTTGTTTTGAAAGTTACTGAATAGCTGCTTTAACAGTTTTAAATCAACACTGTAATTTAGCAACTTTTCTAGCATCTTTAACAAACTCCCAGAGGAAAGGCTCATTAGCCTAGTGTCTGAAATTGATTTTCTAAAGTGTACAGCATTTGAAATATTTACTTGGTGATTCAGGCTGGAATACTGCAGAAATGAAGTTGTTTTGCTCCAATGTGTTATAGAGGCTACAGAGTGAGCAAAGAAGTCCAGCACACCTCTGGAAAGGTCCCTTCCAATTCTTTCTCTTCCTTTCCTCTTGATTAGCATGGCTTCTACACTACAGAGCAAGTAGAAAATTGGGTTAAATTGGTCCTTAAGCTCTGTTATGGTGATTCTTCTGTGTTCCCATTTCTGGTTTTGTAAAGGTAGAACACAGGGCTCATGCTTCCATAAGTAATTGAAAGGTCATCTCAGAAAYAGCAGTGAGTAGAAGATGGAGAGCTGCCATTTTTTGGGAGGTCTAGTGTTTTAGAGGAAATGCAGAAGTTCAAACCTGAGTGCCTGGCAGTGGCAGTATTAGCAGCTAACTATTTTTCTGTGTAATGCTGTTTCCATCCTAAGAAAATGCTGATGTGCAGCACTGGAAAGTCCCGGTGAAAGAAAGCCCTGCCGTGCCTTTAGATGGCTGCTTACAGTGAAGAGCTAAGCATGCAGGGGAAGGTCTCCCCTCCCTTTTACCTGACTGTAGTGAGCACAGTTGGCTACAAAAAATGGTCATGACATGCTCAGACACTGGAAATGAGACACAAGCATGAGCCTGGCATGGGTAGAGGAGTCCCTGCCCTTCTTGCCTAAACAATAGGTGAAGACACTCCCAGTGAGTTATCACTTTTGAAGGGTTCTCTTTTTTGTTAGGTTTTTTTTTTTTGTGTTGTTTAGTAGAGGGGGATAGGTTAGACTAGGAATTAAAACAGTCCTTGTTTCTTACTGATGTCAAGTAGTCTGGATAAGCTTTTAGAATTTCCTCCTGTCTTTTATACTATCAAAGAAAAGGTCATGCTATTGCCACTGTGCGCATTAAAGGGGTAGAAGAAGGAAGTGCAGAGGTCCTTTCTTCTTCTTTTATCCAGGCTGTGTTCAAGGAACAGAGGTCTCTGAGCTGAAATAGTCCCTTTAGGATGAGTCCTGTGCTCGTATTCTTTCTTCTGTATCTCTTCTGTTTTCCATTCTGTACATTAGCGGRTTGTCTAATCTGGCTGTTCACGGTGGGTAATATAATTGACTTCTGTTTTCCTGCTGCTTCTAGCAAGTCTAGTTAAACAAAAGTAAAAAACTGAGTGGTTATGCACTTTATTTTTGAGTGCAATCAAAATTGCTACTATTATTGATATTGTTTGCATACTAAATACCCTGAACAAATCCTGTAAACTGGCAGTGAATGTCATGCAAAGAAGTTTTAATTGATGATACCTTGGAAAAAACAGAACAGAAATCCAGAGCAAGAAATTAATCCCTTTCCCAACAGTCACATAAGAAACTTTTTCAAGCTGAAAGCTACTAAGATATTATCAATACACATTTTTGAAAATAAGATTCCTATATTTCTGTAGTACGTGTTGTATTTTACCCCAGAAATCATCCTCTARTAACTGTTCAAAAGAAAGGGATTATACTATATAGAATCTATGCTGTTGAAGTGTCAATATACTGCCAGCTGAAGCAATAGTTTTGCATGAATTAGTGATGTATATATTGTCATTTTTTCTCCCAAACTTAGCAGGTGGATTTGGGAGAACTCAGGCATACAGTTGTCTTCCTCTCTGAAGAATACAAGTTACGTATATGTGGCAATTACAGAAAACAATGCATTTATCCTGAAAAAAATTCTAAAATAAAAACCAAACCAGAAGCAACATATTCTGCCACAGGAAAGGTTTTATTGCCATCGGTTTTATTATGATTTACACTTTAAGCTAAGTTATTGGCAAGTTGGGCAGTGGAGAGGGAGGAACTGAACCAGCAACCAGACACCCTGAGGAGACAGACACTACCTTTTACTTTGTCATATTTCATTCAAACAATTTTGGGGACTAAGATGTAAAKACAAAAATGTAGATGCAAATGGCCATTCAAAAAGTTGGGATTTCTGTTTTCTTTGAATTAAATCTGTCCTTAGACGTTTAAAAAAGATTTATCAGCAGAATTGTTCCAAATGTCAAGGGGAAAAATAAGCTTTTGCACAGATCTGGACATAATGGATTTTTACTGSTATCAGAATGTCAGGTTTATATAATTGTCTTTTTTAACTGTTGGTAAGCTGGGAATGATTGTATTACTGTAGAAATTCGTTCTCACAGGGTTCTCACAAGGTTTCCTTATTTCAGAAAGGGGCAACTCAGGTGATACAAACAGCTTTCTGCATTCACCAAACAGATAAAATTGCTCTTCCTCACTAGTAAGCCAAGTGTTTCTAAATATMATTTGAAAAATATTTGGTTGTCAGATTCTCCAGAGAGAAATGCCAAAATTAATGCATCTTCCTCCAAGATCTCTCGAGGCTACACTTGAGACACCCAAGCTAAGCAATGGCTTAAATTATTACCCAGAATTTGGCAATGCTTGACGTGAAAATATCGGCACAAATTAAAATTTACATAATGAACACCTCATGAGAGAGTAGATGTGAATCACTTCAAAATATTTGACCAGAGGAATTTGAAAACTTCTTTGWAATGAGAAGTACAAAGACTGGAGAATGAGTTGTTGCATGAAACCATTTGAAATTACTTGTGCAAAACATTTAGTGCGTAATTTCAAAAAGTAGTCAACCCCTTAAATAATGATGCAAAGGAGTATTACCTTTAGGAARTGACCACTCTTGATTTTATCATCATTCTCATGCTCCATCCTAAGAAGCCAACATGGTTGATTTCTTACTGTCCCTTTGAAAATTCTATATTGTGATAGAGTGGGGAGAAGAGAGCAGGGTTTGGTGATTTTAGGTTTTTTGTTTGTTTTGGGTTTTTTTGTTTTGGTTTGGGGTTTTGGGGGGTTTTGGTTTTTTTTTCCCATTGGAAATATTTGGATATGGCTTTGGGAAAATCAGAGTATAAAAGTGCACAAACAGGAGATCTACTCCAGATCTAAATAGGCAGATGTCTATGAGCTGTAAGGTGATTTTGTGCCTGATGGAACTAAGATACTGTCCTGGGGTATTTTCTTCAGCCCCTGTGCTCCCCACATCTCACTCTCTCTCCCTGGACATCAAGTAAATGCAAGAGCACCTGAAGTACTCTTTGACTTTGTGTCTGATTGACAAAGGAACGCTCTGGGATTTGTCAAAACCCTAGAGAAGTTACAACTCCTTCTTGTCTTCTCTTTTTTTYCCCTCATCTTTCATATCTATTTCTWTAGGTATAGTTAAAGCTAAGAAATACTTCTGATGGGCACATTCTGTATTTTTACTTCCTGTCATTGACGTCTGATGCCACTCTGCTTAGTTTTACTTTCATATTTCATATTTTTACTCAGTTGAGAGTGAAAATGGGAGAAGGGAAGGTAGTGTAATTGTTTATATGAAATAAAAATGAGATTTTTTTATCTATACTGTTGTTCCAGAAAAGGTATTCCAGAATGATTGCTCTACAACCTACTTTTTCACTTGGAGCAGAATGTTTTATTCTGTTAAAAATTAATTCTCTTGGAAAGCAAAGATTTTTGATGAACCAAAGATGAGGACATTTCACAGACTTAACTCTTAGAGCTGTGCTGAGATATAGTATCTGTTGTGATTTTTATGAAAATATAGAACCCATTATTAGTAGAGTTTAAGATATAATGGCACCAGTTTTTATTTTCCTGAAGCTCACTTTTGTTCATGGTTGGCTGTTTCATTACATTGAACTGGGTCAGCTTATCTTATACTGGAAGGAAATTTAATTTTRGGTCACTTTAGAACTTTGGAAACAAATTTGAGTCTTAGAACATATGAGAAACTAATGCCTGTWTATAAACCAATTTTATCAGTGTAAGTGCACATGAAATTATCTCATCCTATATGAAAGTTTAATGTAATTTCCAAACTTAGCATTCTCTTAATACTGCTTTCTAAATTACTGTCTTCCTCTTCTTATCATTTTTGGCTAGTACTTGTGCTCCTAAACGGCTTCTTTCCTTCTGTACTGGTCTCCTTTCTGAAATCCTGGAGTTTTTTCCACTCGGCTTTCTAAGCGTTTTATAAAAGTTCTTCCCAGCTTGCTTTCACTGCAAAAGCTAGGACTTAGTGAAATGAACTTTTTAGGAATATGGGAACAGACTTTGACAATTACTTTAAATTGGCCAGGAAACAGAGCTTCTGAAGTGCCCTGTCCTAGATAGAGTTGAAACAAGCATCACACAATTAAACATAATAAATCCTTTGAAAGTTTTGTTTGCCATTATTTTCTTCAAAATTCTAATAGCTTATGGCTTCTGGTAGTAGAAGGTCCTATAAATCACTATGGATTCCAACAGCAGACTCTGTGGGAATTGGTCACATATAGGCTTCAAGGCACCTCATTAACTGGTGTTACAGCAGCTCTGCCATGGTTTATTTTAAACTCTCTCCTTTTAGACACTCTTCTGGACAGARTCTATGAATATTTAGAAGAAAAATGCTAATAAGTCAGAGAAATCACTGTTGGTACAGAGGATTCCTCCTTGTTTCTTGGAATAATAATTTTTCTTATTGCTGGCATTTGTGTCTTAAACAGTGCACTAACAAAGAGGTAGGAGAGAATGGGAATTAAGGTGAATTTTCACAAACATACCTTAGAAGAAGAAATTTTGCTGGTCCCTTGAAGTTTCACAACCTATTTTTATCCCCAGTTGCAGTKCTGTTTGTTTTCCTGGTGTCTTAAGACAATTTAGCTTTAATATGGATTGCTTCAACAGCCTCATTGGAACGTGTYAGCAGAGAGAAGGAGGCTACAGGATGTATATGATCTCTAAAAGATCATAACAGAAAATCAAAAGAAGTATTTTAAACTGAGTGTTGTGGATGTGGAGTTAGTTTGGCTTTTCTTGGCTTGTGTGTTTGGTCTTCTTTTACAGAAGAGGTTATTGTTATGGTAAGATTTTTGACAACGGGTAGTTTTCACCATCCTCTCCCTGTCCTTGTACTTAATTTACTGCCAACTTCTGGTTTTTTCAAGATGCAAAGAATGGCATAGTGTCTGCATTGGGGACAGCCTTTTAACCTTAAAAATACAAGTCATGTTTATAGCAAGAGCCCAAAATCAGTCACCAAGCAGGCTGCGCTCTGCAGTGGCTCGTGTGTCTGATGCTATCAACTCAGTGAAGGGAAAGGAGATGCTCAGCTGCTCAGCTGTCATTTTGTGTCATAGATTTGATGCAACATTTGATGCTTGGAAAATACAAACAGTCCTGAGAGCAGGCAGTCGAGTCAGCAGGTCTTGGTCACTTCATTCCCTCTTGCCCTCTCAAGGAGGGCCACGTTTCCTAGRGAGTGTCACAGCCCACAGAGGGATAGAGCCATGCATCAGGGATTTTGACTTGGAGGACCAGGAATGATTCCTTTCTTGAAGGTGAAGAAAAAGAAACCATGGGTTTTAAAGGAGAGATGGATTACTGGGGAATTTTTTTCTTTTTCCACATTACAGTGCTGCTGGATAGACATTCAAGAGCAGCATTTTTGACACTGATATTTGGAGTTGAGGGTGGTGGTGCCAACTTAGAGTGCTTAAAGGACTTGCAGGTAGGTAACCTGCATAGGACAGTGTTTCAATCTCAACATGGCAAGCTTGGCTTAAAAGAAAAATTTTAATTCTTCTGACTTAATCCTGTTTTATTTACTTAGTTTGGGTTTTCTTAATAAGGAATGACAGATTTGGCACTCTGGCTCTTTTCCCTACTCTGAGAGATAGCGCTTATTCTGTCATTTTTAAACTCTGGAGGGTCTTGTCCTCTTGTCTACAATATGTAAAGCAAGCCAGAAAAACAGGATTGCTGCTCCTCATTAGTAGTTTGTCCCTGGTTTGGGGATTTTGTCTTTCTTCACCAGGCAGCAGAAATGCTTCACTAGCAAAGGTGTGTCTGTGTATTTCAAAGCCAAGTAGTAAACCAGTTCCTTGTACTTGGTGAGACAACCTGTTTTGAAAGGAATTTAGGGACATATCCATTAATTGGAAAAAAAAGGAGAAAATTTTCTATATCGGAAAAAGTTTCATTCCATTGTGACTAATGATCACAAAAACTGGTTGTATTCTGTTTCTTGATTCAGCTCTAAAAGCTAAAACAAGAAACAGAGAAATACATGGAGAAACTCTCCGTGTATGAAGAAATACATGAAGAAACTCTCACTTATTCCAGATCTACAGACTTATCTATTGCTGGATTCCTGCTTTTGATTGACTCCACTTCTCCTAGTGCTATGTGTTCATGGTACAGTAGAAGTTGATATAGTGTAGATCTATACAGAGAAATCAGTGTATACTGGGCTTGTCTGCTCTTCCTTTTACTCCTGACTTCTGCAGTCTCTGCAAGCACCTCTTGTGTAGGGAAATGGTGTAAAAATCCACTGCAACAGTAAGGAAAGATTGGTTAGAAATTGCACGCGAAGAGTTCTGTGATAATTTCAGACCTGAACCAGTTTTTGTGCCTGTTCACCAGAGTAGGATGGGGGAGGCAGGAAAGAGGGAGGAAGGACCTGTAGGAGGGTCTTTCTCACAGGTCAGCAAGGTCTGTTCATGGGCAGGCGGTGTTGCTGTGGCAGAGGAGCCAAGTGAGATCCTTCACATCCCATACTTGTCAAATAGCAGCAGGATATGTGTGGGTGTGAGGAATGATCAAGAACTTTCCACTGACCACCAGAAATGTCCATTCCTCAGAGAGAAAAAAAGCCAAGCTTGTTRCAGGGCAAGTTGCATTGACTGTCTAAAGCAAAGCACAAAAAATCATTTTTCATAATTTAGTCCAGCAAATAAGCTTACATTTAAGCATTGGAATTGTGCCTGCTATTATTTAGATAAGGTTTAGGTTTTTTAAGTAACCTCCTAGTAGCCATTGTATTCTTTCCATGCTTCTCCGCTRAATACCAACTATGTTTGATATAGAGCTGGTAATGCAGATTGTACATTAATATGGACTGTGAGCAGAATGAATATGGACATAATTGATTCCTACCCAGAACTGGAGCTATTAATTACCTAAAACAATAAAGCCATAATAACATTTTCTGTGTGTATATATTTTGGAGGGGAAAAAAAATGAAGAAGAGAGATAAAGATACGGTTATTGCCTTGACATTTTGGTAATGAGATTTTATGCTGAGCTGGAGTTCAGGAAAGGCACAGCAAGGGAAACTAATAGAAAATAGTAAGGAAAAGAGCAGAGGTTGGAAGGTGCTAAGGGCATCTTTGAGGTGCCACGCAATTATGCTCATCTCCTCTGTTGAGCTTCCCCTGCTTGTCTGTCTGTTCCTAACATCATCTCTGAGGTGGAGGGAGAGCATTTCTGCAGTGATTAAAAGCATCTCGCAGTTAGAAGTCATCTCCATAAAAGCATGGGTCACTGTCGACTACCTGACAATATTGTTGTTTATTAACAAATATTGTATGGGAGTATATGATAAAAGTGGAAGCTGATCCTCCTCCTGTTTCGTTGGTCAGTGTGTCAGATGTCTCATATCTTGCTTTCTTATCATTTGTTGCTTTGTTTCCTCTTTTTGTGTCTTCATATTTGATTTTGTTTAGGCTAGCTGAGGAGGCAAAGGCTGCTTTATTTCCTATGAAGCTTAAGAGTTTTCTTCACAATCATACAGCTATAAAATTAAGATTAAATAGTTATGATTTATCCTGGAAAAAGGTCAGCTTCTCTATATTCCCTAGAAACATAATACTTTGGTTTGTCAAACAAAACACTTTTTCAGACATAGTTTTTCAGGACTGTTGTACATATTTTCTATGAACAGGTTCTGAAAAAATATTCATGTGCTTGTGGCAGCAAATATAATTATTGTTAATATGTTCAGTAATATTTAGTTGGGCTRTCTTATCTACTTCTCTGTAGCCTGATATTTTTGCTCTATTTTTTTTTGTGAATAATGAACATTACAGATTTTAAAGGGAATCAGTTGTAGAAAAGAATCATAAAGAAACATTTTATTAGAAGAACTGTTGATTGTCATTAGATTCATTAGTGTTGTATGAAAGTAGTAACTGAGAAAGAAGTAAATGAAAAACCTCTATTATCCAAAAAAGTTAATGATTTCCTCATCAGGACTATGTACAGTGGCTTAGTCTTGGTTACATTTATGTCTACAGCTCATACTTGAAATATAAAATTTCCTCAGTAAGTTCTTCATAGCTGAGTTTTAGATCTGGTTATAAAATTTCATGCTTTGYATAAATTAAAAGGAAAAACTGTATTAATAATGGGAGTGAAATGAAGCTAACCACTGTGGTTGAGGTGCTAATATGCTGGGGAAAAAAAAAAGGGCAGGAATTAATTTGTCACTGTAATAAATTGTTAATTTGAAAGCAAGAGAGATTATATCAGTTCCATATTTAACTGTAAATGTTTCACCCCAAGGACTTTGTTTAGCACAGGAAGTGATTGAGCAGGAAAGATGGAATAACATCAAGTAAATCAGTTCTTAAAGCATCTGCTGCCCAAACCTCTCCTCTCCTTGTGTGTTCCAAGCCGTGTTCCATCATTAATTAACATCCTCAGAAGCAGAAGGTGTAACCTTGATTTATTTTGTAAGATTTGAACTGGTGTGTCAATACTGTTTCAGGCTCTGATGTGGGACTTCCCACAACCCATGAGTCAGAGAGTTTGCTTATTGAATTCCAGGTTCACATCCAGCTTCAACCCTTATTGAGAAATGGTTCACAGGAAATATCATATTCAATCTGGGGTCTTAACTTCAGCCTAATTTTGGTCACTGTGAGAAAGCTGCCTTTTTCACTGTAGCTCCTACAGGTGATCTGATTTACATATATACATATTTTTATATATTTACATAAGTTTTCATTATTTTCACAAAGTTTTTAATGGGAAAGAAGGGAGGGGTGAAGTTGTACCCTCATTTGTCCCAGTCCATTGGACCACAGGAATTTGGTACCTTCTACATGAAGCTGGATAAACTGTGAAAAAGCAAAAAACCTAATAAATTTAAACAGGGTCGTGTGGGGATGTCACCTGTTATTTTTTATTTATTTAAAATTTATTTATTTATTTATTTAAAGTAAGCGCAGTAGTCTCACTTTTCTTTGTCAGCATTTGTTACATGCTTTACCTGCCTTAATTACAGAGCTAGAGAAACTTCAAGAAATTAATTCCTTGTAGTCCCCTCTGTCCTTAGTCATCTGAATCAATATTCATCTAGGAAGAAAAGATGCACTAACACAAGGAAGGTGTGTTTCYTAGAGTGGGAGAATGTCACTGTCACCACAGCAAGGGTAGAAAAGAGACCTTCACACTGAAACTATGTTTTATAAGATTACTTGAAAGTCTTTTAAAGTATCTCTACATCATTACATCTACACTGTTGCTTCATTCCCATGAAAGTTGTGCCCTCATAAATCCCTAAAATCATCCTATTATTCTGGAAATTAGGTGATMGCGCTGGCAAATAACAGCAAGGAGCTGAAAACAGCTTTCCCTGCAGGAAGCTGTTCCAGAGGTCCTGAGGTTGTAAATAAAAGTTTGCTTCTACCTTTAGGATTGAGGAAGCAAATGGATCCTTAAGGGAAGTATTTTCTTGCATGTACTTTCGAAAATATTAAGTAAAAACCGAAAATCTTTACTCTTTTTAACAACACGTATKAAGACCTAGGTGTCAAAGACCAATAAGTATAAATTGTCAAAGGGCTGCTARCTCAGCTCTATTTTAGGGGATCAAAAGCTCAGATAGGAAAACATTAGTTGATTGAACAGCATAGTACTGTGGTAGTGATTAAATGAACATCACACTGCGGTTTTCCAAATTATTTAAGGACAAAGGCTAAATCAGTTTATATTGGCTTCATTATCTCACTAGCCAACATAGATCCTTCACTTCTAAGTTTTGGACACTGTCATAAATAAGGCACATAAACTCCTTTCACTAGGTTTTTTTGTGCTGTCATGGAAACAACAAATTTTTTAGTGTAAATAAAAGCTTTGTAAAATCATATTTATAAGAGATGTAATTTGGTACCAAATTTACCATGGTCATGTACCCTTTTTCTATTGTATTTATATCATTATTTTGAGCAAAGAGGAAGGCAGAGGTTTGAAAAAGAAGGTGCAGACTTAAAAGATTTGTGTTCCCTTTGTGAGATTGAAATGCAAAATAAACCAAGAACTGCAAATTCTTCTCTGAGGGTTTTTGTTGTCTGAGTATCAGTGCTCTGCAATTCAAAATCCACAGAATTTTCCTGTCATTTCCTTCCCTTTAGGAGGATGCCCTTTTTCCTTCATTTTATAGGTCACAATTCTAAAAGCAGGTAAATTTTTTGATACATGAGTTCATGTCTCTAGTTAGTGGCAGTTTCTACAGATACTGAATAATGCTATTTCAATTGTGCTTATACAGAACAGCTCTTSGCTTCATTAGTGCATTCTTTTAATCCAGAGGCAGCTTGGTGACTCTGTGGTCATTTTCCTCCTTGTCCTTTTTCTTATGGCTTTCTTCAGTTTTCCTGCATGCTTATACAGCAGAGATGGAAAAGTTAGAGATAATTAATGTGCTTGAGATTATAAAGGAAGCTTTAGTGAAAGAGAAGAAATTGAGATCATAAAGGAAGCTAAAGTGAAGAAAATRTGTTACAGCTGCATCAAAGTGGTCACTTTATTATCTGATTTAGTGCTTTTGTAGATGCATTCTAAGAACAGAACTTGCTCTCATGTAAACAAGCCTCAGACATTGTTCAGTCACCATTAATAAGGTTTGAATGCTGCTTAAGTGCCCACACGCACCCAACCAGCTCAGCTGCACAAGTGTYGGACTGAATCTAGGACCAGAAGCCCATTGAGGAGAAAAAAAACTGCATTSGAAATTTTTTTTAAATTTCCTGTTACATTGTATTCCATGTAACTGTTGTAGCACATTTCATAATTGTCCCTTCCAATATTACCTGCTCCTGGCAAGGAGCCATCCAACCTCCTTCGTCTTAACCATTTATGATGTAGACATCTTCCTGTGCTTACCACTTCTCCCTAGGACCAGAGGAAGATCATTGAAAAATGTGATCACAATRTTTTTACATGTAGGTACTTCAGCTCACAGGTCTGATTTGCCTTTTCAGTGCCTTCATTTACCTGAATATGTATGCAGTTGCCAAAAAACAAGAAGCACACACCCACAAAAACAAAGCTGAGACCTCCAAAGGAGGCTTATTTTTTTCAACTAGGTAATGCCGAAAGTATTTATGCTTTAAATGCCTTTTGAACAAGTGAAACACGGCTGTGGGAGCCTTGGTGTGTGTTTGAGGGAATACTGCAAATGGAGCATAATGAGAAGCCTGCTTCCTCCAAAAAGAGGTTTTCTGCGTAGAACATGAAGTATTCCAAGATRACAACACTTATTTTAATTTCTTTTGATGAAGGAATATGAGCTTTCTTTCTTTTCCATGTGTCCCTCCTCACACTCAAGCAAAGTTGTCATGGCCCTTCTAATCCTAGCTACTCTCAGATCAAGCTTGGTTTTGGGGTTGGGAGATACTTTACCGTGTGTTTAATTCTAGGTTTTCTGTTGCATTTGTTCTCAAAATGAAGGCAAAATTATAGTAATTTCTTTAAAACGTCCAAGTATAATCATAAAAACAGTAATAAGTTCTTCCTGGACAAGGTTCCCCATTTGGTACGGTTATTGCTCAGTCATGTGCCAGGATCCCATTGTTAGACGTCATACAAGTGCAGAACTACAGTGATAAAAATGTCTTTTATTGCCATAAATGCTAAAAAAAGAGTGCCATATATTAGATATTGTGACATATATCCAGGAAGATTCATATTCTGACAGCACCGTGGTGTTGCTCTGCTTTTATCTTCTTTTGCCCAGGGGAGAGTGAAATAGATACACATTAAGCAATTTCGATGGCATCTCTTCCCATTTTGGAGACAGGATATCGTGTGCAGAGGGTCATGGATCAAAGTTAGAATCTTCTTCAGTAGAATGAATTTTCTATGATGTTTACCAMGAAAATTTTCACTTTTGCAGGATCCTGTAAAATGCCTGGTTTGGAATTATAACTCACACAGAGGACATTTTCACATCTACAGAGATATATTCCTGATCTCTTACGAAAAGCTGACAGTGTATAGGATAAGATATGGTAGATGAAACAAATAGGAATAAATTTGTGGTGCATGCATACATGTATACACAAACTGTGTGTTGTGGCACAAGAGGAAAATAAGCTCATTTTGTTTAGTTTTCAGATAGCTGTATTTGTAGCCTATGTTGCAAGCATCAGACACTGCAGTAATGAAGGTTTTAACATGTTTGTAGGATGCCAGTGCAGAAAATGAACGTGAATTTGTCATGATTCCTTAGAGCTCTTGTCTCTCACACTGAGCTTTAATTCATATCTGTCTCTCATGAACATGAACACAAAACTATAGAAGTGCCTTCCTTTCCCTTCTCTGAATTTCTGGTTGATTGCAGATGAGATTTGACTTTGGATTTTTTACCTTTTTTACATTTTTTAAATAATTCACTTGACTCCTCTAGACAAAATTCTTAGTGAACATATGAGAAGTGCCATGAAAAGAGGTGATACTAAGGCACAGCCTACCTAAGTGGCAAGAAGTGGGATAAAATGCATCACAACATCCCTAACTACTCTTGCTGTGGCAGCCAGATGGTCTCTTACTGAGGAAGGGGCCAGCAACCAGCAAGATTGAAAAAAACATAGGAGAGGAATACTCAGGAAAAGCACTTAAATATCCACCAAGGGCTCTGCTGGTGCATTTCTGCTCTGCTTCTGAAATGTTTTTCGTCATCCTGCTGGTGCTTTGAGGATGGAGATCAAACGAGGCATTGGCAGATGAGAAAAAGTGGTGACTCCAGGCRGAGATCTGGGGTTCACAAGGACATAAGTGCCCATCCCCAGAGAAGTGCCATATACAGAGGGAGAGCAATGTGGCCCTAAAAGCAGCTGTGGAAATGCAGTCAGGTGCAGGTATTTGGCAATGTCTAAGCAGTTTTTAATTGCATGGCACTGTGCAGCAATCAGGTTCCCTTCTTGGTCACAGATATGAGGTTCCTGGCTGGGGTATGTGTGAAAAACTTTATTCATTCCTGTCCCTGACTTAGCTTTGGAAATGGTTCAGGAAGTCACCTGACATTTGACACAGCTCTACTGTGTTCTGCCAGCCTGTCTGTCTCAGGTAAACTGGGATTTAATGGGACTTCAGATGGGCCATAATTATGTTCACACACTCAGAATTTTACTTAGGTCTTCATGACAAGATGTGTATCTCTCCTACTTGCTGCACAATAGAGCAAAAAAATACCTATATTGCTATATGACCCTTTTTCTATTTACCTTTCTTCCTTTTTATTTATTTTTATTTGTTTKTCTGGATAAGCTTTGTATACATGGGGGCCCACAGAGGACTTTGGATGTACTTGCTTCCAGCTGAAAATACAGCCTTATAGCCAACTTGTTTTTCCTATCAATCAGTCTGGAGAGAATAGTGCTCTGYCTTGTTGATCATCCTTGTGTAAAGCTCGTGTATCACTTCAAGGATTGTCTGGATATTGGTTCTGTCAGTTTGCTTCTATCACCATCGAAAAGCGAAGACCATGTGCCCATAATATTAATAGTCAGAATAGGAGAGATATGTCACTGTTCTGGTTCAGGTTAGTCAAAAAGATGATTGAAAGAATGCTACAAAAATGCAGTGCTTAAAGGTAAAAAGCTCTTTGACAGTACCTGTGGGGAAAAGGAATGTGTTACTAGAAAATTTATTGCACTCTGTAACGTCTCTTTCATAATTTACATCGAGGTACCTGTGCCAGTAATCTCTTATTCATATGACTTATTTTTCTAACATAAGTAATTTCATCAGCTGAGTAATCACATAGACTTTAGAGGAATTGTTACCATGAGTCAAATTATGGCTGTTTATCTATCTAAACTAAAAAYGAAACAAGGCAATTACAATTACGGGTTTGGCTTGTTTTGCATTAGAAAAAAAAAAAAAGTTGTAATATGGGTTTAAATTGAATGGCCATCAGTACTTTTTATAAAAGTTCAAAAGGCCTTTATTTTTCTATACAGCTCATTTTGCTAAGGCTATRGTTGCTTTTTCAGACTTAAAATGCAGAACTAATTGTATTTTTAACAAAGTGCATTTTATTTTTCCTTTTCTGGAATGTGCAAATCCTCTTAAAGTTYTTCCAGTCTTTTTGCTCTTCTCCATCAAAGCTTTCCAATTTATGTTTAAAAGATGATAGCAAGGATCTAATTTAAGCCTCTGAGTTTGGAAAGCCAAAAGAAATGGCCAACTGTTCCACAATGAAAATTTGAGAAACAATTCTTAGCGACTTAATCCCTATAAATTATTGAACTGTACAGAATGCCTCAAATTACACTGTGCATGTTAAATGCTTCTACTTTTCTGGGGTTTTATGATTGCAACATTTGCCTCTCCTGCAATTCCTCTGTGGTTTTTTAGCAAATGAGAAGTRTTTTAGAATAACCATACTTGATGACTAGAAAGTTTTATCTTTTTCTGTAATAGAACACATATTGGMTTCTTGTGCTATTGTTTCACTGATGAGGTTGTTTTCAATCTGTTAGGATCTGTCCCATTTTAGAGATGATCCAATGTCCCAACTGCACTTGTGCTTCAGGTGTGCTTGAGCCTGTAATTTTGGTATGTTTGTATCTCCAGGGTCTGCGGGATAGGTATTGCTTTGAATCTTTGCATCCAGATGCAATTACTGTGTGAAACCTGCTTTTAAACCAGCATCAAACAATGATGAAAAACATATAGATTTTCTCTCTTTATAGAGCTGGAATATATTTYAGCCTATATCAGTTTCTGCTGAGCTGTTACATTTCTGTTAGCTTAACCATTAGCTGCTAGAGAATTGTAGTAATGCAGAGAGTACTTTGTATTCACCTTGAACATCAGTTTTTAATAACCTTCAGTGACATATATGAAGGATTTYAGATTGAAGGTCTGCAAGCAGATATCTGGCCAGAAGGGTTTTTTGGAAAGATGAATCTGAACTGCGTTGCATGGTTGATGTTAGGACAGACATGGCTTATAAAAATCTTTAAATTATGGTCGGCGTTCATGTAGTTGACTGGCTGAACTACTCTCAGAAGCAATAGCTGAATTTCCCAACATTTCGAAGTATTTCATTGGGAAAAATTAGAGYCATTATGAGAAAAAGAGAAGGCTGCTGTTTTGATCCATGTGTTTATAAGACTSAGTGAGTCCTTGTGCAGACCTTCTGGGCCCGCAATGCCTTTGGACCTTTAGTAAAAGTGATCTATTTTGTTCATCTCTCATGAAGCACAGAAGCAAAAATGGCCACTGAGCTTTGCAATTTGGTTACCAGAATACTTTCAATATGTTTAGAACTGATTTTGTCTTTGCACACATACTTTTGAGAGCTAGTTTTTCATAGGGAGCTTCAAGCCTGCAGCCAGTTAGAACTCCATTAAACTGCTCCTGATTCTTGAACTCCTATTACAAGAAAAAAATGCTTTCAGCCTGTATGCTTGGAGAGGAGCTGAATGCTAAGTTTATGTACAAGTCAGAAATGGGGGCTGTCTCACTTGAACCTCTGCCACTGTTGTTCTCTACAGATATGTGAAATGACAGGAGAGGCACCACCATGAAGCTGAAGAGCAAAAAGAGCTGATGGCTTTAGCAATATTTTGTCACTTGAACGGTGACCTTTGTTAATAATGCCTGTGATAGGAAAATGAAATACTTTCTGTTTCAGTAATGCCAGTCTGATGCTTGGCAAAAATTGCTTTTAAGGCAGACAGCAAAGAAGAAAAAAGAGCAGCACTGTTATRTTCTATAGTGTATGATGGTAAACATTTTCCCTGATAGGCAGTCAGACTAAATCTTTAGTTTACTAACAGATGCAAAAGGAGTTGAAACTACATTTCCATATCACTAATAAAATAACACACTGCCAGCATAATCAGGGCTGGATTTTCAAGGCACTCAACTTATATTTAAAATCCTGAATGGAATGGGCAAGTTTTCAAAGGCAGTCAGCATCCTGCAGCCCCTCTTGAGGAAAATGTGAGTAAATTACAGTTGACAATTAATTCAGAGGGTCTGGCTATAAAATATTCCTTTGCTATTCTTTGGAAGAAAAAAAAAAAGAGGTAAAGGTGAACTAAGTCTTCTGTTTTCAGTTTGGAGACATAAATTCAATCTATTTTTTTAATAGTTGCTAAACTGGAAAAACAATGGCACCCACACTGGGGTGGCACAACAAACAATGAGAATGGGCCAAATTGAGTAGATTAACTTTAATCAGTATTTTATTAATTTGAATTGCTGCTACCTTGGTTGGAGAGGAAGTTTTTTTATGGAAAATGGCTGGTCTTAAGAAAACTGTTCTTATGGCTTCAGTTTTTCTGTTTGCTTGCTTTTAAGCAATAGCAGTCAAAAATATTTGTTCACACTACCAAATAGCCCTCTGAATCAGGCACCCTGTTTTGCTACTTCTGTCCTCTACTTCAAAACTTGAAGTTCTTCTTCAAAGCCCACATTCTTCAGCCTCTTTCTGACAGTGATTTCCATCCTAATTGAATATTCTTTTAATTTATACTGGTGTAAAGGAAGAGTAACTGTACTACAATCTATGGAAGTACTGAGGTATAAAATCAAGTATGGTTGAGAAGGGAAAGKTTATTTAAAATACAACCTTTATATGATTCCTTTGCAAGTTTTATTTAATCAATTTTCCTTTTGCTGAGTGCAGTCAACCCATAGTAATGCGCACTGGGAAGGAACCTTGTGCCTCACAAGTGTATTTTTCTTCAGTCTTATCTGTTCACTACCTTACTAAAKTGGTAACTTTGGTTAATCATGATTCTCAATAGATGGATGTTTAAAGAGGAAGTAWATATGAACAAATTTGCACATTTTTATATCAGGTAACAAGGGAGCATACATTGAAATTATGACAGATACCATTTTATCATCTGTATTCTTTTTGTAGCCTCCAAAACTCTCTTTACTAGCAGACATGATACTAAGGCAGACTTAAGATCCATTGTCCAACTGGCATTCCTTTTTCCTCTACAAATTAAAGCATCGAATTAATGACTGTTTGTCTGAACTTCTCATGTCCCATTAACAGTTTGAAAGCTTTCTTTACATTAATAAGGGCTTGGAATAAATCAGATGCTGCCTATAAAGTCTGCAAGAGGTTAAAATTAAGAACTGAACTTTTTATTCTGCTTAGAAAAATAATTTATATGTGCAGATGGAGTAACTAAATCTGTGACAAATCTTCATTAATCCCTGACTTTCACTGCTGTGGAGAGATTCTGGCCTTGGAGAAGGCAGTTGCAAAGGCATCAAAATCAGCAAGGCAATTATTTTYCATCTTTTAGAGGACTTGTCAACAGCCTTCAATCTTGAGTGAGTTCACTAAAAGGGTAGCTCCTGAATGGCTGCGTGTAGGAGATGCTGAGGTGTTTAAAATAAACACCTCAGCTGGGAGAAGTCTCTGACTCCAGCTCTTAATCYATAAGAACAAGGAAATTGTGATACTGTGGTGTAGATTCAGGCTTCTTTTGTTTGGTTCTTCAACTTCAAAGATGTGATGACAACCACTTTGATTCAAAGCCCCTGTCC